>KE372868.1:1128061-1140121 GCA_000418225.1 Zizania latifolia | reverse complement strand
AAATCCTCCTAACGAAGGAAGCAACGAGGAAGGTGACTATTAATTCTAATTTTCAAATTAGAGATAACACGTTTAGAGACTTTCAATGCGTCTAGAGAGTTTTGAGCACATTTCAAATAGTTTTAAGGGAGAATGAAAATTTAATGATTTGATAATGTGGTAAGCTGGATTTACACCAAGTGGTGAATGGGGATCGTATTGTCTAGGTTTTTTACAATCTCTTGTTTACACAACAATGAGTGGAGCAAAAACCATGAAAGTATTCATTACTCCAATGCTCCAAATTTTCTAAAAGTGCATGAAAACCATTTTATATGATGTTTTGTCGTTAATATATGATGTACTCCCTCCATTCCTTAATATTGCTACCTACTAAATGTCAAATCTGGTCTTATATTGTAATATTATGAAATATAGGGAGTAGTAGATAGTAACATGCTCTAACACTATTTCTATTTCTAGTGATTGCTTAAAAAAGGTATTCACTTTGTCCTACCAAGGCTTAAATTTTCGATAAAATTAATAAATCAGTGGTAATGATAAAATATCAAAGTTCATATTATTAATAAGAAAATATTATTACGAAATATTGTATTCATCTTAAAATTTAAAAAGTTTTGGACTTGACACGTGTATTAATAAGACGAGTAAAAAAGTATACTATACTTCCTGTGACAGGTGAGTGTGAGACCATAAATGATTAAGTGAAGTAATATGTAATCAAGTCTAGAGATAGTATGAATATTTTAGAAGTAAAATTATCTTTTATAAGTACTAAGTTGCTATATTTAGAATAAATTTTAAACTCTAAAACATGTTATATTCTGGGACGGAGAGAGTAATAGTTAAGTGATAAGCAAAAGACATTTAAAAATAAAAACTTCTTGATTTATCGAACCACGAGTATATAAACGATAGAAAAAAGTATATTTTGAACCAAATTTAAATATTAAGGGAAGTCAGAAGAGAGTATTTATAGTAATTGCAAAAAAACTATTTCTACTAGTTTTGATGGCCTATTTGAAAAAAGGCAGCATGAGAAATGTCGAAAATGCCCCTGCCCTCCCAAGCCCTAGTTAAATCACACCGTCGCTGGCCCCTTCTCTCTGGCGGCGGCGAGGCGGGACGGGGCGCCACCAATCGGTTCGAATCCTTCTCTCCCCTTGCCGTCGTCGTCGTCGTCGTCATCACCCCTTCCTCCCGCGTGTGGTGCTGCACCGGCGTGAAACGGCGGGGGCGGCCCAATCCGGCTTCCGTTTCGTTTTCTTCTCTTGCTGGTAAGGAAACCTAGCTTGCTTGGATGGGTTTGTTCCAGGAGGGAGCCCTTTAGTTCGGTACTTCGGTAGTATTATTTCCTTGCTGTGTGCAACTCGAACCCAAATCGTCCTTGCTGAAATGTTAGCCGCGGATTCGCTTGCGGCCGTTTTTGTGTTCAAAATTTATGCGGTCCGATGCATGTGCGATGATGCCCATGTTTCGATGTTTGTTCAGCTTTCAATCGAATTAGTGATCTCCTATTTGCATTCAGTTTGTGCAATATTTGCATGCATTGTGGTATTGGTGAATGGTGACTAGTGAGTGGGGGAGGACTAGCAGTTGAATGCTTGGCTCAGCTTCCATGCCTGCGTGATGCCCAACCCCCCACCCTTAAAACCCTAATGCAGCTGTGAGCTTGAGGCATCTGTTGTCCTTTGGCACAAAAGTCGTTGCTGTGTTGCATGCCTAAGAGGGGAACAGACAAGCAGAGCTGCTGAGCACAGCAGGGAGGGAGGGGAGTAGGGGACTGCCGCCACTGAGCACAGCAGGGAGGGACCGAGGGAGGGGACTGGCAGGCGCCACAGGGAGGATGGGATCCTGCCAGAAGAAGCAGGGGCCAGGGAGGGATGGCAACCCGCTGGGCACCGCCAAGCCGAGCAGGGAGGGAGGGGACCGAGTGACCGGCGGACCGACGAGCATAACATGGAGGATGGGATCCTGCTGGGTGCAGCAGGGGCCAAGGAAGGATTGCAAGCCACTGAGCGCTGCTGAGCAGAGCAAGGAGAGAGGGGAGTCAGGGCCTTAGGGGATCCTGCCAGGCACCGCCAAGCAGAGAATCCGAGCAAAGAAAATCAGGTGCGTGTCACCGCCGCTGCTGCCCTCTCTGTTTCGGTGTTTCCTCCACTCCAAACCTCCTTCCCTCTCTTCTCTCTTTTCCCTCCCTAATCCTTGCATGCACGCCTGTTTCCCTGCACTTTTGTCCTGCTTGGCTGCTTCTCACTTGCGCATATGGCATCCATCTCAGGCCGCTGAGCGTCAAACTGATGCCAAATCGTGCCTAGGTGATACCACAGACAGCAAGGCGGACACCATACGCGTCGAAGCCAAGGCAAGGCCGACGCCCAGAGCTTGAGTGTGCCCGGATGCCTAGGCGACGCCTTAAAAACCATGTTTGGTTTAGATGTAGACTGTAAGCTCCAATTAGTTCACTAGATGGTTGAGCACTGAGCAGGTTCTGCATTGGTCTGTAAGGCCATACACATTCACCATGTTCTTTTATGTTCATAAATAGAGGCTAGAGAAAGCCTTTTCCATTTAGAATTATTGTGACTTATTTGGTATTTGAGTGTATGGATCGTGCTGTCTCACAGATAGGACTGTGGACATTCTTTAATGCTTGATTCTATCATATGATTGTATCTTTTTACCTTTACTATTAATAGAATCATAGTTACCAAGGCGTCGCATTAGCGCTAGAGCGCTAGGTGAGGGTAAGGCGTCCTGACGCCTTACCATCCAATGTTGCCCCCCACGCGGAGAGGCTGGGTGCGGCGCAGATCTGGTGTTGAGAGGCCGGGCATGGTGCAGATCTGGCGCGGAGAGGCCGGGGCAGTGCAGATCGGACGCGGCGCGTCTGGGCGTGAGCAGGGCACGAGCAGCGTGTGGCCGAGCACGAGCAGGGCGCATGCAGCGCGCGGCCGAGCACGTGCATGGCACGAGCAGCCGTGTGTTGGGCGCAGAGGCAGAAGAGGGGAAGGGAGAATAGAGAAGAGAAGAAGAGGTGGCGGCTGGACTGCTGAAGCTGAGGAGGGATTGTGGTGTGGAGGCTGAGAGGAGTGGGGAGTGGAGGGGGAGAGAGAGTTTAGGGTTTATAACCTGGGCCTTAAATGGGCTGGACTAGATTTATATGAGTAGACTACTAAACTGAGTTTTAAATATATTATATATTATTATACATACTTTTAAAATTGTTATTGCAATTTGATATTGTATTATTATTTTTATGATGCTATATTGCTATTACTATTTAGAATTTACTACTTATCTATTAATATTTTTCCTTAAATACTATATTTTATATGAGCGTAAGGCGATACGCCGCGGTAGTCTACCGCCTCGCCTCGCCTTACCGCCTTAATAACTATGAATAGAATGAAACTAGCAATAGAATCTGGTTGTTAATGTAGTAAAAGTCATTTCTTGCATGCTTTAATCTGGCTATCCTTATTTACTTGTTTTTTAATTATTCCTTTAGTTTTATTTTTGCATTATAATATTATTTGTGGAATTCACAAATATGTATTTTCCATGTGATATGATGGTATTGGTAGGGACATGTTTTCAGTTTGCAAATTATTCTCTTCTTTGAATTTGCAGGGTCTAATGCATCAAGGGTCCATAGCTGTATAGCTGCCTTCAAATAGTATTTGATGTAAAGCACGAGTCAGTGGGTACTCATTTCCAGGAAATATCTCTTCTTGTGAAGTCTTCTGTGCCTCTGTGGTATATTCTGCAGATGGAGTGCAACAGAGAAGAGGCCTTGAGGGCGAAGGAAATTGCTGTAAGCAAGATGGAGAACAAAGACTTCAATGGTGCCCAAAAGATTGTACTTAAAGTTCAAAAGCTTTTCCCACAGCTTGAGAGCATATCCCAGCTGTTAAATATCTGTAATGTACATTGTGCAGCAGAGGCAAGAGTAAATGGGCAGACAGACTGGTATGGAATTCTTCAAGTGGAGGCAACAGCAGATGATGCTACCATAAGAAAGCAATACCGCAAGCTTGCCTTTTCCCTCCATCCTGATAAAAATAGTTTTGCTGGTGCTGAAGCTGCTTTTAAGTTGGTTGCTGAAGCTCATTCAGTGTTGTGCGATAAAATAAAACGATCTCATTATGACATCAAAAGGCATAATGTTCCCATAAAGGTGCCAAAGAAAGCTACATACCCAGCAAAGAAAACTGAGGCAAATAAATGCAGCGTGCCTGGAGGACAGACATTTTGGACCATATGCTCACATTGTCAGATACGATTTCAGTACTATAACCTTGTCTTAAACAGTATGGTCTGCTGTCTGAACTGCAAAAGGAATTTTTTTGCATACAAACTGGAACAGCCTGTGCCTACTCCGTCGAGTGTGTTCAGTAGTTCACAAATTCCAGCAAATATGTTTCCAAATCAACGATGTGATCCCCCCAGTCAACAGGGCCACCCTGTGAAGCTTTCTTGTACAGGGGGGAACACAGAAGTGAATCCGAGGATGAATGTGGCCCAACGTGTTCCAGCCAGTGATGAGAAAACTATTCAGTCAGAGACGACAAGGGGGAAAGTTCAATTTCCAACGATGAATCAAGATAAACTATCTGTACCAACAGCAAATCAGAACATGGGTGGATCATCAATACCAGGTCCTGCTGGTCCAGACATTGTGGACAGGCAGAAGTTGGGTACAGAAGGTTCACCTGTTGCACCTAATGCTATGAACGTGCCTGGTCCTCCGAAGATTTCTTCCACAAGTGGAAGCACAGATGGAAAACCATGGATAAATGTGGCACAACAGAATGATTACACAAAAGAGCATAGGGGCACAAGTGACAAGAAGAAAGTTAACAAGTCAAGGATAAATCAAAGAACATCTTCCCGAACTGCAAATGGGAATGCAGGTGGAAGATTGAGGCCAGACCCTGCTGATCTAAATTCTTTTGACAGAAAGAACTTTGGTAGAGAAGATGCATCTATGGTTCCAGATTCTGCAGTATCCTCTGATCCCCAGAGATCAGCTAGGAGAAAGCAAGATGTTGATGACAACAGTAGCCTGAACTCCAATGGCAAAAAGAGGCTAAAGAAGAATAATTTGCCATCTGATGTTGACTTGAAATGTAAAAAAATATTCAATGACAATGCCACTAGTAGTGACAAAAAATCTGTGCCACCTCATGTGTCCAGCACAGTAGACATTCAAGATAAAGCAAAAACTACAGATGAAGGTCATAAGGACAATACCAAGCCAGAACCTACTGGTACTGTTGGTCAGAATGAAGTTCCCTACTCTGTAAATCTTTCCTTCCCTGATACAGATTTCTTTGATTTTGAGAAGAACAGGGATATCAATCTGTTTACGGTTGGTCAGATATGGGCCCTTTATGATAACCTTGATGGCATGCCAAGATTTTATGCTCGGATAAAACATTTTGATGCTTCCAACTTCAAAGCCCATCTCACTTGGCTGGAGTACAATGCAAGGAATGAAGAAGAGGGCAAATGGACTGATGAAGAACTACCTGTTGCTTGTGGTAACTTTTGCTTAGGAGCAACAGAGATATCATGTGACAGACTCATGTTTTCTCATATTGTTTCATGGACAAAAGGAAAAAAGAGGAATTTCTATGAAGTGTATCCTAATAAGGGTGAGGTGTGGGCTCTTTATAAGTATTGGAGCATGCAGTGGAATTCAGATGCAGACAGCCATCGATCTTATGAATACGAAGTTGTTGAAGTCCTGTCAAATTTCTCAGTTAATGCTGGTGTCACTGTTGTCCCATTAGTCAGGATTAAAGGCTTCGTCAGTTTATTTGCGACAGCTAAAGACAAATCTTCAATCGTGGTAGCATCAAGTGATTTACTTCGATTTTCTCACAATATCCCCTTTTATAGGACAAATGGAAATGAAAAAGAAGGTGTCCCAGTAGGGTTTATGGAACTTGACATTGCTTGTCTCCCCAATGATATGGATATAGCATTTCCTTCTGTTACCCTTGACTCTTATCTCTCTCTTGGCAAGAAAGATGACAATATATTCATTATTGATTTGTCGACCACTGACAGTAAAAGTAGTAGAATGGATCCTGGAAATGAGCAAAAGGAGAATCATTCTAAAGCACATATTTGTCACCCAGTGTCTACAGAAAATCATGAAAATCTTTCTTCTGAACAAAACACATCCTTGCCGAAAAATGGCCACAGTGCCAATGCTTTTGTCAATTCTTCTGAGCCAAGCTGCTCCTCTCCCAGTATTTATTCATACCCTGATTCAGAATTCCATAACTTTGAAGAAGGCCGCTCGTGTGAGAAGTTTGAATGTGGACAGATTTGGGCTTTATACAGTGATCTTGATAGATTCCCCAAGTTCTATGGTTGGATAAGCAAAGTTGTGTTACAACCATTCAGAGTGCATTTAACCTGGCTTGAGGCTTGTCCTGAACAGGAGCAGGGGAAACAGTGGTTGGAGCAGGATATACCTATCTGCTGTGGGAAATTTAAAATTCGGAATTGGAAAGCTAAGTATGACACAAATGAAACTTTCTCTCATTTAGTGCACGTGAGCCAGATTGGCTCAAAGTGGCAAATTGAAATTCTTCCGCGAGTAGGCGAAATTTGGTCCATCTACATGAATTGGACATCTGACTGGATTCCTTCCAGCATTGATACGTGTGAATTTGCCATCGGCGAGATCATTGAGCGCACAGGAGAGAGTATAAAAGTTTCTCTTCTGACCCAAGTTTGTGGCTACAGAGCGGTGTTCAAGCCTGACAAGCAGAATGAAGTTCTGGAGATACCTAGAGGAGATTGTTTGAGGTTTTCTCACCGAATACCCTCCTTCCGTCTGACAGAAGAAAGAGGCGGCAAGCTCCGTGGCTTCTATGAACTTGATCCAGCCTCTGTTCCTGATGTTTTCCTGTATAGGAACACCCTATGACTTGCCAGTGTCAAAGTAAACTCTTCAAGTTCGTAAAATTAATATGTGGTCATGATTAATCTCCTGATATATGCTGCTATCCATTTTGATTTTTTGTACATGTGTGTCTCATCTCTAGTCTACAAACATTTCAGAACCCTGCTACTAACATTTTATGCCGAGGCATCTGTTAGTTCGCACTTGCCATGTGTTGCTGAAGGATAAGCCCTGTTCAAAACCATCGTTTGCATTTTGTTTCAGAGGCCTCTGTTACTGCGTGTCTGGTTACCCAGCAATGCATGGTTTCATGGTTTGCAGTGTACAAATTTGAATAGGAACTTTCTGCCGTCGTACATCAGATTGCCAGTTTGTAAGTGTTTTTTACACCATGAATCTGCTGTGAGTTTTTTTATATGAACGTTCAAAAAGTTTAATCAATAAAACTAGAACAAAAGCAACATTGTTTCTTCTTCGCCCGAAGGAGTATTACTTTGCTGCCCAATGCTGAGCAACTGTAACCAGAGGCAAATCCAACGGCAGGCAATCCCGAGCGGTTTGATTGTGGGAGATTGTACCAACTATAGCTCCTTGAATCTTCAGCTGGTAGTTATAAAATATAGAAATAAACGAATATACAAAAATTGAAAAGTACTAATTTTTTAGATTCTCACTAGTTAAATATTTACCGGATGTTTTCTTGTAATCTTTGAGCTCCCAAACAGGCAAGCCTAGGGATGACAATTTTGCCCGCGGGTATCTAACCCGACGGGTATGGGTTCAGATACCTGTTTATTCTCAAGTCAGGTATGGGTTTATATTCAAACCCACGGATTTATCCGATTATTTATATTTAGCCCATCACTCCATAAGTCTATCACTTTATTTGGTCCAGTCAAGACTCCTCTGTAACCTAATCCTCCCAGGCTCCCAGCGCCACCAACCAATCCTCCCAGCGGCCAGCGCCAGTGCGCCACCTCTCCCTCCTCAGCGCCGTTAGCGTCTCGGCAGCACACCGCACGCCTCCTCCCGCGCGTCTCGTGCCTCCTCCCGTGCGTCCCGTGCCTCCATTGCGTCGGGCCCTCCTCACGCGTCGCCGGCCGTATCCCCCTCGCCCTCCGCCCCCTTCCCCTCAGTCCCGTCGCTAGTTGTTGCGGCCATGGCGTTGCCGTCGCGCCGCCAAGGCAGGCGATCCGTCGCCAGAGTTGTTGCGGCCGTGGCGTCGCCGTCGCACTGCCGAGGCTGGCGAAGCCACAGGGCGGGGTGGCGTCGCGGTCGCGGTCGACGGCGATGCGGTAGACCTTGTCGCACAGGCTGCTTCAGTTCTCACAGGAGCTCAAAGCCGAGGCTATGGTGATGCTTCAGTTCCCTAGCCACAGCCGCTATGTTGGCCTCCATGTTTTGTCCAAAGCTGGTGTTTGGCCTTCGGATGGAGAGGGATATTGTGAATGGCATTGTTCAAAACCCACATGTTATTGTCGGGTTTCGGGTATCCGACAGGTTCGGGTATATGTTTGATTTTAAACCCACGAGTTTCATAGATTCGGGTTTATACGAGTTTTATGGGTTTGCTTCGTGGATAGGTTTTCATAAAACCGTGGGTTTTAAACCTGCTGTCATCCTTAGGCAAGCCATAACAAAGTGGATTTTCGCTTGGATTTTATTTGGAATTTGGCATGGATTTCATGCCAAGCGCTTCGTTACCTTCCGATATAGTTAAAAAATCATATATATTTTTGAAATTACACCTGGGTGTCAGTTTGAAAAAAAAATTAATTAATTGACAGATAATTGTAAGCTGCCTAGGTCGCATCATGAATTGTGCTAGCCATGATGGAATTAGTGGGTGGTCTTATGCTCTCAACTTGGGCGGTTCCAATTACAGTAGCACACATTTCTGGATGTTGTTTAGGAGCGTCCACGTCACGGATCACAGGGTATTGTGCTATCCATGGAGCATGACTCCGCAGTTACAAAGGAGGCTTTTTTGTCGACGGTTCATTGGACGACAAGACCTAACTTTCCTGTCGACCCTTCAGTGATCGATAGAGTGAAAAATTCATCTCGCTAATCCCGGTGCTAGGCTAGAGTTTTTTTTGCATTAATATATCGAACTCGATAACTATTCATTCGACGAGAAATAGGGTGAGAAATCTTGCAATTTTTTACACATTTGATCATCGATAAGACTCATGTGCCAGGCGTCCGCCTCCTATAGTGGCCCCTCCAATGGCAAGGATGTGATGGTGAGTTTGATGACCTTGTCAATTTAGGCTTCTGGAGGGAGGCCAGGGAGTGCAAACTAGAGTTTGCAAACAACACTTGTTATATGAAAAAGTCAGATAACGCCTTCGAGTATTAGGCTGTAGACGAATGTTGCTCTCAACTAGAAAACCAGTCTTTTAACCCTCCAAACTACTAGACAAATAACCCCAAAGACGATTTGCTATGGCGGTTTTGCTGATGTGGCACTCCACATGACAGGAGACGCTGAGGTGGCAGCTCACGTGGTATGAGAAATTGAGGTGGCTGTCACGTGGCTGCGCGCTGGCATCTGAATATTGGAACCTCCTTTTCTCTTTCCTCTGTCTTTCTCCTCCCTCCTTCCTCTTTCCTCCTCCCCTCCTACCTGTCGATCAGCTCCCTCCCCCCTCGCGGTACGCCCACGCCCACGCCCTGTCGCCACGTGCGGCGCCCCCGCCTCGCCACTGTGCCGCCACATCACGCTGCACCCCCACTCCCCGATGGCGCACCCGCGCCCATGCCTCGTCGCCGCTCCTTCGCCTCTCCGCGTTGCGCTGCCGTCGCTCCGCATCAAGCCGTCATTGATCCACTGTTGCTGTCACCACCTCGATGCTGACACACCCCTGCCCCTAGGTCGGTACCTATGCCCCTGTTGCGTCCAGAAAAAGGAAGCAAGGAAGAAGAAAAAGAAAAAAAAGAAAGGAAAGGAAAAGAAAGAGAAAGAGAAAGAGAAAGAGAGAAATTTTGCTGTTATTGACAAGCGGGTTCCACTATTCAGATGCCAGCGCGTAGTCACGTGGATAACCACCTCAGCAAAACTGTCAGCGAGGACTGCCATGCCAGTAAAATCGCCGCAAGGGGTTATTTATCCAATATACATCAGTTTGGAGGTTAAAAGTCTGGTTTTTAGTTGAAGTCAATATTCATCTACAGCTTAATACTTAGGGGTCATCTATATTTTTTTCCCTTGCTATATAATCAATTCAGTTATCACTGTTACTGATCTCATTTATTAATAAATGATCAGTTGTCGCTAACCTCTAATCCTCTATGGTTACCCGAAATAAGTTTTGGAGAAAAGCTAGGATGTGGGCCCAGTGTCATCAACACCAATCAATTAATTTTTACTATTTTGTAAGCATACAGACAATCTCCTAGCTCTTTTAGAACTTAGCAATTTTACAAGAATTTTATAAAAAATAATTTAATTATATGAGATATTTCTTTTCTCCATTTTAAAATTTTCTCGGTCAAATGCTCGTGGAAAAGGAATAAAAGATCGATCAAAACTCAAAATGCAATGCTCAGGATCAGTTCAGGATATGCCTGATGCATGCACAAACCAATTCACCAAATACTGGAGTATGTCCTACTAGTGTTTCGAGTTCCATACACTTTCTTGCAACCAAATCAGTTCTTGGGATTACCACTGAAATGATTACTCGATAGAAAGAATCCTGACAGTAGAACTCTGCGCCCTAGTCAGCAAGAAGTCTCAAATCATGCTCCGGCCATCCAGGCATCCAGTTTCTGTCTATAAATTACAAGGATTTATCAAGTGAATCATCGGCACCAACAACACATGCACTCAGCTAGCTCTAACAGGGTTGATCCTATTCCAACAAATCAAGCTCTTTTCTGCTCTTTATTACAGCATTCCGCTTCGACTCTGGGTCGAAGGCGTCCAGGTCCCATGCAGTCGCCAAGTAGCCATAGAGGACCCATGTCTGCTCCCCTTTCATGTCCACCTTCACCAACAATGGGTTATTGCCCACATCAGCACCAGAGGGGGTGCTTTGGACGCGACACCATTCTGCGCGCCCATGGCCTTGATTCCCAAAGAACTGAGCAAGCCGCTCAGCCTCGTTGAGACCAGCAAGGCTGCTAGCAAATTTCACCACCATGGAATTTTGTCCATCCTTTCCAACAAGAGTCCTCGCACTGGCACCAGGAAAGCCCATTTCTGGATAATCAACAACAATGGTTATTCATGTGTTTATGGTGCTTTAAAGATTCTCGTGTTTATGTCTTTACACATGCAAATCAGATGCAAGAGTGATAGGTTTAAAGTAGTGAAGCTTAATCTTGGAGAAAGAAACATTAGTTTCATAACAAACAGTAATTAATCAAAGCAATACATAAGTAAACTTGAATGAAACTGTGCATAATTATACACCATACACCAATATGACCTTATGCGGAAAGACATTTTTTAGAGAGCGGAATAGAGCCAACCAGTCTCCAGAATTTTTGAGAAGCCATATAAAATCCATGTGCTTTATGGAAAGTCAGAAGCACAAGCAATAGTAAGCATCAAATCACATTTTCTCACAAATCTATTGACCTAATAAGGCTGTTGACTAGCATAGGCCAACCCCTAGTTTTCTCTTGCATCATTTTGTAGTCTTATATGAAAGTTGAGATAAATCATATATATGCATATAAATACAATTCACAAATAAAAAATATAATTTGTCAAATAATTTGTGGACAGACATTGAGCCTACTGAGCTTTGAGCCAGTTTGAGCTTTAGCCATTTGTATAGACAAAGTCCATTTCTGTCAAGATAGTATATGAAATGCCCAGAGCACCTTGTGAGCTCAGACTACAACTTGCCTAAAATCTTAGGTCAGCTCAATTGCAACCTGAGATGACTTCAGCAAAGGAACGATGTCAGGCAGATCAAACTATTTAATAGTGAAGGACACTGACTATCCTTTAATAATTCATTGACAGTATATTTTTAGCTTTTCGTAAATTACACATATTTAGGGAATGATCAGATCAGCATATACATATTCAGATCGATAACAACCAATTTAGGGATGCACGTGGGTCAGGCAAAGTACGCATATTTAGAGAATGATCAGATCAGCATATATATATTCAG
>KE372868.1:1100197-1112938 GCA_000418225.1 Zizania latifolia | reverse complement strand
CTCTTTCCATCCATCGCAGCCCGAGTGTCATCTCATCCCTTTGGTTGGGTTCTCTCTCACCTGGTACACACAAACATCACCTGAGGAATAGCGCAGAAGAGTCCAGTGAATTTACCACAGTAGTATCTTTGTTCTAAATAAGACTATGGGCTTTTTGGAACGAGTATTTTTAAAAGAATTTTAGATAATTTATTTTAATTTCTGTAAAATTCTTGTGTGTCGGTGAATTGCTAAGCAGTTCATTCAAGAAGTACCCAAGGTGATAAATAGAGAGTTAGGGAAGCGTGGCACTCTCGAACTCTATGGTCAACTCTAAATAATAAGAGCCAAGATTTATATCGGTTCAGACCTCCCGAGGGATAATAGCCATACGTCCAATGTTTTGATGGATTATATTCGCGTCTAAGCTTATAAAGCTATGAGCTTAAGCGATGAAAGTATAAAAGCATGTCTCTTGAGGGTGTCTTGCCCCTCTTGTATAGTCACGGGGCGAGTCTAATAACTCAGGATTCTATCCAAAGTCGGTTTCCCATATGATCGAATTACATACCGAACCAGTGTTCTTATTCCCTAATTATAAGGATTCTAGTACAAATATATCTCTTTATATCTAATATAGAGCCCGATTTCCAAATAAGGATATAATATTCTTTATCAGAATCGAACCCCTCTTCATGGGCCATACCAGACTCCAATGCTGGGCTAGATCTGCTCTCGGTCCGAGCTCATAAACCTTACGCGGAGTACCCGGGACGGCTGGGAGTCATATACCAACACTGTGTTTCAAAGGAGCCCTATATTTTTTTTATTGGAGGATTGAATGCACAAATCCAGCGTATACCATATTCACATATAGGTGGAGTTTAGCACTGTTTAAAAATAAATTGGTGTTTAATATATCTTATAATATAAAAATCAGTTTATAAAATCTAAATGGTAAAATTCCGTATATGCCACTGAAGGTTCACCGGTTTTCATATATGCCACTGAAAATTTATTATTTTCCTATATGCTATTGCTTTATTTTTTTATGTTCGCATATGCCACTATTATTAGTTTTAACATTAGTCAACATTGATTTTTTTAAATGACAAAATTACCCTTAGCTCATAAAGCAGGGAATCAGAAATGGCCAAGGGGTGCGTAAGGAACCATGTTGCCGACGTCATCGCCGCCGAACCCTCACCCACTCCTCACCGCTCCTCAGCCCATCCTTGATTCTTTGCATTGTGAGCTTAGGGCAGTTTTATTATTTAAAAAAAATAACGTTGAGTAACGTTAAACTAACGACAGTAATATATGCGGACATAAAATTTAAAGCAGTGGCATTTACGAAAATAATAAATTTTCAGTGAAAACCGGTTAATTTCCAGTGGCATATACAAAAATCTCTCAATCTAAATTTTGTATCTATCTACTTTTTGTTGGTTTTATCCCTGTAATCACACCACTACAAATATGCACGAGTGACGAGTGTAGGTTGAGTTTGCATGATTCTGTTTGTAAATATTGTTTAACGCTTTGACAACAAAACAGTCAAACTTTGCTGATCAAGAGGTAGTTTTGTTTCTACTCCTTTGGTACCTAAAGAAGAACATGCCAATGCAACTCTCCCGGACCCTGAAAAGACGTATTTATTCGACACCAAGATTTATACGGTTTCAGTACCTCCACGCTTATCCTACGCACCTAATTCAAGGAAATTTCTACGAAATTTCTTCGTTCCAAATAAATCTGAACCAATCATTCAACTATCCGCGTGATGAGTCTGAATTTCCTATAAATTTCATAAGACTATATATCCTACGCCGTATACTTGTACCCATGAGCATGAAAAGCTCTTAGGTGTCGACGATTAATAATTTGTCGAAATTAAAACTTTATGGGCTAAATCATAATCTCTCCTGAGTCTTATTAGAGCAGAACTCTATCTTCTTTTAATTTAGGGACTAGTATTGTACCCGTGCTACGCACCGGTGAAAATCAAAAAATAATTATATTATTAGTTAGGAGTTGGATTCTTTAGAACTTTAATTTAGTAGTTAGAAAGATTATAGCAGCATCAAAGAACAATTATAGGCGTAAATCAAACTATCATATCCTCAAACAATCAAATAAAAGCACAAGAAAAATGCTGCATGATTTGGCGTCTGCAGTCTGCACGGGCGGCGACCTTGCGCTGGACAGGGAGCAGCGTGAGGGAGGGAGAGGGGACAACGTCGGTGATACGACAGGAGGGATCGGGAGGAGATCAATCTATTAGAAAATCATAAACTTTAACTTAATTCTTAGCCTATTCATGATTACCCTTTATGCGGAATAAGATATTAAACTAACCGAAATAAAGAAACCATGAGAAAAGTATAGTTGTTCTTCTCTGTTTGTTTGGTGTAGATCTCCTAGCAATTGGTAAATGGCATCGACCCTTCGAATGACATCTATACTGCCATTGGACAGCCCTTCGAAGTTCCTCCAGCGAAACTAATGATCGGGATAGTTTTGGGAGTAGGACTGCCGAGCAGGAAGAAGGGATGTGTTCTACTTGGGTCGGATCTCTCCTTTTATAGAGTACACTGTGGAAATTGAGAACTCATCAATATAGAAAGAAAGCACCTTCCGATCATGACGCTCACATTAGATGGAAAGAGATTAAATCGAAAAGGACAGATTTCAATATGAGGAAAGTCATTAGAGAGAAATATATCAGCTCACTAAGGAAAGTTCTTTACATGAAAGGTCTTTAATCAGAAAGATATCCATCCACTAAGAAAATCCTTTAAATATAAAGTTATTATGCGAAAAGATATACATCTTATAAAAGGAATAATCTAGATAATCTGAAAAGTCTTGACTGGTCATTATGGAAATATGTGGGAGGAAGGAGATCGATCTAATCTCCTATAATTTTGCTGAGACACTGAAAGGAATGGCTGAGATTTAATATTTTTATTTTTAATAGAGTAAAGATAAAAGGGTTGAGATTTTTTAGATGGTAGATGATTAAAGATGAATGTCTAAGATTTATCAGAGGGGTGATGTGTCCACTCTCTCAACTCGCTAATTATATAGTAGGATAGATTAACTTTCTAAATTAAAGGAGTCCAATACTTACAGGAGAGAGTTTCCATCTTCATCGGATTCTCTATAAAACATAGATTAAATATATCATACTCTTATAAGAAACCTCGTAGAAAAAGTGTATTTGTACTAGTATTTATATAATACTCATATCTCTATATTAGTTTCCTACTACTCATGCTCACTAAGAAAGTTCCTATGTTCAGACATACCTGAACCGCCTACCATCCCATCCATGTGAGCGTGATGCTGTGATACACTGATGCCGCCACTCAGTTTTGGACATTACTAACAGCAGCATTTCCCTCCTGATGCTTCACTGCTACACACCCATGCTGATTTTCTTGCCGGCTTGGTGAAACGGTAAGCCTCATGAATGGTCACTTCGTGTTAAGTGCAGGTTGATAGTGACAAATTATAAAATCTCTCGTAACTACCATATTGTTTTTCTTGCAGATTTGGTGAAACCGTAAGCCTTATGGTCACTTTGCATTTAAGTGTAGGACAACAACCTCAAACGATGTAACAAATTATGAAATCTCTCAGAGCTACACATATGCTGTTTTTCTTGCCGGCTTGATAAAACTGTAAACCTTATGGTCACTTTACATTTAAATATAGGACAACGTCTCAAACGACGATGTGACAAATTATGAAATCTCTGATAGCTACACACCTATGCCATTTTTTCTTGCCGGATTAGTGAAACAGTAAGCCTCCATGTATGTATGGTCACTTCGCATTCAAGTGCAGGACGACAGCCGGTGGCATAGATGCAACGCAGGTAGATGATCACGATGATGCAGTTTCCCTACTTGTGACTGGGTTGTTCTGAATTTCTGATGTTTTACTTGAAAAGACACTGTTTTTCTCTCTTCTAAGGAGATAGATAATTCTGAAAGGACTTGTTATAGAGATAATTTTGAACGTGATGAAAGGAGCAGGCTTGATCTCAACTCTAAACTAGTTGACACCATTAAAAACTTGAGAGTTGGATGTGCATATGGAGTTTTTATCTAGATCCAGATTTAGATTTTGAGCTCAGATCGAATGCATAGGAGGTTAACCATAATCTCCTTCAAGTCTTATCCAAGTAGGACTCTATCTAAAACTATCATGGTCTTATTTAGAGAGCCTGTTTGTTTCAACTTCTCGCAGCTAGAGATTCTTAGTAGCTTGTTAGTCAGAGTAACTGGATAGTCTGAGTATGTAGCTGATGAGAATCTAAAGAACCTGGTGTTTTCCAGCTTCTTGATTCAAGTTTATTTTCAGATTCTGCAGTTACCGATTCTCATAATCTAGATCTAGAATCTGTACTGTTTACTTCATCTTTAGATTTTAGAAGTAACTGCAACTACTAGAAACTGAAACAAACTGGCTCAGAAACTGTTCTCTTCAGGAAAAGATTCATGATTTCTATGGAGATAGATAATTTTGAAAGGAAGATGTTAGTCTTAGCTTTAGTTTTTTTCCTAATCTAAGGAGACTCCTATGGAATAGAGAAAATTTGGAGGAATTTGGTTCGAATTTAGTTAATTCTCGGCAAAAAAAATTCTATAAAATTCATGCTACAAACCACGGCTCGAGGCCTGAGCCCACCTACACAGCACCATGGGCTTGATTTCGGGCTATGGGCTGTGAGCCCGGCCCATAAATGTTTAGCCTCAAAGCTCAGCCCAGCCCACCCAGCCATGAGGCCCACAAGTCCAGAGCACAGGGGCAGCGCAGTAATTTCGCTCCCTCAAATTTCAAACTCCGCGGCCGCTCCGCCCCTTCCGCCCGGCTCCGGTCCCGAGCCGCGCCTCCCGACTCGAACCGCTCCCACCACGCGGCCACGCCTAAAACTTCGCTGACAGGTGGGCCCGATGTACGCGGACCCCGCTGCGCCCGCGGGGGCACGGGTGAGAAAAGTTTGGGTTGGTATTTTTTCAAAGGGAGCAGCCAGTAAAAGCCTTCTCCATTTTAGCCTCCTCCCTCGCCGCGGATCTGATGCGAATGTGAATGAGCAGCTGCTACTGATTAGTTCGCGTTCAAATCTTTATAAGAGAGAGAGGTTAGCTTCGGTGGAGATTGCCATTTCTATTCCCCTGCTTCAAGTTCAAATCTTTTTTGAAAGAGAGAGCGAGAGATAGAGAGAGATTGTGACTGCGTCGACGTTCTTCATTCCAGGTCAGTTTGATGCGTCAGAAGCATGTTAACTCTCGGTTAATCCTATCTTGTTGCACCGATTCATGTCCTTCTATGCTGTTTTTTTGGATCTTGCTGATGAACAAAGAGGGGAATAGAGTTCTTGGGCTCGTAGTTTTGAGTTTCTCTGCTCCTCGGTTGTGTTCTCGTGAGTGCGCATGCTGGGTCAAGTGAATCTCTAGGCTGGGTGGTGTCACGCCCATTTCTTCTCGAAGAAATCGGACGCTGCCTGCCATATTTGACGGATGCTAATACATATAAGCCATTAATCCTGTTTTCCTAGTGATTTTGATGCATAAAGATTTGGTCTTTTCCTCTTCTGAATTGATGTTTGGTGTCGGTTACAGGAGAAGCGCGTTTGATTTGGAGGAGGAAGACGCCGCCTTTCTTGGTTCGCCGCCGATGGGCCGGAGCCTGAGCCCGCTGCTGCGGCAGGAGCTGGACAACCTCGACAAGGATGCTGACAGCCGCCGCTCCGCCATGAAGGCGCTCAAGTCCTATGCCAAGCACCTGGACTCCAAGTCCATCCCCCATTTCCTCGCCGAGGTCTCCGACAACAAGGCCCCTGGGTTGCCCTCCGGCGAGTTCACCATCTCGCTGTACGAGGTCCTCGCCAGGGTCCACGGCCGGAACATCGTGCCGCAGATCGGCAACATCATGTCCACCATCATGTGCACGCTCTCCTCCAGCGGCGGCTCCTTCCCGCTGCACCAGGCGTGCTCCAAGGTGGTGCCGGCCATTGCCCGGTACGGCATTGACCCCTCGACGCCGGACGAGGAGAAGGCCGGCATCATTGCTTCTCTCTGCAAGCCCCTCTGCAGCTCGCTGATGGGTAGTCAGGACGGAGCTGCGTCTGGCGCCGCGCTCTGCTTGAAGGCGCTAGTCGACTCCAACAACTGGAGGTTTGCCTCCGGCGAGACGGTCAATGAGGTTTGCTTGAAGGTCGCCGGAGCTATGCATGATAAGTCGACGCAGTCTAATGCTCACATGGCCCTGGCAATGGCGCTGGTGAAGCACAATGGCCTGATTGCCGAGGCTTATGCGAGGTCTCTTGTGCGGTCTGGTCTGCAGATTCTTGATGGTGACACTGCAGAGAGCAGCTCCCAGAAGAGGCTCAACGCGATCCAGATGATCAATTTCATCATGAAGTTTGTTGATCCCAGGAGCATTTCCTCCGAGCTCATCAAGGTGGTTGATGTCATGGAGCAATGCCAGAATGACCGCATGCCATTTGTTAGAGGTGCGGCGTTTGAGGCGTCGCAGACTGCGAAGAACATCGCGGCGCAGAAGGGATCGAGGCATGAGGTCAGCTCCAGCCCAATGGTCGGATCCAACTTCCAGAGGAGAAGAGAGAAGAGTCCATGCAGGAGCCTGTGGAATAATGGCAAGGGCAGCCCAGCCAGCTCCATCACTGCTGCTTCCCCAGTTCAGTTCCAATCCCCGGAATCACATGTTGTGGATTCATCCATCATGTGTGTTAGTACACTCACTGAATCGCCGGCCTCGATTGGGCAGTCCTCCTGCAACTTTGATCACAATAGGCGCACGAATCGGAGACTATGGAGCAATGATGGTGTTGATGTTTCTCTAAAGGATGGCCTGTTCTTCAGGCTTTGCTCAAATGGCAAGTACCTTGAAGATGACTTGGGTGAGGTCTGTGACAGTGAAGTAACTGACACCAACTTTGAGTGCACAAACTCATTCAGAGGATTTCTGTCAGCTAGTCCCAACAGTGCAATGCCATCTGATAAGACCCCAAGCCCTCAGGTACAGATAAGTGCATTAGGCTGTTTTAGTTTCTCAATTCTCAAAGGTTGCTACACATTTTGCTAACTCTCCCATTGCACTGTTGTGTTAGGCTTCTGAAAGACCAATCAGCATTGATGATGTGAAGTTATACACAACGCCGAGGAAACTTCTCCGATCACTTCAGAGCTCTTACGACTTCGACTCCGCTCGCAATGAGGGACAGTCCATTGCCAAGCTGAACAGTTCATCATCACCAGCTCAGGAACACAAGGAACTAGAAGAGTCACTTGAAGAGATGCTGTCCCAGCATTCCGACAGCAAGAACGAGGAGGCCGAGGACGAAAACAACACCATTGATGTGCAGAGCGGCAATGGAATGGCCCATATTCTCTCCAATGAAGATAATTCAGGGTTCTGCACTGCAGAGGTTGAGGACGCATCCTGCAAAGCATCCTCTGAAGATGAGTGCAAAGAGCAAGACGTCTGTGTCACAAGAAGCAGTGTGAAGACCAGGAGGTACAAGGCAGCTTTTAGCTTTCTTTTGAGCATGATCATGATCGTTCTTGCAACAATCGCCGTGTTGATTAGGATGGAAAGTTACGAGGAATATGTTGGCCTCGTCCCTACTTGATGTTCAGAGGGCTTAGACTAATCACACATCTTGTGTTGGAATACTTGTGTCGTGGAATCGTGTGTTGTATCTTTCCATTGGCATCGGCGTTTGTAAGCTTGATGTTGAAACCCATTTTAATGAATTGTGCCAATCCATGAAGGCTCAATGGTTTGATTTGTTAGGATGCTGAGAATGTAATTTTATAGAGGTAAATGAAAATAACCATTTTTTAAGAATCTATAACTTAGTCAAACACACAGCCTAAGAGACTATACTTTACTACTTTAGTTCTAGGATGGTGTGAAACTTGATTTATAAAGAATACAACTGAGCTTATAACAGTTTTTTAAAAATCTACAGTCGAGTCAAACACAGCCTAAGAGGCTATACCTTAGTTCTAGGATGGTGTGAAACTTGATTTATAAAGAATACATGTACTTTCATACATATGATGCTCACAACGGTCTTATAATTTTAATTACTAAAGTACTGGCCCTTCTCTGATCACAACTAAATTTCACCAAAAATTATCAAAATTCCAGTCTTTCCATTGATATTTATTTTGCAATTTAATTTTGAGTATTTATTTGGTTGTTCTCTTTATTTCTTTTTCCAGTTTCTTCTCGCCAAAAGCCAAGGAATAACGGCCAAAATCCATTATTTAGTCAGTTATATTATAGTAATATTAAAAATGCCAGTTGTTTTTAATATTTTTTATAATTAATTCGAACCGTCAGATCTTTTGATCGAATAGCTGATGTTGTTTTTCCTCGTCGCGACCGAGATGTTGCCTCCCGTTGCCGCCCGCCGCCCGCCGCCCGCCGGCGCCTGCCCCCCACCGACGCCGTCACCCCGGCCCCTCATAGCCCCCGCCCCGCGTCAACGCTCTCGCCCCCCGCCGACGCCCCCAGCGCCGCCCCAGGCCCCCAGCCGCCGCCCCTGACTTCCCTGGGAAGAGAGAGAGAGAGAGAGAGGAGGTAGCCGGAGATGGCGGCAGCTGCGCAAGCACTCCAACCCAGGCATCATCCTGCTGCAACCTCCCATCGCAGCCTCGTCCAATTCCAGCCGCGCCACCCCCGCGGCCCGCTCTGCTCTCGCGCGCTCCGATTCCGTCTTCCCTGCTCTTGATTTGGGCGCTTGTCTTCCGGTGCTCCGATCCGATCTGGGGGATCTGGTAGCTCGCCACGCTGGAGGAGGAGCAAGCCAAGCCACGGACCTCTCGTCGGAGCCTCTTGTGGCATGCAGCCTCCTCTCGATCAGAACCTCCATTAGGATCAGCAGAAGGACGCTCATCGGAGTGGCCAGTAGCGAACAACGAAACCTCAGACTGATGAGTTGGTACTAGATGGTTTTTTTGGATGATTATGCTTTCCTAATCAATGGGTTGCTGGATCGATGATTATGCTTTCCTAATCAATGGGTTGCTGGATCTCCATAAGTATGGTGGCTTATGTGGGCTGCTCAGCTTCAAGCCATTCATGCATGGAACTCTACTTATTTTATCACTTCCATTTTGTATCTTGCATTTGTTATTTTATTCCTGGCCATAACTATAGACACCTGCAGGATGAGTTGTTCTTACTTCTTAGACAAACAAGGGGGTGGTTATTTCAATATTCCTAGAGCAGACTCTTCTGTTCTCCTGCGTTTTAAAGAAGATTTTGATAGCGCAGAGCCTTCTGGTAAGTGGTAACTGGTAACTCAGTAGCAGCTATCAACTTGATCAGATTGTCCAGAATATTTAATACCGCAAAATCTAACAAGCGTAATAGTCAACATTTTCTGGTATCTGTCACGTTTTTCTAGGCTTATATTATGGACATTATTCAGTAGTCGAAGGCCTAAGAGTCCAGGGGCTTACTTCAAAGAATTGTTATTAGAGATAAGATGCTAGTTAGTTAAATAAAGTTATCTGTTAGCTAATTAAGAAAAGTCTTAGTAGATTAAAACGTAAGCATTTAGTGTATTGTATTAGGAGTCTTTAGAATATATAGATTAGATAAAGTCCTTAGCGTATTGTATTAAGAGTCTTTAGAATACAGATTAGATATCTATCTCTTAGCAGGTGTATTTATATCATAGGGTTGGCGTTCAGCCAAAACAAATAATAAAGTTATCTATTATTCTACCTTCTACTTAAACCGGTCAGGGCAAAGCTTCTAGCTGTGTCTACCTATTTTATCGGCAAGAGAAAAAAGTTCTTTGCCGCTCCTATTTCTTCTATCAGTAAGAGGAAAAGTTCTTTGCCGCATCTATTCAATCTTCCGATGAGAGGGAAACAACATCAAGTCGTGGCTACCCAGTTCGGGATCCTGAAACCCTGAACATAACAGCTTATATGCACTGTATTCTTATCCAGTTGAACTACGTTCTAATATAATAATTTACACTTCGTATTAATATAAAAAATCCCGTTGTTCTGATTTCTGTTGCTTGTATTGATTTTTATACAAGGTAATGGTACGTGGTTCTGCGGTATTATCAATATGACTATGGTAGGTTAGTGGCAATCAGAGCATAAGCACATATATAACATAGCACACGGTGGTTTAAATCCTTAAATCAACATGCGAAATAATATCGTCTTTATTACAAGAACCACCTGACCCAATGGTCCAAGGCACGGATACACACACAAATCCAAATCCTCCACGATGGAGCACCCATGTGCTCGATCAAGGCAAACACACTGATCAACTCAAGGCACACATGCATGTAGAGACATGCGCACAAACGTGATCGATCGAGATGGAATCAAGCTGCACAACTCGTGCAAACCCAACTCGCTCGATCCACACACACCAAATCAAAGCTGCATAGGCCACAGCTGTTATTATTATGCACAATCAACAAGCAAATGTGACACCCCGTTCCGTATAGACTTGACTAATACGAGACAGGTTACCACGATTCGAATCGTAACAATATCATTGAAGACATTTCACGATCCAACGGTAGCACATTACGACAACACAAGTCTTACAAGCCCAAGTTCATTACAAAAGCCGTAGGAGGCATCCCTCGCGACAATTATCACTTTATAAAGTCTTTCAGCGGAAGCAAAATAAACTAAGTCTTAGCAGAAGCAACTTCATTTCCTTAGTTGGGAACTAGGCTTGAGACCCTACGCCTGACGATCTTCATCTTCATTTCCTTAGACGTCTTCTTCTTCTTCAGGGTACCACTCATCTTCTCCTGGCTGGGTTTCATCTTCTGGATGGGGTTAGCAAGAGGGGTGAGTACGAACGTACTCAGCAAGTCTCGGAAAGTATTTATAGATGTGGGTCAATAATGACGGCTGATGTTTATTTATATAAAATAACTTCAAAGTACTACGTGTCCCATACTCGTTGGAAGAGGTCCCGACCTCTACCAACTACTAAGTAGCAATATTTGTTTTTTTTTCAAAACATCATCTCATTTATCTCATCATTAACCTCTTCATATTTTCCACAACAATCCTTCAAATCTTTTCTCACAATAACCCTTCTAACTTTACATTCTTAACATTACTTCGGTACTGGCCTACCCCTCCATCGGGAAGGTTTTTCTCTTTTCACCAAAACACATTTTGTCTCTCATCCTAGGATTGAACCTTTCCCTCTCTCTATGAAGCCTTTTGACTTCCCGAACTACACAAGTTCATTGCCGACCACAAAAGCTGGTCGTACACCCCGAGGGCGTACTCTGGTAATGCTTTCCAACCCTCAACTTGTTTTCTTGTTCAAGAACCAAAACCAAACACTACGCATGGGCAACTATCATGGCACGCGCCCATAACCGTGGGCATGACTGTTCGAACAGTTTATACTTCTGTAGAAGGTGTACACTTTACCCTTACGTCGTGAACTTACTCCGATACCCGTCGGTATAGGAGGCTCACTACAAGGCGTTTTCCTAGCCGACCTAGGATAACCATTGCCACATAGACGGGTCCAACTAAGGATCTGTGGGCCCTCGGCCCCCTTTTCCTCTGAAATCCCGCGGGTGCTCAAATCCCCTCACTTCCTCTCCCTACCACCTTTCTCCAAAACCATCACAATTCCATACGGCTCCTTGAGCCCATAAACAAATCACGGAGCTACCCCGGGCATTTCACGTCCACTGGCAATCGAGCGTTCCCAAACCCACTAGGTACTCAACCAGGGACACCCCATAATACCCGTAAGGTTGCACTTTGGTGTGCATGATATTTTTCCCAAGGAATCGGTCGTTATGCACCACTTGAAGTCAGGCCCCGAAAGGCGACGACGTCTCATGGCGAGTTTTTCCCAAAACACCCCTCTTTTATATTTATTATCAACACACCCGGTACTCTGTACCGGTTTTCAAAACAACCTTGCAAATCCCATTTTTAACCCACACGCTTCATTCATTTGCAATCATGTAATGTAGTATGAGTAATGACAAGCTTTGATTACGGACAACCGACATCACGATACTAGGATGGGGTAGTCATAATCATCATGGTGACAAGGAATATAGGGTTCTCAATTTTCAAGGATAGGCTAGGTGCAACAATTTTAGGTTTATTTGACTTAATCGCGAGGGCGATCGTCATTAACTTTATGTGTATGAGTGCGTGTGTCCTAAACATGCAGTTGTATAAAATTAAATTAACAAACATGGGAGCAAGCATGATCAAAGGGAGACTTGCCTTGATCCGGATAGTATTCGGGGTCTTCGGGGTCGTACTCTTGCGGATCTTCGACGTCGGTAACTAAGGTACAAACAACATCACATAAATAAAAGCATATAAAAAGTTTTGGGAAAACATTTTTATTCTACGATAAGTTGAAGTTTAGGATTTTATAAATTTTTAGAAATTTGAACCGAGCTAATCGAAATTAAAATAAATTTTATATGAATTCTTGAAGTTTAAACATTTTCTGAAAATAAAAAAAAAAATCGCACTGTTCTGCACTAAACATGCGGGCTGGCCCATGAGAAAAATTCCGAAAAAAGGAAAAGTCACTATTCATAGCGAAATGGGCCGGTCTGGTAACCAAATGGGCTGCGCTGGTTTTTATTCACAAAAATGGAAAATGTACCGTGCGCAAGTGGGCCGGCCGATTCGGCCCAGGCCACAACACAGCAGCGCAGTGCGCAGAGCC
>KE372868.1:1027847-1044718 GCA_000418225.1 Zizania latifolia | reverse complement strand
GAGGCTGGGAGGCCGACCTTGCCGGTGTGCGCGCTCTGGCTGACGGCGCAACGGCCGCCATTGTCGTCATCAACCCCAACAATCCCTGTGGCGCGGTGTACTCTGCACAGCACCTTTTCCAGGTCAGGGATCATTTGACTGCACAGTTCAATTCTGAAACTTTATAACATAAATGCATCAAAGAAAGTGTGAAAATAAAAACTTTTCATATTGGGGCAATCACTGTTCTTCAACAAGCTTTACACATTTTGCATCGATTAACAGAAACCATTTCTAATTTGTATTATCTCAGAGCTACAGCTGCAGATGCTGTCCTTCTGATTTCTGAATGTATGCATCACTCTACCCTAGATGATAACTAGTACTTGAAATGTACTGCTTGCTGCTTGTAAAGCATTGATTCATAGTCTTTGAAACTGAAACCATTTCGTAGGTATTCATGATCAAGCAACATGTCACTTGCTGAAAAGAAATCTTTATGGATCATACATTGAAATGTCACTTACTGAAAATAAATCTTTATGATAACTAGTACTTGAAATGTACTGCTTGCTGCTTGTAAAGCATTGATTCATAGTCTGTTGAAACTGAAACCATTTGGTAGGTATTCATGATCAAGCAACATGTCACTTACTGAAAAGAAATCTTTATGAATCATACATGAGAGATATGACAACATGGTCACTTACTGAAAACTAAGAGGTTCAATAGAATGTATTGAAAAGGGTCTATGAAAAGTGCAAGCTGTAAATAATGCAGGTGCATGTTTTCGTGTCAATGAATCGAGATTGCTAAAATCACCATCTTTCTGATTACCAGCTACATTTCTGGGTTTACAGATTGCCGAAACCGCGAGAGATTTGGGGATTCCAATCATAGCAGATGAGGTATATGCACATATGGTGTTTGGAGGCAGCAGGTTTGTGCCATTGGCCTCCTTTGCACATATTACACCAGTCGTCAGCATTGGAGCACTCTCAAAGAGATTCATGCTGCCTGGATGGCGTCTCGGTTGGTTGGCCTTCTGTGACCCCAGTGGTGCACTCAAGCATGTATGTCGATAAACTCGTTTCACGCTTTCATTTCTTGGTGTATGCAAACATGTGTAGATTCATAATGTTGTTCTTCAAAAGGTCAGAACTGCAACAGAGACACTGCTGAATGTGACTTCAGGCCCTGCCTCCATTGTTCAGGTCAGGATCACATTTCTGAAAAATGTCTTACCTGCTACAGTGAGTGCATAGTGGATACTAATGGTGGTCAAATATTTTGACATACAGGCTGCAGTTCCTAAGATTATCTCAAATGAACACAGTGAGTTCCATCGGAATGTTGTGAACTTGCTTGAGTCTGCAGCTGATGATCTGCACAGAAGAGTGAACCAAATCGAAGCTCTGCAGTGCTACTCAAAGCCTCATGGCTCCATGTTCATGATGGTTGGTTGGAAGGCACCCTGGTTTCAGATTTCTAATGATGCACTGCCTTACCATTGAATCGATGTTCGACAAATCATGCAGGTTGAAATCAACACTTCACTTCTTTTCGGTGTTGAAGACGACATGGACTTCGCTCGCGAACTGATCAAAGAAGAATCTGTCCTGGTTCTACCTGGTATAGTTTACTATCCCACAACTTCCGCATCATGATCAACTTCCTCTTGATTGATCTGAAACCACAATTTCAATTTATGTTCCTTCCTGAATTTTCAGGCTCCGTAATTGGGTTGAAGAACTGGGTTAGGATATTCTTTGGGGCACCTTCTAGTGTGATACAGGAAGCCTGTGATAGGATTGAGGCATTCTGTCAGAGAAGGGCAGGTCAAGCAAAGCTACTCAAAAAGAAGCTCTGAAGCCAATAACTAGGGTTTTTGCTAGCAAGCTAAACATGTATAGAACCTTTGGTGTCATTTTTCCCAGAATTTTTTTTTACTTTTTGCCATACATGATCTGAGAATTGTATATAGAACAGTACCAGATGTTCGCTTATAGCTGATACTTTGAAATAAGAAATGTATCTATAGTTCAATAAAGCTAACAGTGTGTTTGCTTCTATGGATATCATGTGAAAATCTATTATTCCCTCCGTCTCATAATATTCCAACCTAGAACCGGATTTACTGTCCAGATTCGTTGTACTATAAAATATCAAATCTGGTCTTAAGTTATAATATTATGGGATGGTGTGAGTATATCAAAACTTTAGCAAAATTATCGATTTGATTGCACTCACTGGACAATTTAAGCCTGAATTGAACCTAGCAATGAAGAGGTTTTTGACTTATTAGAGTTTCTAGTAAAAAAATAAATATTAAAAGTAAGTTCAGGAGGAAAAACCGATTAAAATTATTATTGTTCGACAAGAAATGTGAGTTACACTTATTTTGTGAAGCATTAATATAGGGGTTACACCCTCAGGCTTATTTCACAGGACACAAACTGGCAGGTTGACGCAGCTACGACACGTGTGCAAGAGGATGCCACGTACGTGTGACTGTATCTGCCACGTCATCACAGGTACGCGTGCTGAGAAGACAAGTTGCTGACAGGGCGAATGACGTGGACTCGGCGGCTCGGTGGATCACGGGTTGACGTAGACGTCGAGCTCGAGCAGGTCAGGGCGGATGGTCTTCCACAGCACGTAGCCGCGCGCCATCCTGAACTGCCCCGTGCCGCCGACCACCGTCAGCTCGCGCACCGCCGCGCCGGTGTCGTCGCGGCCCACCACCGTGACGGAGCTGCCGGCGTAGGGGCCGGACCTGAGGACGACGTTCATGGTGATCATCAGGTCCATGCTCCCCACAGACGCCACGATGTACTGCCCCTGGGCGCGCCCCACGACGGCCGACGACGACGCCGGGCCCTCCGTCAGCAAGTCGTCGATCACCACCGTGCTGCCGAACATGCCGCGGGGCCCGCGCACCACCTGCACCGCCGTGTCGCCCAGCAGGTCGTGCATGTAGAAGTGCAGGTGCGCCGCCGCCGCCGACACCGGCCCGGCGGCGGCGACGACGAGGAGCGCCACGAACAGCTGCATGTACACCTTGTTGCAGCACGCCATGATCGATCGATCGATATGATTTTCCACGAGAAGAGAGAGCTGCATGGATGCTGCTTAAATAGTAGGAGTAAGTTAGTAACTTGCCTTAGCTATCAGCTGCGATTGCATTTGCGACGACATCGTCGACGTCGAGAGGTCCATGACCATCCATGGCGCTCTGGTCCTATCGATGCAATGGCGACAGGTTGAGGTGTCTTATCGACAATCTTCGCTGTACCTGTCGATGAAAGCAACGGATCGATCGAGACATCCACATATGCAGATCTCGAAATATTAATTAACATATCTGCAACTGCATGCATGTTTTTCCAATAATTTGCTTTGCATTTAGTCTGCGTTCCACAGTGATGCGTCCGCTGACCTGATCACCGGATTATTATTATCACGGCAAGCTTTAAAACTTTTAAACGATACTATTTTTATAAAAGCTTCCTATATAAACAAAAGTTTCTTTAAAAATTAAGAATAATCAGTTTTTAACATTTTAATATTTAATACCTAACTAATCATGCTCTAATGATGTGCACTGTTTTCTGCGCCACATTATGAACCACAGCTTTGACTTTGAGGGGCCTTAGATTAAGAAAATTAAGGGCTTAAAATTCTGAAATACGGCCGGTAAAAATCTGGAGAAGCTGGTTACCTAGTTTTGTTCATTCATAGATTATATTAAGAAAAATAAGGGCTTAAAATTATAAAATACAATTAGTGAGAATATAGAAAACTGGTTATGTTTATTTCTAAAATCTGTAACTACTGATCAGTTTTATGGTCTAAAGGTGAAGAATATTCTTAGAATAGCTGCAGTTGCTAGTAGCTAAATTAATGTCTATTGTACTCACTCTATTTGGAATACTTGTCCTGCCATGTGCACGGGCCAAACACATTTGTAATACTTGTCCTGCTGCCATGTGCACAAGCTAAGGAAGAACAAATTCTAATAAAAAACAGCTAGATTTGAGGTGGCTGGAATCTCGTCAGAAGACAGTGGAAATCGGAACCTATCAAATGCATGATGCAAACCTCTTCATCTCTTTCGAAACATTTAATAAGCTAGGAGCATATGCCACAAAACTATCAATGCTAGCTACTATGTTCTGATCTCAAGATGGACGAATATTTTGAAACGGACACACTTGAAAAATGGACAAATATTGTGAAGCGGACGGGCCGGCTATGAACGAAGCGAACAGAAGAACAGTTAGTGCGTCGTCTTCAGAATTGATGGATGTTTCTGCTGTACAGTACGGTACTTTCGTACGTATATACGGTCCCAGATTTCAGGTGTGTGCGTGTGTCGGTGCATTACTATGTGGAGAATTTTATGATGTCTAAAATTTATAGACCGTTCAATCTGTATGATCCAATGACTTAGATTTAATATCAATGACCTATTATCTCTGAAAGAAAGGAAATAATCAATGAACTTTTTGTGTGCGTGACATGCATGCAGATTACTTTTCATAATTAAACTGGTTAACCCATTTTCTTTTTTTAATTAATTATTTTAAACACACTTAATCAATAGTATTAGTTTCAACTATTACCTGGATACCGTCGATGGTAATGAAATTAAGATAATGTTCATGATTCGATCCAATCAAACCAATGATCCAATGATATCTACTCTCTGTCAGTTGTCTTGATCGGAGTACTACGGTGAAAATTGTGAGAGCTCAGTAGGAGTAACTACGGCAGCAACATTGTAGCATGCAGTTCGTCGGTTAAAAGTCTGCAACTCTGAATCATTGTTTTGTACTTTAATTTGGTTAAAAGAGCATATTTACTGCATATTCTATTGGTATTGGTAATATTATGCTAGTAATAGAATTGATCTTACTTATGATTTCAAAGAATATTAATATTTTTGAATTGATCGTATTTTAGTTATAATTATTATTAGTTATTTTAGTTATAATTATTATTAGTGAATTCACAGTGATCCAATTTTACGTCATCCCTATCTAGTATGCATGTTGTACAAATTTACAAATTTATCATTTTATCCTTAAGTCCATAGTAAAAAATATAAAAGGAGGGGTATTTCGTATCCTATCATTGAACCGATTAGTTCTTCAAAACTGTTACTAGTTTGGCTGTTCAATAAAAAATCAACAAGTTCATTCAATTTTTATCGGTTCAATTGCATCAACGTTCTTTCAGTAAATCAATTTTTATTTTTTTTTCCAGTTTAACCGATGATTCGGTCTATTTTTTTTTATTATGGTAATAAGATATGTCCATCGAACCGTTTAGGACGAGGTGTCTAATGTGAGTGTTTTTTTCCCTTGAGGCAGCGAAGAAACGAACAAGAGAACAGTTGATGTGTTGTATTCTGAAAAGAACGGCGTTTCATGTCATGTTCTCTACTGTATCGTGTATTCGTGTATAGACCATTGTAGGATTGTCGGTCTGTTGGTGTCAATGTACCGGATGCATAATTAGTGGATTATTAGTTATTTTTTAGACCACACGGAAAATCCGCAAACTTTTTACATGCAAGCCCTGGCCCAGGCCCTGGCCCTGGCCCAACCACTGTTCGCCATTAGCAGGCTCACTCCGAGACCTTGGACTTGGGCCCGGAGTGTATTAAGTAGAAAAAGAAAACTGACAAAACCATCACAAAGGGTGGCTATGGTTGTTGGAGAGCAGTAGTCTCATCCACATATATTGCCTCTTGTGCCCTAAACCCTAAAGTTAAGTGCCTTTTGCTTTTTTACGTGTATAAAAATTAGGTTTAGGAGTCACGTATTATACACCTTATACACCGTCTAATAAGACAAAAGAGCAAATATCATCAACTTATGTGTAGTATAAGAGCAAATCTCCCATTTTCGTATTTGTATAAGTTGAGAAATGTTGTCCAGAGCAACAATAAATAATTGTAGCTTAAGACATTTATACTTCTATTCTTAACAACATAAAAGTAAATGATGAAAATAGAAAAAGATGAAAAAACTCTAAATCAATTCTAAAATTTAGTTTTCTAAAATTCAAAATTGGCTAGGGGTTATAAGAAGTAGCTCAAACAAGCAGGACACCAAGAAGAAAGAACACCACGAGCAACAGTATATTCGCGAAAGTAAAGCACAACTTACAAGTTACAGCTGAAGAAAAGAAGAAGAACAGCAACAGAACTAGTAATTTATGAGCTAATGATCTCATGGCATATTCTCTGTAATCTGTTTAGCTGTCTGTGATTTCACTTGTATTATCAAGGCTGTTGCCATGTGAGCTATGGATGCAGATTTCAGGGTTCCATGCATTTTCTCAGTGGTGAACAGACTGTAAGAAGAAATATACTTGCAAGGAGTGTAGAAGAATTCCTATGGAAACCCCAGAAGAAGTGAGCTCACTTTAATACCTTGTCTAAAAACCCTAAATCCTTCCACAGAAGAGGCAGGGACTACCTTCAAGGAGCACAAGAAGATGATCATCTCAAGTTCACCAAAGGACTCCTGATGTCATCATCTGCAATGTTTGAACTCTGATGGTCCTCAACAAGAAACCTGCTCAAAGGCAACTACTGGAGCTACTCCGTCTCACCATAGTTTGATCCATACAAATAGTTGCTATACCTGAAAATATGTAATTATGATTACTGGATGCATCAATATGCACTAAATGAATGCTAGTACTTGAAATCTACTTTCTGCTTGGAAGGCACTGCTTCACAGTCTGCAGAAACTGCTTCAAGCAACATGTAGATTTATGCTTCAGAATGATATATTTATGAATCATGTATGGTAACATGAGAAATTGTTGGCCATGCTGCCGCTTCCTGAAACTGTAAAAGGTTTACGACAAAGTGCAAACTGTAAATACCTTATTCAGGTGTTTATCTTCATGTCCACGAATCAATATTGCTAAACTGCCAACTACATCACTGGAATCATAGATGCTCAAACAGTGAGATTTGAGGATTCCAGCCATAGTACATGAAGTAAATGTGTCTTTGGTGGGAGTAAATCTGGGACAATTTGCACATACTGCACCAGTCATCAGCATTGGAGCACTCTTACATTGATTTATGCTATAAGCATAGCAGCTTCGTTATTTGGCCTTCTGATACCCCAGTGGTGCACTCAAGCATGTAAGGTCAGAACTGGATTGAGATGCCATAGAATGTCACTTCACGCCTGCCTCCTTAGTTCGGACCAGGAATCAATTCTTCAAAGTATTTTACCTACTACAGTAAGTTCATACTAATAACAAAAATATTTTGACACGGGCTCAAGTTCCTAGGATTCTATCAAATGAACACAACAAGTTCTATTGGAATGCTGAGGACTAGCTTGAGTCTGCAGCTGATACCCTATGCAGCAGACTGAACCTCTGCAATGCTACTGCTACCCAAAGCCTCACAGATTAATGTTCAGTATGGTTTGTTGGAATATACCCTGTCTAATCTTTGAATTGATTTACTATCATGAAGTGTAGACTGCACTGTTTCTAGGATGAGAACTAGTGAAAATAAAATTGCCATCCAACAGTCTATCTATAGTTTGCACTATCCCATTAATTCCAACATCAGAGGCCAAACTGAAAAATTTTGGACAATGAGCAACCGAATTTCAAGTACACATGCACAAAATGTTGTAGAAATTTGGCTTCATTCCATAACCCCGAACGGTTAATCATATAACAAGTAACAAAAGGTGGGAGCCTGGTTATTTCAAGCGGTATATACTCAAGCAAGGGAATTATAAGTAGGTATGAGAGCTAGCCGTTCACCATCTACGAGTGGCGTAGACAACAGAAGCAGCAGCCAGCACGGTTGTGGTAGGACATACCCATGTCCACATGCCAATCTTTCTCTTATGATGTGCCTTAGCGATGGCAAGCCGCAGGCGCAGTTGCTCAAACTCCCTGCTCAAGACATCCATCATTCCCTCCTTGTCCTCCACTTCCGATTTCAGAACCCCAATCTTATGATCTTTCTGACTAACATAGCTCTCAAGCTCCCCAAGTTTCAGCCTTAGCTTGCCTGCTTCAGCTTTCTCCTTATCGAGCAAATTCAGAACTGAATCCTTGTCATCTTGGAGGCAAGAGGACTGAACACTAAGATCCTTGCAGCGGACATGGTGTTCAGACATTGAGCAGTGGAGACTCTCCAACTCAGCCGTCATTTTTTCAGACTCGGCAGATTTATGATGGACCATGGCTGCAGCAGCATCCTTCTCGGCTTGAATTCTCTTCACCTTAATGTTCATTGCCTCCAATGTCTTCTTCAACTGTATCCTCTCGGCCTCAAATGCCGCTGCTGCTGCCTCCTTCGTCTTCACCATCTTGTCAATCTTAATCCAGAGCGCAATCGCTTTGGCTTCCATCATGCTATCCTTCTTATCGACCTCGGCAACCTCAGAATGAAGCTTCTCCGCCTCTGTCCTCGCTGCAGCCAACTCTGTCTTGCTCGTCTTGATTTCTGACTCAATTTCCACAGTCCTAGCAATGGCGGCTGAGAGCTTCGCCTCCAAAATTTCAATCTTTGACTCCATTTGTTCCTTATTAGAACTCAAAAGCTTCAATTCCCCCAATTTTTTTCCAAGCTTCTCCTCCATGTTCTGCTTGTACTTGTTGGTGTTCTTCCTGAACTTCTTGAAGCTTTCTTCCACCTCTGCCTTCTGAGTCCGGACATGGCGAGCCGAGGCCTTTGTCTCCTCCAACTGCTTCTCCAGCTCGCCCCCTTCTGCAAGCAGCTGTGAGTTCTTGATCTGCCAGTCGACAGCCATGGCCTCCAATTGATCAAGTTTCGCAGAGACCGCAGCCGCATCGACCTCCTTCGAGCGGAAGAGCTCCAAGGTGCGGTCTTTCTCCGCGACCGCTGCCTCGAGGCGCGCTGCGGCCTCGCCCTTGGCCTCCGCCTCGCGGGCCGCCACCGCCTCCGCGGCCTGGAGCGACTCCTGGGCGGCATCGAGGCGCGCGCGCATCCCCGCGGCTGCCCCGGAGGCCTCGACGAGCGCCCCGGCGAGGACCACCCGGAGGACATCTCGCTGCCCCTCGGAGAGCGCGGCGGTGTCCGCCTCGAGCTCCCCGAGACGCGCGGAGAGCACGACCACCTGCCCCCGCTTCTCGGCGGACTCCTTGACGAGCACATCATTTATCTCCTTGAGCCTCTCCACCTCCCCCTCTAGCTCCGGCGACGTGTCCCGCCTCTCCCCCACCTCCAGAGCCTCCTCCGCCATGTCGCCCCCACCGTTTTCTTCCTCCACCGAACGACCCATCGTAATATCCCCACCGTCGTCCTCCTTCACCGCGGCGGAACCCTCTGGTGGCTCTTCATCCACGGCCGCCACGGCGGCGGCGGCGGGCTTCTTCTTCCTCCTACCCATGGCTGAGCTCACTGCTCATCTGCTCCTCCACAGCCACAGCTCGCCGTAAATAGTGTCGCCCACCGTCACTGACGCGTGGGCTGGGGAGATGGAAAGCGCGGGGGCGCGACCGTTGGAATGCGTGATTTTTTTCTTTTGTGAAACCGACGGTCTCGGCCACTGACGGTTGCTATTCGCCGGAGGCTTATCGCCGTATCGCGTCGTGCGCCGCCGGTGATAAAACAAGTGGAGACGAGAGGGCGTTGGCCATCGGCGAACCCGCCGCGGGTGAGCCGGACGTCCGCGCGGCTCCGCCGTCGATCGATGCGAGCCTAACCGAGCGATCTGGCTTCGCTGTCTCGTCATATTTCCCCTTTTCTGAAATTCCAGAAAATTGATTAAACTTCGAAAATTCGTAACTAATTCATACGAATTGTCGAGTATACGTTGTGTATTTGTGTATATTGTTGAGTGATTTGCTAAGTATTCAAAATACTTACCCTTACATCTATACACGTCATTAGAAGATTAGTTTTTAGCGACGAAAACGATCGGTGAATTGAGTTGTTCTAAGTCAAGTTCACTTATAGAGACGTAGTTTCCGCAGTCTAGTCGATTAGTTGTTTTTTATTATTTATGAGGTCCTAGTTATACTGTAATTCTTTTGAGATGATTTAGATTAATATAAGATTGTGCACTTTGATTATTAATATTATCTATTATATACCTCGGTTGAATGCTAGATAAAGATTTTATTACATAACAAGTTCTAGAATTAGGTTGAGAAAATTCTGGCATGACAAGTTAGTATCAAAGCCTCCTTTTTATATATTTCTTTAAAAAAAATAAAATTTGACTTAATCTTACTGACTTGGTTAGATTATATTTTTCCTCATAATAAATATAATTTAATACTTTGAAATAAGTAACTAATATTTAGTAATCTCTCTAGATGTCGATCTAAATGCCACAACTATACTGTCATCACCCGAGACCGAAAGCCACTTGAGTTTGCATTACTATAATAAATGACAAAGACTCAAAGAGGATTTCTGTCACTAATGTATGAATCGAAGCTGGTAGACAGAACTTCAAGCATGCTTGACAGGAGGTCACCTATGTAACCACAGAGATGGAAGAGGCATAGAACACACCTGGTTGTAAGAAGGGATTGGCATAACTCAGATTAAATTGATTCCATGCATAAAGCCATGTATATATATACCTCCTCTATCCATATCTCCATGTCCAGCTTATAGAAACAGAATCTAAGAAGAGATAGGAGATATGGCAGGAATAAGAGATAGAAACAGAATTGACTAACACAGATGAATTTTAAGTTCTAATACTACACTTGCAGAAGCCATTTGGATGAGTACAACACTTATTCTCACACATGAGAGAACAATACTATTTCCGTTTGAGTAGTGAACCTTCTAAAAATCATAAAAATCAATTGAATAAATAGAACTTTGAAATATTATTTGTGTATAATAGTTACTATATTTATGGTTCTTATTTCCTTAGTAGCTTGGTTTTGTTTCTCTCCAATATCTCATTCCATCTCTCAATCCATGCGACATGGACTATCACTATGCATGCTGTAATTTGAAGAGACGTAGATAAAAGACAAGAGCACATCCTATATATAAGAAACGACGAAAGATAGAATCACACTTTATGTTTATTGCGTCTCTAAATTGTCATGCGTTTTTTCTACACGCGTGAACACATGCATATGTATAGTGTGAAGAAACATGAAACAGGGAAGTTGCTGTTTGCAGGCTGAACAGTGTGGTGATTAGGTAAACATGGGGCAAATCCTTGGAAAAGGATGTAGCAGTTGAGCACAGAATCGAACCTTTCCACTATTGCTGCGCCATTGAGAGGAAAGAAGGGAGCTAGCTTTGGCTCGTCGGACATTGGACGGGACAAATTAATTTGATTTAAGGAGAATTAGCGTTTTGTCAAATGGTGAATAGTGTTCTCAGGGCATTGAACAGCGTTTCAAGCTGTGATTTGGATGAGAGGTACAAGGTTGCATCTTGCTGGACCATCAATAGAAATTTTAAGGGCTCCTTTGGTTTGAAGGATTTTTAGAGGAGAAATGTAGGATTCAAATTCCTATAGAAATCGGTACTATTCACTCATTTGGAATGGAGGAGGATTAGTGCATGAGAAAAATGAAGGAAATTTTCCTTTTCCTTAGATTTCATACGAAAAGCATAGGAATTTAAACATCCACTCCAACCTCTTTTTTCTTTCCTTTGTGAAGTCCAAAGTAAATCAATGCTCAAAAATTTCAAGTCAGAACAACATAAGTAGTTTCATTCTAATTTAATATGACTGTTTAGAAAAATCCCTACATTTAGTTAATTCATGTTTTCCAAACAGCACATCTCTAATTTTTCATATGTTTTCAAATTCTCTATTTTCCACGTGCATTCCTATCATATTCCTACATTTTTTATATTCCTGTATTTTTATATTCCTGTGTTCCAAAGGAGCCCTTTAGGATTGATATTTGGATTACTTTATTATGGCACCACAAAATTCAAAAGGCAAACAAAAATTCAAAGTTCTCAAATAAATTTTCATTAATTAAATTTCCCCTAATCTCTTTACGCTAAACAGTTGTTTTTCTCTCTTAGCCGTTTTTCCTCCTTCTACCTGCTTGACGTGGATGTTAAAATTCAACAGAACCATGTTTTCTTTTTTTCTTCTTTAACCATAAATCCAAAAAAATTTCTACCTCCTTTCTTTTTCATGTATTTTTCTGATTGGGAAAAATAAAAAATTATGTCAGTTATTTTGAAGTTATTCTAATCTCGTACACACAAAAAATTGCAGTTATTCATCTACTATTGGAATTTGGATTTATTTTATCGATGCAAATTAGATTTGTATAGAAGGGTACATTATTTTATTTTAGATAGAAGAAACATTTCACCTATTTCAAATCCAAAATCATTTTTGTCTACTCCTTTCCACATGCAATACTTATTCAACCATTCTTGGACCCCGCAAACGCAACATGCATATGTTCTCTCTTGCAGGCCTCTTCCCAACTGTTATGTTGGGTGTAAGTATGTAACTCTATGTGTCATTTTCTCCAACCATAATAAAACTAGTAGTGTGCTCGTGCTAACGCTACGATAAAAATCAAAAGATAATAAATATGGTCTAATTTTGATCTGAAGAATGAAATCGACGGAAAAGAGTCGAGGCCACTAATAAGAGAAAATTTAGTCTGTAGCTTTGCCACCTTCTTCAACAGCTGATGTAGAAATAAAATCCATAATGCAATTCATCCTTCTTTGACCTCTGCAATAAGCATATAACAAAAAAATCACTGATATTTTTCTCCCAAAATATAATACAATTATCAATTCTAGATTCTCCATCAACATCAACCAACACCAAATATTATGCTTAGATTATGGCACAAATATTATGCTTAGATTATGGCACTTGACTTTTCCGTATAGTTATTTCTAACAATAAATACTCATTTAACAGCTAACAAGTTCATCAAGTTGTGATGCTATCACCGTTTTAAACATTAGGACTTTTTAAATGGAGATTCAGAATGGCTAATTGACCAACCAATGCAATTGCAATAATCATCACAGAGATTCTTACGCAATGAACGAATCAGTGTATTCGGGTTTGAAGGGTTAATAACTATGTTTAACAAAACAAAAGCATGGATTTACTTGGCATAACAATCACCATCAAAAGCAGAGTGACCAAAAGCACGAATCTGTTTGAGTGAGATGGGGAAGGTGAGCTTCCCGGACACCTCAGGGACGCGCACAATCTCCTTGGTGATGCCCCTCTAGCTCTGGCAGACGTCGATGCATGCCACCACGTCCCTGTGGGATGGCCACCACCCCTCCGACTCCTCGATCCTCACCAGCACCTCTCGCCCACAGCACGTCCCTGTGACAGCCTTGAAGTGGAATATCGGTGATCTTTTAAGCAAACCTTCATTTAGATACTGAGAAAGACAAACACGGTTTATTTTAGATAATGGTATACCATGCCAGAAAAGCTTGTTATCAGAAGGCTCTTCCTTCTATGCTTGTCCATCAGAGAAGATGCAATCACTGTGCCTAACAGAAATATATATAATATCAGAAATACCATTTTGAATGTGATTCTAAAAAACATTCTAAAATACCATTTTGTTGCATGGTCATATATGATTTGCAACAACTGCAATACATAAGTACTACACTGAAATTAGCAAATGACAAATATTGAAGAGTTTTTTCAGATCAGAGGAATAGAAACTCACACTTGGGTGACTTGTCTGCTCTCATGATTTTCTCTCAAAATTGTGATTCTGTCTCTATTGTCTCTATAACGGACTTTTAGAGCCACTAATAATGTTACAGTCTCCACGGAATAGTAGCCACAGTCTGTAGCAAATGACCACAAAATAATTTCAATACAAATAGAAGCAAATAAATACAATCCAAAAAAGGTAATTATGATAAAAAGAAAGGCAGCCCACTCAACTACTTATCTGAAAAGGCATTTCATAACGAATGTGTAATCCTGTAAAAGCTTAACAGAATGGTTAGTGTCTTTTTTAATATAAAAAGCACTCTTGTATAAGAAAGCAGTAACAACCAATTTCCAGTTCTATCATTTGGTAAGGTTTGGTGCATAGTCATATATGATTTGCAATAATTGCAATACAGAAGTACTACACTAAAATTAGAAAATGGCAATTACTGAAGAAACATCAATTATCTGCCACCCGAATTACCAGCCTTACCACTAAATTTTCCATCTATCTTAAACGACCTTCAGTGCACAGCATATTCATGTTCGGTTTGCTCACTGAAGAACAAGCATATTCATGTCAAAGCAACTGAACCGTAAAATACAAAAACCAATAGAATTCAGAGCATCCTCAGGACTAAAGCTGCAACACGTGATCACTGATCAGCGTAGCAAGATGCATCCCATTTTATGTCATGAAACTATTAGACTGAACAAGTCTGTGGTTTTTCAAAAAATGCAAACGGGCAGAACCGCCTGATCAAAATATCAATCAGTTCACACGGCAAACAGTATCAGTCATTGAGATAGAAAAAGGGTTGTATTTCCAAGAAACAAGGCATTTCACTGGAAATTTCAAAACACGTTATACTGTTTATAGGCAATCAAACTACTACATTATTCTCCACGCCCCCGTTCAAACAAGAGATACAGGAAATGGAACTGAGAACGTTTAGTAACAGTTTCCCTTCCATTGAAGCGAAGAGCTGCCCTATCATACGCTCTAACAAATCCAACAAGCTGGAGCTGATAAAATCGGCATGTCCTTAAAGAAAATAAGAAGTGAAAATTATTGTAGTACCTTGCAGCTTCAACTTCGCTGTCAAAGAGCCCTAGATATATGTACCTGCATTTGAATTCCAGTTTAGATATATGTCTCAAGAGAGGGATTGCTTGTGAATTGTGCCCATTCAGAGAATACAGGCAAGAGAACTTTTCAGTGATAAATGCCAAAATCAAAGAAACACTAATAAAACCTACATATACTATGTATGTAGAAACAAACTCAATCAATTTTTTAACTTGGCCAAACATAGTCAAAGATTCTAGAATCACCTTAATTATATATTGTTCAAAGACATTTTTTAACTTTAAGATGGGCCTTTTAGCTAGCACATAACCACCATCATAATAACTGCCTCAGGAAGGAAACAAATTAACACCAAAATTTGCTGACAAGACGGACATAGCCATAAAAGCATAGTAGGATGGGAAGGAAAAACTACAGAAGTTCCAATCAGACAAAGTGCCTTCAAATGACATCGATCATTTGCAAGTTTTGATCAGAAAAGAAGTGGCAATGGCATTGAATGAAATGGAGAAACCACCTTATAGACCAATGACTAATCCTAACCATGACCAATTCATACCACAGGCTTCAGTTTCTCTAGTTATATATGCCAAAAATGTTCAAATTACAGATATTGTGTGGCTTGTAATGGAAGAAAACCAACTGCACAATATTAATATGTTGAAAAAACAAACTGCAGTTAGTTGTGACTTGTGACCTTATGTATATCTTGCTGGAATTAAACAAATTGCATAGTGATTTGAAACATCTGAACTAAGAAGACCACCTAGGCATCTTTAAATGTTCTGATAGAACTTGACTTCATCATAAAAAATGCTAGATCTGAAACAAAAACTGCAGAATTGCAAGCAGCCGAATATTCTCTAACTAGAAACATCACAGTCTTGAAAGTAACATAACAATAATGTTAGGCCAATGACCAATCCTAACCATGACAAATCCAGAGCACGAACTTCAGTTTATCTAGCGTTGATCACCCACAAAAAGTGTCATCTGCAAAAAGGCACCCACAAAATAAATAGCAGGAAATGTACCTTTGAAAGTGTGGCTTGTTTGAACCTACCTTTCTCACTATTGAATCTTTCACTTTGTTACAAGCACTTCTCAGACTCTTGTTTCAACTTGTCAAAAGATTGTGTTTTCCTAACAACCTCTTCATGAAAAATGAAGGAAAGACGACAGTTTAGTCATTAAGTCCAATTAAGTGATATGGTGAAGATGACTCACAGTTTGGTGGTAAGTTGTAGTGAGGTCAAATCAAGTTCATCAGAATCTTGACAACCAATTCACTGGTTATATAGAAAATACAAAGTACGGTAGCACTATATCCATAGGATGGAAAATGGAAGTGACATACGCTTAAGCGTATATTTGCGTCCATAAGAAAATCCAGGATCTTAGCTATAGGCTGTTGTGTGTTAGGTGAAGGCTGCAGTTTCCACTTCCATTCTAACTTGGTATCCTGTCTTTCAAATGTCCATGACAACTACATGGCAAAAATAAATAATCAAACTCAGGAAATGAAAAGGAGAAAAAAATATCAGATTGGCAAAAAACAAGCAAGGGAATGAACTGGTCCCTTTATAAACTGCTTGAAAGCACTACTATTTACATTCCACATAATCTCATCGCCATGATGCTCATATTTATGCTTATGGCACGGCCGAGCAGTAGCAGAACTCAGAAGAAGCAGTGGTAGGCGACAGCAGTTGGCCGGGCGGTGGTAGAAGAAGCACGAACCAGCCGCCGCTGGAGGAACCACAGAAGCACGCGAGGCGGATGTCGGGCAGGAGCGGGAGGTGGTGTAGGGACAAGGGGAGGCTACGCTAGCCAACAAGTTTTAATTTTTAACCCCATTGGCTCAGGAATCCATGCGCGTGAGGGATCATGGATCATTACCTTCTAACGCGAGACATGCTAGTGCAGCGGAAGAAGATTTGGAGAAGCGCGTCCTCGCTCGTTTCCTCCTTGCCTCGTCCGTTCGCCGACGACCAAGTCGATGAAGTCCAGCGATCTTCACACGAAGAAGACGACGAGTGCTGCTATTCGAGCAGCACCTCCACGAAGTCCACACGTACAGGGATGGAAACACTCCACGCAGGCGTGCTAGCACCACTCGT
>KE372868.1:984723-1000583 GCA_000418225.1 Zizania latifolia | reverse complement strand
TCGCCGGCGAACTTGTTCCCGTTGAGGTACACCGCTGATGCCGGCGCCAGCTCCGGCGGGACGCGCCCGGAGAGCTCGTTGTGGCTGAGGTCCACCGTGGCGCCGGCCGGCACACGCCCCGCTGGTCGGAGCTCGCCGGAAAACGCGTTCTTGCGCAGCTGCAGGTAGCCAATCCGGAAAGAGAAGACTTCGCCAGGCACCTCGCCGGAGAATGCGTTGCCGCCGAGATCAACAAACGACAGCCTCGGCAGCCTCCGGAGCACGGCGCCAACGCGGCCGGAGAGCCTGTTCGAAGCGAGGGACAGGTACACCAGCGTCTCCGGGAGCGGCGGGACGCCGCCGGACAGGCGGTTGTTCCTCAGGTCGAGATGGACCAATGGGGAACTCACCATCCTCGGAATCTCGCCGGAGAGAGAGTTGTGAGAGAGGACAAGCGTTCGCAGGCTCCTGATTAGGAGGAGCGACGAGGGTATCCGGCCGGAGAAGGAGTTCTTGCTAAGGTCGACGGTGCGAAGCGCGGGGGAGAAGGCGCCGGGGAGGTCGCCGGAGAGGAGGTTCCCGGAGAGGGCGAGGAAGCGCAGCGAGGGAAGCGCGGCGACGGCGGTGGAGACCTCCCCGGACACTCGGCCGGGAACAAGGGACAGAGAGCTAAGCACCGAGAGCCGCGCGAGCGCGGTGGAGGGGAAGACACCGGAGAGCCCCGGCGCCCCGGCTCGCGGGTCGCCGAGAGCAAGCGTGACAACCCTGCCGTCGCCGGAGCAGTACACGCCGGCGAACGCGCAGGGGTCGCCGGTGAAGTCCCAGGACGCGAAGAAACGGGAACCCGGCATGTCGGAGAGCGCGTGCCGGACGGCCTGCAGCGCCAGGTAATCCACCGGGTGCAGCGTCGCCGCCGCGGGCGCCGCCGCGAGGAGGAGGACAGCGGCTACGAGCAGCAGCAGGAGCACCCGCGGGCGCCGCATAGCTCGCGTGGCCATGGTTGCGGTACTCCGCCTGGACTCGAGGTGAGCGGCAATGGAGGTGAGCTTGGTGCTTGGAGAGTTGGAGTCGGAGGGGGCTCTGCTTTGATAGGCATGCGAGCCGGAGGTGGGTCCCACATCGTGGTTACCTCTCCCACTGACACGTGGGGTCCACAACGCACGGCCCACATGACAGTGTCTAACCTTGGGAGTAATTCCGTGCTTTGATAACCGTGCTGTTGGCCAGGTCAATGTGTGTAGCGCACTGACTCTGACTTGTGGGCCCGGTCGAGTCGCTCGGTGGGCCTTGCGGAGTAAGCTTGGCTGCTGCTTTAACCGTCACGCAAGCCTAGACGCAGACCTGTCGCTGACCTGTGGGGTCATCCTATGCATGGCCCACATGTCAGTGTGAGCTGTCTCTTCCGCGTAGTGAGCGGTTAGCCTTGGGGTGGAAGCCAGGACCGCCTTTAACTACCGCGGCGCGGCGGAAATTACTGCGCGCTTCCACCCATCGGCACCCACTCAATGACACGCGGGGCCCACGTCGCCAGAGCTCCACGTGGCATCCTACGAGCGCAGAAAAAGCTAGCTGTATTGTACCGCGCCAACTGTGCCCACCTTGCTCTCCGTGTCGCCGCGTTGGCGGCAGCCAGCAGGTACACGCTGGCACGTGCGGACGCCACTGTACACTGACGTGTGGTCCCGCGCAGCCGTGGTCCCCGCATGTCACTATCACCTCGGGAGCATGGGGCGAGGAGAGGACGCCACTTTGACAGTTGCGCCTGTTCAGAAACAGAGAGGTCAACATGGCGGGACGTGGTTGGTCACGCTCTCGCTGGCAGGTGGGACCCACCGACCCAGCACGAATCTCCACGTGCCAACCTTAGGCCTTGGGTGCATCTCAATGTTACACATTGTTAATCTTTTTATATATTTAATGTCACATAAAATTAGTCTTGAATTTAAATATTTCAATACACACTACTAGTTTATATGTAATTTAATACTTGTTTTGTTCTAAAATATAATAAATTTTAGTTTTAACACATATATTAAAGAGATGAAAGATGAGTAAAAATATCATATTACTCTCTTTGGGTTGAGTGAGGATAGATTTAGGAATCGTTGGTGGAGTAATAAGTAATAAGTCTATTATAAATATTTTAAAGCTAAAAGTTATTTTTTATAAGTACTAAACTATTATATTTAGGATAAATCTGGTTACATCCTAGGGTATCATTTATCTTATCATGCTTTAAATTTTATGTATAAACTACTTCTCTTTTCTTATTTAATATATCGACACAATATGTTTTTTAATATAGAATACTATTTAATACTAGGAAATCAAGTGATTTGGATCATTAAGATTGTTCTGATGATTTTTGTTTCAGCAGCAGTGGCTTTCACGGGGAAAAGTGACCATTAGGATTGATGGGAGAACAGACAAGCAGAAGGCCAAAAGTAGAGAGGATTTGGCACATTTTGGGAGGGGGTTCACTTTCACTTCTTCTGCTGTTTGGTTGCTTTGTTTTGCACTAATGATGTGCAGAACAAGAGAGACAAAAAGTGGATCAAAAAATGAGCACTTGTTTGCTTTTTTACCCTAATGCCCTACCAGATCTGAGAGTATTTAGTCCCTCCGTCCATAGACCTGATTTTTTAGCGGCTCTAAAACATATTAGTAGTACAAATAAATAACACAATTATTTCTCGTTAATTCTATCACCTCTTAGTTTTTAGTTGCGCTAAATGGGTGATATTAGGTTACTCCCTCCCATTTCAAAAAGCAAGTCATTTTATACATGATTTCAGATACTAATAAGTAATTAATTAATGTGTGTTTTTTTTGTTTGCCCATATTAAATATAGCGTGAGAGTAAAGACAGCGTGGGATACGAAGAGAAAATTAATACACCATCATGGGTATAGACGTCTAAAATACACAATAAAATATAAAACGACTTGTTTTAGTCAACTCTAGATACAAGTCTAAAATGACTTGCTTTGTCGAACTGAAGAAAGTAGTTAACTAGAGCTCACTAATTACGGACATATTAATTAAATAAAATCTGTAAAAAATTAAGTATTTATACAATGACCTTCAGGCTGCATGCATGCATGGTAGCTAGCTAGGCTCCAATGGACTCCAAGTTCGACTGATACATCCATGGATGCTGTGACAATTCACAAAGCCCCAATCACCCCATCGTAACTTGAAGCACAGTTACATGGCACCATCCAACATCCAATTATAAGAAAGAACACACAAAAACTAACCACTGATCATTGCATTTCTTTCTAACAGGCTGAAAAACTAATTAACCATGCATTGATTTCTGACCGTTTTGTTTGGTTCTTCAGAAATGTGATTAAGCTAGACATGATGCAGTTATGTAAATTCATTACCCTACTGTATATCCACTGTGCCGTGGCTCCCATTGTAGCCGCTAATTAAGCACTGGTTTCTGATTCGACGTCTCTTTTATCATAATGTTTTTTACGGTTCTGCAAATTAATGTAGTACGATACGGGCGATCGCACTAGGTCATAAAAATTCGGCATCCTAACCTTAATTAACTTGAAGAACGAAATATCTACTAATTTCATTCTACACTGTTTTAAGCTTCTAGAGCCTAAGATGCCAGGTCCTCAAGTTAGGCAAAATATCATGGATATAATTTCTATATAAGCTTCGATTTTGACCAGTTTTGTAGCACGTTTTTTGAGTTGTTCTGTCACAAAAATATGCAATTTATTCGATGCTTTATTTTATAATCGTCGTGTCTAAGACTACTACACAGCGTGGGTGTGAGATGCTCTATTAAATTTCATCTCATCCTTATTTAATAAGAGTTTGTCACAGGATCTTAGAATTTTTCGGGAGGATTTGGCGCGCACTACTCTAGATATTAATCGTTGTAAGCTCTCCTAAATTGCAGGCTAGTTAGTCCCTTGCCCAATTCAAAAGCAGGTCGATCTTATCAGTAGTCTACCCCTTGGCTGTGTTTGGCCATTCATATGCATATGCAGCTAGCTGGGACACAGGACCGTATGAAAACTATAAATTTGATGTACTGAGAGGTAGGTAGGTTACAAATGGACAAGAGCAACTTAAAGAGTGAGCTCCCAGGTCAGTTTGCCTCGTCACCTAGCTTGCTACCTGTTTGCATGCATGTAAGAGTACTATGCAGCTGAGATTACTGTTATATCTGGAGGGATTAGAATCCACGCAGTGAGAGTGACACTGCAGCTGCTGCTCGTTTTCACCCATGCAGCTCAGCTCAGCTCAGCTCAGCTCAGAAGAAGGCAAGAAGCTCAAGCTCAAGAGAGAAGAAACTCTGAAGTCTCAACCTGAAGCTTCATCAGAGACTTCAGAGTAGCTTTGGCTCTTGTAAGGTGAAACTGGAGTGGCAAATCTCTGAACTTATGCATGCATGTGTCGCTCGCATGAGATTCAGTTAATGCAGCGGGAGGGCAAACCAAACCCAACCGAATCAAATCGGCGCATTAACTGATCAATCCCTACCACATGGCTGATATGATCTACTGGCAGTTGCTGGCTTGCTGCTGCTGCTGCTTGCTTGCTTGTTCTTCGCAGGCAGTAACACTAACAGGCGTACGCAGCAGGTTCAGGGTTGGGTTTAATGAGCCATGCAATGTGATGCAATGCAATTATGCAAACATGCATGCGTCAGTGCAGTGGTTAGTTTCTCGCCGTGTCTGATGAGGCAGACAGCGTGTTGCAGAGATTGCATGCATTGATTTTAATTTGCTACTACGAAATGCGGTGGCTAATTAATTGCTCAGCGATTAATAACGGAATATTTGCTTGGACCTTGAGCGATTAGACTGACACTTTTAGACTGCTTTATATTATTTATAAGCTAAGCATAATAGTCTAAAAAAACCTAGAGGTTCAACATTAGAACAGCTTCTGAAATCTAAGCTGATTAAAGTCAATTTTTTGACATTAGATAAAGTGGACATCCAAACAAGCTCAAGAGCTTTTTTTCCACTGATAGAATCTAATGTAGGCTTATGGTTTATTTGAACAATACATTTTGCTTAGGCTAACTATAATCTATCTAAAATAGATCTAAAGCATCAGTTTTGCACGAAGTAGATCAATTACACTCTCCGGCCAATAAGATTAATTGCTGCGGATTACGCACGTCGGACACGGCATAACGCTGGCGATCGAATACGAAATATTTATGACAAAAGTTAGCAATAATCACTTCGTCTCGAGACCGCTGAAGTGTAATTTCGTTACCGTAATGCAAAACTCAAGGAAGGTTAGCTTTTCGAAACGACAGAATTTGTGCAAATAACTATGCAAAATGTTTCACTCATCGTTTCAACCGATGTCAGTCCCTTGGGTCATAATGTCAGGTAAAGTGCCAATATGCAACAATCAAATTTCAGACTTCCTTCACTTGAGATTTCATCAAACAGCAAAGGGATTCTGTGTAAACATTGGCATCTTTGTTTGTATTGGATACAGATATTCCCCATAGATATAAAAGGAATCGGAGGAAGCTTTGTGACTCTGGTGAACTGGTCCGGTTCATGGGCAGTTTCTTTTGCCTTCAACTTCTTCATGAGTTGGAGTTCTTCAGGTGAGCCAAAACTCCAGCCATGTTTGGCTGCTAACTTTAGCCCTGTCTTTGGTTACAACTTTGCGATGGATGTTTCAGAAACATGTACATAAAGGGCAGCTACAGTCAAAATGCTCAAAACGTGTTTTTTTTTCAGTTGCCAGTTAAATTTGTCACATCAGAATTTGGAGATGCTACATCACATTCTAGGTTGTGTTAACATGTGACTCATGCAGGGACATTCTTCCTTTTCTCCTTTGTTTGCACCGTGGCCATTCTGTTCATTGAGAAGGTCGTGCCGGAGACAAAAAGCAAAACTTTGGAGGAGATTCAGGCCTCAATGAATAGTAGCACATAGCTGACAAAGAGGACAGAAGCCATGACACCTTTTTGTCGGTCCATGCACTTGTTGGAGGCATGTATCTGTTTGTAAGAGAGATCTTTTCTGATCTGTAATAGTATTCAGTTCATTTGCTGCTGTTACCCAGCTAGTTCATTCTTTCAAACAGTAGAACATAAATATAGCTGAATAAAAGGCTGAGATCAGTAGATTGAGTCTGACAACCAGATAACATTTTTTACATAACACAATTATTCCCCTTTTTCGATGGCAGCATGAACGATACAGGCATACATCAGGTACTTTCTATTTGGCGATGAAATTACAAATGATACCTGACCACAGAGAAGGCTGGTTACACCAACTCGCCAAGTTTGCAATGCTAGATTTAGTCAGCTCGTGGAATACACCCATCGCAGGTATACATAGATCCTGCATTTGCAATTAAAACATAGCGAAATACCATGAGAGATCAAGCACAGAGAAACGAAGATGAGACATAACGCTTTTGAACATGACTCCTGCAAGCAGCGTTTTAGTTTGACTCAATAAAAATAGGAATATTTGATAATTTACCACTCCTAAAAAGTGGCTTCGATCTACCACTACTTTTTAGTGGCAAATCCTCAAATCTCCCATAAAAATATTATGGAGATCTGCAATTTCCTGATTCACCTGAAGCATCACACCACATTATTCCATACAATCACACATTTTCAACATAAATTTAGTAGTTTATGTTACATGTTTTGAGGGTAAAATATGCACAGGATTAGCTTTACTGATTCCTCTGAGTACAGGAATAACACTCACATGGTCACAAAAAATTGTAACATCCAACGTTTAGCCATCAGCAGGTAACTCCTCTTCCTCAAGCTCCATTTTACATAGGAAAAATTCTCTGTCGAAAAGCAGGAACTCCTGAGTAAATAATCAAATAACATTTTTGTTGATATCAGGAAGTTCACCAGTAATTTGCTGAACAAACAAAAGAATGCAACGCTAACCTGCAACTGTTGCTGGCTGAACAAATGCATCATTCCAGACTCTGACGAAGCAACCAACTCGATGAGTCTATCACAATGATCTAGAGAATCACCTGCTTCACAAAGAGAGATGGATGCCTGCAAAATATAATAAACCTATATCAATATATCATACATATACAAGCAGCTGCAGCATAATGTAATTGTGTGTACAGTTGATTGAATATATAGCTACATCACCTGCATAGATCGTAGAATAGTTTCTGGTAGGCAGCATCTCCGGCAAAGTCCACGGACAATGTATGCAGCTGTACTTTCTACTGAACCATGACCATCAGAATACCAAGCATCAAGCCGTGAAATTTCCATTGAAACTCCAGGTTGAAATCGATTAAGTTCCCCTGCCAATAAATTCACATAAATATTACAATGGATATTCCAAATCACAGGTATCATATTGAAGCATGGACACTAGATACCTTTGAACCCAGCAGCCATAATTGCAGCAAGAAGACCTCCATCATTAGCTTCATGAAGCCCAAAGCCATCACCTTCTACTGCTAGGCAGCAGAGAGAAACTTGAATACAGCAAGGATCTTTAGATGAAACTTTGACATCCACCTGTTCCATGGGTTAGTCAGAAACTGCAGCACAAACTTAGCTAAACAGTAAGTATAAAAATGCAAATATGTTTTGAACATTCAGCAGTCCTTATTAAACAGAAAGGCAAGTTAGAAAAAACAATGAGCATGGACCAAACACTTCATCTTTTTATGATAAAGAATAAATCAAGGCGGTAGTTTAAGCAAAGTGGTGGAACCAACCTTCAATTGGCGATGTAGTACATCCCCTTCACTAACAGTGGAATATAATGCACTTGTCAAAGCTGTGCATGATGTTGCGTCTGGCAGCATGTACTCCCCAGAAGGTAGGCAGAGTATTGCAGTTGCATTTAACTCAAGAAAAATAAGTTCTGAGGGCTCGAATGGACTACTCTCGACAGCATTTAACCATGGCCTATCTTCCCCTAGTTATGAATGATAAGAAAAAGTGGTAAAAAAAGTTGAATAGATAGTTTCATATGCTATCAGTTGTTTTTGAAGTTTTCTGAAAGCATATTTGCATACTGATATATCATGTCAGCACAATTGTTCAGAAACTTACGGAATAATAACAAGAATGCCAACTCCAGCGTTTCACTTGCTGCAGCAACAGCTTGACTCTTTTCTTCTGCTGAAAGCATTTCAGGAGAAATGGATGCATTCTCCATCTCAAATTTAAGCCAACTCCGGTAAGTTGCATCCAGGGAGTAATATTTATGCTGTTTGAACATACAGTAGAAACAACTTTGTCAAGAAAACTAACAAGATTCATTGAATAACAATATCAGTTCTAACATCACCTATAGAATATACAAATCAGGAGAAAAGGACATAGCTTACCCAATCTTCAAACTCCCAAAAGTTACCAGATACCTCTGGATCTTCCAGTGAAAATAAATCTTCCTTCTGTTTCAATGGTTCAGCCAGGATGGCAAGCAACTTGTGTGGTCCTACTGGTAGCTCAGGAACTCTCCTCATTGATATCAGGGAAAACTCTCTGAATAGTGTGTTGCTGATTGAGAAAGAAATCAAAGATAAATTTCATGAGAAAAGGTAAAAATGATAAATGAGTACTGTTTCATAAACATGTAGCGCAAATGCGCAACAATGAATATACAGGACGGAATGGTACAAGAGAGTTCCAAATTTAATCTGGCATAACAATTGAACAATCAGTTACCTATGCATCAATGCCCGTATCAGGAGCTTTCCAGTGATCATCTGAAAGTTTGGAATCGAGGATGGTGGTGTGAAGCAAAGCCACTGAATGACCATTGCTTTCTGGAGTGCCTGCAAGTGATGCTTTTCTGCAACATCAGAAAGATCTTCGTCGTATGTATTGGGTTTCAGTTCACGAGATCTTGAAAGAACTCTGGAATAAATTGACACTCCGGTTACAACATATCCATGAAAACATAAGAGCTAAATATCTTAAAATAAGTGCATTTCATTGCCAAATGTATCCCATGTATCACCAAACCTCTCAATGATCTCTTCAAGACAAGCCTTGGATGCATCTCCAGACGAGAATGGCAAATACTCCACAGCAGACAGGAAGAGCTTGTACATGGTATGCAAGCTATTGCCAGAAAAAATGAGGCTAGTTAACCAAAGTCTTGCAACTTGCAAATTGGCAGTCAGCGAAATAAAGCATCAAATATAGTAAGATTGAGAATGTTTTAACATGAAAAAAGAATATCATAGTACACTGATGGTTTCTCCCTGTAAGGTTTCTTCCACAAAACCAGATAAATATCAAGAGTAATATATAGTTGACCATTTGAGTCTAGACACTATTGTAACTACTATAGTAACTGCTTAGATCACCTCAAAACCTTATAGGATTAAAAAACATTAAAAGATCAAGCTGATAAAGCTTGTAATAGATATGAAAACCATATTCTGTTATGAAAATATGACAAAGATTTTATCAAGGTATATATGGAGGATGAATGGCTGCTGTTGATTTTAATAATAGCCTTAAATAAACTATATCAAAAACAAAGATGAGCAACTCAGAACATGTATGTAAATTACCCCCAAACTACAGACAATTAAATGGAAAATGTGTGATAACAATACCTGCTATTTAACCTTAGTTCCATCATTTCAACAAACAGCTCAATGCAAAGGTCACGTTCAAGCTGAGAAGCATATACTCCAACCAATTCCTCTTGCTGCTCTGAAAACAAGTACCTCACATACCTGGAGTAAATCAGTGACTTTTTCTGGTCATGAAGTAAATAAAGACAAGGTAAAAGAAAAATATTTAAGACACGAGAACAACAGGATCAACTGAACTACTGAAGTAAGATAAATTTCCTAGTTTAACCTTTAGATAAGACACAGTAGAAGGCTAGAAGCAAACAACGTAAAGTTGTAAACTACTAGTAAACACAATTAATATCTGAATAAAATTAACCAAATAGATATCAAGTAACAACAATTCAATTTGAATAACTCCAGGCAACATAATTGTAGTGCATTTCATCAACAATACTTACATGTTGATGATGAGATCACCAACAGCAACTAGCTTTTCCTCAAACTCATCTTCCACTTCGTCGCTGAAAAGGTATCTCAGAACAAGAACAATATGTGCCCCAAAGCGTATCATATCAGGATCATCACGGGGCCTAAATGAACAAAGAAGCTATTCATGATACAATTAACACACTGGGAAAGTAGTTGGAAAATATCTCTTGTAAAATCATAAAAGACGTACCTCAATATATTTTGGTCCTCTTCAGATGGTGACACCCATGACCATAAAAGGTCAAGAAGATGAGCTATATTTCCACTGATGAGATTCATCTACCAAATAAACATATGGGAAGTGACCATTAGAGTGGTTAGACAACAATCAAATGTTTTATTCACAATTTAATGGATGGCTATGCGCCTATGCATGGAGTGTGGTTTGGGTATTCTTGAACATGTCCATATATCCCAGTTAATTAAAGAGTTAATACCATGAGAACATAATTTTTTGTGAAGTATTGAGTCGTGAAAAATGATATATAGAAATTAGTACAGTGTAAGAAATAGATGACGAATATAATATTCAAATGCTTGGAATTTTAAAACCATACACATCTACAGATTTAAAAACTTAACTGAACTAGTTCAAAACTGGCTTTAGCCAGTAACTACGGATGAGTAGCTCCTAATTTAGAATGTTTTAATGTAAAACAATGTCTAATTTTAACCCCGCATAACACATTAGACAAAGAGCTGAGACCTGAGAATGCAGAAAAAACGAAGACATGTAATTCATCATTCTTGCAACTGTATCTTACCTCAATTTGTCGATGCTGCTCCCAGCATGCTCGAGAAACAGTTTCATGGACAAAGTCGCTGCATCACAAGAATGACAGATCATATAAATAAGTAAAAGATGGAATAATAGAAGTGCTATGCCATGCACTGTTAATACCTCGAATGGAGTTTCTGCAGAAGTGCAGCTATATCACGGGGTTGCTGGTCAAGAACATTGCTTGGCCAACTTTCTGGGCCAGCTGAGCTCAACATAGGTTGGGTTCCATTCATCTCGTCATCAAACTGTTTTTCTTCTTGTCTGCTGGATTGGTACTGAGACAATTCTAGATCCACTTGAACATCTAGCCAGGATTTTGCCATTGCCCAACAAGCTGACTAAGAAATGGAAGAGAAAAGGACACATCACATGGAGGTGACGCATCAGAAGTCAATCAAAGAATGACTTCAAATGAAATCAAACTCAAAACAGTTGCAACTGAGTTGAATAAACAGTATACCTCCCAATCAGTACATGTCGGCAAGATACGTTTTAAGTTACTGCATTGTAAAGCATATACAGCCATTTCATATCGGCCACCATCTTGTTCAGCAATTTTCTACAGTAGTATTACCAATTTCCATGTTAGTTTTGTGAAGCATTGCATGTTGGCTACACATAGGTGAAATGAATTTGAAGACAAGAAAAGCACAATTTTAAACATGCACAGAAACAAATTAACTGAGAAAACAAGAAAGCGTAGTTCCAAAAAAGAGCATGTTCAACCTCAGAAGCGCAATATGATGCCCATTTCCAAAGACGCCACTGACGTCCAACACCACTTTCCAATTCAATTGCTTGTAGTGTTCTAGACTTTCCATTCTTGAGCATGGTCTCCAGGGAAGGAAACAGATCTATGCCACCAAAGGGGCAAAGAGTCGCAGCTCTCCATGCCTGAATACATATTCAAGGATTATGCATGACCAAAAAAGAGATACATTATATGAAACACATGGGGTACAATAAGCTGGCCTACCTGGCCAGCAGACCGGCATAGTTCAGATGCCTCTTCTAATCTTCCAGCTCTTAAGAGGGTCCAGATATCCTCTAAAAGCAATTCATCTTGCTTCTGCTCCCACAAGGAAAAAAAGGTAACCATTATTATTTCATTAGATATGCTAAACAAAATGAGATATTTAGAACATGACTATTGAAACAGCTTTATTTCCTACATGGATGAACACAACACTGCTAGTCTAGTGTTTTGGCTTGAGCCTAGTTAAGATTAAAATTTGAAAGATTAGACACACTAGACTTATCCAAGACATGCTATACTATAATGAACTTAGGGATATCTCACATAGTCACATACTATGTCGGAGTCAGACTATTATCAAACAAGGAGAACAATCTGAAAGGAATGGTTCTGGTAAAGTCTAATGTCCCAATTACAATGCATTTTATTTGCATCGGCATAAGTTGCTATACATATAATAGAAGATATCACTTCTGTCAGAGTAGTTGTAGTTCCACATTGAACATGCGATACATCAGTAGCCTACCTTATCATCAGGAAGAAGTTGAACTCCTTCACGAGTTGGAGCATCAAAATCCACATGCTTCACTATAGTAGTATCATTGTTATTTCTCCTTAAGTACCTCTGTGTACGATGCCAAACACCAGAACTTGGTAGATATGAGCCAACATGAGATCCTCTCACCTACAAGGCATTGATGAGCACAACAAATAAACAGATGCCATGTATCAATTTGCTTGTAAAAAAGGTAAAACCCCTATTTCTCAAATATTCAGCTACTTTACGGCTTGGTATACAACTAAGTAGCATAGTAATATAAATAGAGCACCCAAAGGGGCCAAAGAAGTAAAATAAAATATTTAATTTTTTTAAAAAAAAAGATAAAATCTCTATGGAAAATATTTGAAAATAATAATTAATTAATACCATAAATCAAATACTGTATAAGACAATATATTATCTAAAGATAAATCTCTTTACTTGACTAATCCAATTATTAAATTAAAGACAAAATTTCTCTTTTGTCACTTAGTTGTGTGGTACTCTCTCATTTGCCACCTCCTGGGTAAATGACAACCAGGCCCCAGGGCCACATGTAATTCACATGATAGTGGAAAAGGAGAGAACAACACTAACTTCTAGTAGCAAATGAGAAACTCTCCTAAAAGAGAAAATTAAGTTAAAGAGGGCATTCATGCCTTAATAATTTGATATAATTTCAACTTTCAAGGCAGAACACTTTACTACATGTCAATCATGTGGCACTACACAATTCCAACCAATTATTAGCAGGAAATGAAGAACACTGGAGTGAAGTCTATAAAAAATAGCAAGGTGCTTTTACCTTTTTCTCCAAATCAAGAGCTTCAGAAGCAAGACCCTCAAGCCAAAGTACAATCCGCATACATAATTGTGCTGTAAGGTCAGTTGCAACAAAGCGGCAAGCCTCCTGATGGGAAGTAGTTGGTGCCTATTGACACAGATAATGAAGACTTCAGGTAATTCCAAAGTTCTGCGGCAGAACTTAATACGTTAGCACTTTAGCAGCTATATATGTCTGATGTCTCTTAAGTCTTACCACAAACAACTCTCCAGGAAGCTCCTCATTTCCTGTCATGTAGCAGATGAAATTTCATAGAGGGCACAATGAAATGATTGTTTAAAAGAATATTGATCTACAGATTCGACTACTGCAAGGGAGAAAGGGTCTAGAGAACAATATAATTAATTAAGTGGTTTGAAACTATTACCTTTCCCATAGAGGTACCAAAGAAGTGACCAAGAAGCAGCTTCATCCAGTAACAGTTGTGCTTTTCGCTGCATAAGTTTATCCTCCACCATACGAAGCCTTCCTGTTGCAGCAGACCTGAAATTGGAAGGCATTATCCAGATATCAAACAATTGATATCAGAGCTATGATATAAATATCTATCTCTGAAACATCAGAATTTAGAAACAAAGTATTTGGAGTAAACATGAAGGAGATTTATCTGTACGGCATGATGCCAACAAAAGTTTGACAGGATAACAGGAAAGTCTTTAATGGCAAAGATGTATCTAAGAGTCAGTGATTGGTGATAACTGACAGGTAGAATCCAAGAGCTCATAGGAAGCTACACAATGAATCATGTTATTAGTGCAAGGCAATAGAAAACCTTATCGACTCTGAAGCGTTTCGACATGTCCTCTCAAATTGTAAAATCACATCCGGGAAGGGAATCAATCCTGCAAGAACAATCACTTATCAGAATTAATTAACTCTTTTAAAAAATAAAATTAACTATTAACAAGATGGAAAGTATAAAAAGGAGCTACTTTAAGTTGTGCAAAGCAGGGATATAGCCAGAAATATGTATTTGAACAATTTAAATTTCTGGTCACAAAAAATGCCAGGTTCTGGTACTGCTGTTAACTTAATCATCTATTTGGCAATAAGTATTGTACAGGAAATGCTTTTCATCAAAGTGAAAAGGCACAATTTTTTAAGTAAATTGTGTGCCTGATTTGAATTTATACACTACAAACTATGCAATTTGAGCTTTGTGCAAGTTATTTAGAAGAGCCTTTGTGGTTTATTTTTTGGTTGATCAAATGAAAGATAACAAACAAACGCAATGGCATGGGGTAAAGATTAGAGAAATAAAATGGTGTAAATAAAGCATCGAAATTAAGGTCTATCAGGCACCAAAGAGATCATCCAAGAAAACCACATGAATAATAGCAATAGCCTATGCCAAAAATACCAAAATAGATACATAACAGCTCATAAGAAGTTTGCTATCCAGACTATATTGCTACAACAACCTTGGATTGCAGAATCAAGGAGAGACGCAAACATTGTATAAGTTGTTTCTCCTTCATGTGGCATATCATCCTCCAGCTTGACTGATTTCAATGTCGACCGCACCGCCTGCCTACCTGAACTGAATCCTGCATCTGAGGAATCTAACAACGCCCTTCTCTTTGCTGATCCAAACAGTTTGGATCCCTCCAGGCAATCAAAATCGGAAATATCAGCAGCCTCCTGCTTGATTTCTTCAAGGAGTAAACCAGCATTGGGCCGCCTCTGTATGCTGTTTCCATCACAAAACAGCCTTGCTTCTGAGAATTTGGAGACTGCGGTCCCTGACATCGGAGAGGCATTTGAAGAAGATAACCTCTTTCTGTTTAAATTTTAAAGGAAAACAAAATAATCAGCTAATATAGCAGCCACCAGAGAAAATGTAACAAATTCTAACCATTTTATGTAACTAAGTTGCATATCTTTTTTCCTACGTCTTTAGCTACAGAAAGTATTGAACCATACATAAATAAAACTCAATGAAGAAATATAAGCTTGAGTACTGATTGGATCCTGGCTTAGAACATAACTAGTTTCACACAGATCTTTGCAAGTACACCCTGCTCAGGCATTGAGCACTTGCAAGCAAAAAAAGCTGATCCATGTGCAACCAAATAGACCATAGCCTCATTAGAAACACTACATGGGCCTCTGGTATGGACGTATGGTTGATTATTGATCTGGTCAGCTCCCAGCCACCAAAAGACCTGGTCTCATATAAGGCACGCCTTACAGATTCATCTGATCAAGTGATCAGGTCAAAACAGAAGTACTAAAAATATTTGGTTAAACAGAGAAAATGCCACATTTTTTCAAGCAAAATGGATGTTCTGAACTGCCGCCAAGGTGAAGCGAGCAATAATAAATAGCATCTGGGTCTGACCCGAGTGAATTAACTGTTTTGTGACGAACCAACAGTTCGAATATCCTGTTATCAAGCGCAACCATAGCACATCCAATCCATACATCCCTAACAATTGATCTCCACGAAGTCAATTTCGTCCATTTCACCACCTACATCACCACGCTCACTCTCAGGCGTCTCAGTAACGCAGCATCTGCGCCACTCACCCCGGCGGCAGCCAGAGAATGTTAAGGAGGCGGAGAGGGCGTCTCACCTGTACCGGCGGTACTCCTCCCGGCGGCCGGACGACTCCGGGTCGAAGTAACTCGGCATCGGCGGCGGCGGCGGGTCCACCTCCATTGTCGAGTCTCGGGGTCGTGAGGCGCTGTAGTG
>KE372868.1:931748-950840 GCA_000418225.1 Zizania latifolia | reverse complement strand
AATTGCTCCCCTTATGGAATAGCAATGGAGCAGCGTGAGGCGCGCAGGGGGGAGGGCGGCGGCGCGCGTGAGGGGCTGACGGGGGAGGAGGCGTGCGTGAGGGGCTGAGGGGGGAGGGCGGCGGCGCGGGAGATGATGCGTAGGCTGAGGCTGAGGTTGATAGGATAGACGACGGCTGAGATTCAATAAAAGTAAGTGGATGGCTGAGATTTTCTAGAGGGGTGATGTGTCCACCCCTCAACTCGTCAATTATATAGTAGGGTAGATACGTGATATAAGCGATAGGGTGTGACTAAAAAAATAATTCAGTATTTACTATCTCATATTATTGACTATATATATATATATATGTATGTATAATTCATAAATCTAGTCTAAAAATCAGTTTATAAAATCTAGCGTATATAAAAATCAGTTTATAAAATTTAATATATACATCTTTATAATTTTTCGATAGCTGGCACATGGATACTTAACCACTTATACATGGAGTCTTATCTCAATGGGCAGTTTAATTTGGCTTTTGTAGGAATGCGACCGATGGACGGACGCCTCTCTCTCGATGATCAAGTGAGATCAGTTTGTGTGACGGCGATCGAAAGCTTGGTCTCCACACGTCGGCGTAGCAGGTTGCGACTTAATTTTAGCACGTAACTACGTACGTACATGTGGAGCTGGAATTCTGGAAATATGTGACGGCTTGGGGCTACAGAGCCGTCGGTTCTTCGGGCAGCGACAGTGATGGATCGATGACGTCCGTCTGTTTTTTTTTTTGTTCAATCCAGCTCGCATGCATCCCTTTTCTTCAGACTTGTACGCGACATCGATCGCCGATCTGAATAATTCCGTTTATCAATTCCAGGCGAACTTGGAGAAGAGAGACGTAGCAGGTCGAGTTTTGAAAAAAAAAATTGGTGATTTATCATAATTTTTTTGACTTTTTAATGATTTACCACTCATATAAATAATATATGATGAGACTATCTAAATTAATAACTGTAAGTTAAAATAACAAATAAATGAATATTTTCAGTGATAAATCATCAAATATTCTGAGTTTTTTAAAAGCTGAACACAATTGTATTTAGACAGTTCATTCTAGCATCCTGTTAAAGATTCTTAGTAGCTAGGTGGTGAGAATCTAAAGAAACCGATATTTTTTAGCTTTTGGATTTTAATTTATTTCTAGATTCTACATCTACTGATTCTCATAATTGAGTTCAAAATCTAGACCGTTTATTTCAGCTTCAGATTCTAGAAATAAATTCTAGAAGTAATTGTAACTGCTAGAAGCTGAAAAAAAATAGACTTTTCAAAGCCGATGGGATTCAGCAAAGGAGATAAGATGTTTTTTGGACAATTTTATCTACCTTTAGAAGCTCAACGCAGCTTCAACATGAACCAAACAACAAGAAAAATAAACAAAATCTTGTCTTTTTGGCTGCAAATCTGTGTGCTGATAATGTAACAATAATATTCATAATTTTAGCACAAGGCTTGCTGGTCTATTCTGACAGACAGAAAAGAACTGAACAAAACCACAATATGTATAAGCAGAAGCACAGTGGCAGTCTGGCAGAACAATATATCTGGGCATGGAAAAATCTTCACACAAGCAGTGGCCTCACTCTACAGCCAACAAAGGTGATCTGAAGCTGCATAATCTTATGACCAAGAAATAGACTGATTACAAATCATCATCATCGTAGATCACAGGGGGTCACCATGGCTTTTTTACATTTACATCCAGTGAGGCAGTTCATACATTTGCCAGCACAAGCTCCATCGATCCTATTTCCCTTTCTTTTCAGGGGTTAAATCAGTCGCAAATTTGCAACTCTTGTCCCGCCACGTCTTTTCTGCGGCATACTGTTGCTCTGTTATAACTTGAGCTGAACTGTCATTGATTTCTATGTCTCTGGCCAAGAGGAGCTAGTGATCAACCTGAATTCTGAGAGATTGTAACCTTCTGTCTGTCAGCTTCATTCTGGTGTCCGCTACTGCTAGCTGTCACATATAACTCTGTCACCTTGCTACCTCACTGCGAGAACGACATCACAAAAGAAGGATTCAATTCAAAATTTCAAATGTATGAGAAGAATGTTCCAGATTTCGAGGTTTAGTTCACTCTTCACTATGGTTGTAGGTGTCAGAGGAATGGCCAAGGAAACTGACTGTAATTGACTTGACAAAATTTACTATAAAGATTGATTGGATATTGATAAGTGACACTCTTGTTCACCACTATAGTAGGGAAACTGATAAAGTTTTCATCGCTTATAATATGGATAAAGTTGCATTATACATTTATAATTAGTCTGAATGTAGTTATCACCTCATCTGTAAGGATAATACTGTCCAGAACAGCAAATCCTGCAGCAACTCCACCTTCGTTTGATGAAGAAACTTTGGTGCGCATCAAATAACCACACTGATTATTCATGACTACCTTATCTTTGTTCCTGATTAAGTATAATGAACGATTCAATCAGGAAAAAAAGGAAAGGAACATGACTTATACATAAAATCAGAAAAGTTCTGAGCTTCCAAGGGGTCAAGTACCGCAAATAGGCCCCATATATCCCAAGCTCAGAGATTGTAAGGTCCTCAAAGCAAACGCCACCCTGGACCAGATGTGTAAGAGAAGCTCTTGGAAAAATCCTTTGCATCAGTATGTAAGCTGCAAGCGCTTCTCCCTGCTCCTTATGGAGTTTCACCAGCGTTTCTCGCAGATCATGACCATATATGTTGTTCCCTGAAGATGATTGTCAGCAACAGCAGTAGGTTTCCAGAGGATTTATAATGAAATGGGTGTTCTAAGTGCCACGAAAACAGACCTCCGCCTTCTCGCTGAGGTTTCAAGACAAACAAGTCAGGTTTTTCTATTGCTGACTTCACTATTTCTTCATTATCTAAACTCCACAATCCGGCAAAGCATTTCTGTAGCTTGGCAATGTCCTCCTTGTTGTCAAGGAATCTACAGATAAAATCAGATAGTGGTTACGAGTATTGGCTAAAAATTAGAAGTATAGCACCAGAAACAAAAATGGCATACTATTTATTTAAAATGATGCATACTGACCACAAGTGTATTGCAAATTCAACAGACCTAAAATGCAACATGCACAGGAACATTCAAATACAAAAACCACCCATTGGTAGGAAAAAAGATAATCACCTTTCAAGAACATTAGGTTTTGCTAGTTCTTGCTGGATCTTTTTCGTTCCTACTAAATGGTAGGATATTGAAGGGCACTTTATAGCAGATGACTGCTCCATCAAAAGCCTTGCTCCCCATTCCTGAAACACAACAGATTCCATGGTGGATATCAAGCCAACATAGAAAAAAACTAACTAGTAAGCACATCACTTGACATTCTGGACTTCTTTACAACACAGACATTGACACTCACAAACAAAAGAAGTTTCTTTTTTCTCTGAAGAAATGGGAAGTGATGAATCATCAACAAGAACAACAGAAAAACAAATAATCCTGAAACAAAAGTTCTTCCAGGGAACTTTTTTTGTGTTAATATAAGAAATAGAAATTTGCTGTCTAACGAGAAAGGGTGTTGGCCAAACAAATGCAGTAGGACGTACCACTTCCGAAGGGTAATCATTTGGCGAATATCCAGCTCTGAAATATACAACAGAAACTGTCTGACCGTCTCTGCATTTTCATACATTTAAGCATTAGAATGCTAATAGCAAACAGTAAGCCTTCCTTCATGTATATACAGGATACATACACCACAAGTGTTCCATCTGGAAGAATCTGTCCTTCAGCCTCCACCTGCGCCAATGTTTTCCTAATAGTCTTCACACCATGCGTAATAGATAGTTAAGGAAAACCTTATTTCCATGATGTTAATTGTGACCACCACATAAGTAGTAAAATCAAATGCTTACTGAACCCAACGATAATTTCCCTAATATCAGGCAGACATCTTAACACTAAATTCATATGAACAAAAATCACACAATAGAAAGTTTGTAATGTACAGGAGAAACTGAAACAACAACACATTAGAAAATGAACAAGAAATAATGAAGTTTTGACATTTCAGATGTTGACAACTTGACATTACGAGGGAAAAGAAAGTAATTAATCAAAGGATATGATTCCTTCAAATGATTGATGAGCCAGTATTGGTCATACATGTTTCTTTCTTCGGGTTGAACAACCATCATTATTACAGCACTGCCAACCAAGAAATCTGTGTTAGTTGACGCTTGTGTTTTCTAATAACTGAATTAACACAAATGCATACTGCATAGGTAAAGTGTAGACCTCTTATTATTAAACTCAGCCCAAGCCCTGCCCAATGCTTCAGCAAACTGAGTGGCTGCCCAGTTCCGAGGAATCCTTTTAGAATCAAGGCCTAAAGCCTTACCATATTGATTGAGTAGGGTCCTGTAATTATCAAAATAATACTACTCATCAGGTTAACTCTTTGAAATATTAAAACCAGGAAATCCTGTAGACATTAACCTGACCTGTGAAGTTCGCTTACAAGGGAACCAAGACCAGGAAAAGATGATGAAATAGTGTTGAGCTCAATTTGTAGAAGTGAATTGGTTTCAGAATCCAGCATGTAATCAGATCGGTGCAACCCTAAACGGATATCCTGATAGTTTATTAGTCACTTGTCAGTACTTCACTACAAATACACATATGCCTCAAAATACATACACACACAATGTGAAAAAAATCATTGAAGGAAAATTTAAAATATGCTTTTGCCCAGATTCAGAATAAAAAATTGATAACATACAGTTAAATGTTAATTACCTCCTTCTTATTTACTTCCATCATCTTCGCATGAATATCTAAGAGCCTAGAGGTGAAATCATCAACCTGTTTTGTTCTGGAATCAAAAGATAATGAATTACAATAGATCTGGCAATTCCGTAGAAACTATTTTTTTGTGTAGCTGGCATTTATTTTGTTGAAAGGGAAAAAGTGCACTTGTCATTTCAATGATCAGGATACCATTACCATATGAAAATATGTATCTGAAAATTCAAGGCAGGAGTCTTAATACAATATTTTTTTGAAATAAAATCAGTAGGAGAGGCTCCTACATAGAAGTCTTAATACAATATCAACCAGACGAGTATCTGTCCCTCTTTGCACAAGTTTAAATTGATCACATCACTATCAACATAACTTGATATGAAACATGGAACTTACTTAGACAAGGAGTCTTGTAAGAACTTTCCATCCAAGCTCACACGATCAACAAGATCATTGAAGATAGGAGCCAGTTCACATGCTTGCTTCCAAAAGGATGCTGGAAAACGTGTTGGAAAAAGCGAAAAAGGAGCATGAACCAGACCAACACCAGGGACTGTTCCTGATCTCTGCAAGGGGTCACAAGAATGCTACTTAGCAAGTACTGTCTTTCATTCCTCGCATCAAAATCTGCCACAAAGTTTTACGATCTTCAATTCTTGACTCAACATTTAACACTGTATGAGATGCCTGACCAGATATATGACATGCATGGATGGAGAATGCAAACCATGAAGTCTTCTAGCAATGTAACTCCATAACTACTTGTATTATTTGCAGGATTAACAGATGGAATCAAATGGCTGCTTGTGTACATACTTCAGCATACTTTAGTTCCATAACATGTGAAAATCATATAGGCCAACCAATGCCCAAACTCCAACAAATGATGCGGTGGCAGCCAAAAAACATATAGGAACTTGTTTATTTGGCCACTAAGTAGCATCAGAATTACAAGAGCATGTTCAGGTAAAATCCTGAACACTAGTGCACTACTATTCCATTTCTCAACGCATTCTTGGAAGTTGAAAGGTGTTCTCTCTTTAATACGTAACATGATGTTCTAGACTAAATCAACCACTGTAGTATGCCGCTGCAAAACATCTTGTCCGCGCGCTGCTTGTAAACTACAAATCAAGCACATCTAGTGATTCAGCAATCCGCCGATAGGATCAATATACCGCAAATTATCAATACGGGACTCAAAATACTGCATCATTTTACTCCTACATTTCCAAACTGAGGCGCGAGAAAATAACCGCATAAGTACTCAAACAAACAGAGGGCGACTAAAAATTCCCAAATTTTTCTCTAGCGATCAATCACCAAGATCGGATCACATTCCCAAGAACACTAATCTCTCCAAACCAACAGCTCAGGAGGGGGGAAAATGCAACCTTTCGAGCAGGAATCCAACAAAGCAAGCAGCCGTACCGGTTCAGCGCGGTCACCGACGACGAGCCCGTGCACGGCGCACCAGACGGTGGCCTCCTCCACCATCTCTGCCACAGCCGCCGCCTTCAACCCGGCCGGCTCATCCGCCGGCGCCACACCGGGGGGCGCCTCGGCGCTCATCGCCCTCGAGGCCACTCGCCGGCGCTGGGGCACGTGCGAGGCCGCGGCGAGGCGGCCGCCCGGCGCCTGGAGCGGGAGGCGGCCGCCGGAGCAGCGGTGGCGTTGGTGGACCAGGTGGTGAGGGGAGACGCAGGAGGACATGGCGAGAATCGTGGCGAGTCCCGAGGTTGTGTCTGCAATTTATCCGTTGGAATTCGTGGTGGCGCCGGGTCAGACTTGGGAATTTCCGAGCCGCCCCTGCTAATTTCTCCTTCCCTGTGCCGTATTATCCATTTCTTTTCACCTTTTTGTCGGCGAGATCCCCGGCGAGGTTTGCCGGCGGTAACATGCTGGGAAGTGGAATGAGAAATTTTGCTTTTTTTTACTTAATCTGTATAATAACCGCATTTAGAAAATATATATCATTCATATATCTATCAACCCTACTCTAAACGACCATTTAACTAATCTCAATCATTCATTTTATTATAGCAAATCTCAACCCTCAGTTAGCTCTAATCTAATCTAATAATTCCTATCCTTCCCACCTCCCGCCGCCGCTCTCGTCCTCCCTAGGGAAACAAGCGCGACGCACAGCGAAACGAAAAACGCCGCCCCCACAGTCCGCGCGACGCCGTCCCTCCCCCCGGCGCCGCGCCGCCCCCACGCCCTCCTCACGGTGCTACGTCGCCGTCCCGACACTCCGCGCGACGCCGTCCCTCCACCCGGCGCCGCGCCGCCCCAGTGCTCGCGGCGGAACAATTTCACTAGGTAATGCCTTCACCCTGTGCTTGTGATGCGCAGGTTCACCACAATACTTTTCCCTTGCCCTCTCCGTGTTTTTCCGTGTTAGGAGATTTGATAGGTAGATGCGGGATAAGGCGTTACATAAACGTTTTGACCTTGTGGGTTGATGCACATGATCGTATTTCTAGCTCAAGCTTCCCAGGAAGTTCCAAAAATTTTGGTTTTACTTGTGGTCTCCTGGAGAAATGATGTTAGACTGTGGTTGGACGATGCGTTAGTTGTATGGTTAATTCATGGATTTGAATGCGTCTGTACGATATTTACCTTGCTCTACTTTTGGTTTTGTTGTGCATTTGCATGCGCTTCTGTATAATTACAAGTGCTGTTTTATGTGCTCCTTTGGAGAAACTGAGAGGTTTAGTTGTCACGGTTGATGCCACTTGATGAATTTGGATGGTTTCATTTGCCGGCTTAGCATTCATAGGATTAGGTTGGTGTATATTATTCTCAGATTGTTTAACTTTGATAACGTCTCTGTTATGTTGTTTCTGTAAAGTTACCTATTAATTTTGAATATCCACTTTTGAAATTTGAATGCGCCTATAGCTATCATATTAATGTATCTACACCATCTGTTTCCTTTTTTTCTTAAGAACTGTTTAATATATATGTTTGTTTTGGCATCATTACTGTTGCTTCTGGAATTTGTTCCTTTGGCCTTGCTCATCTGGATGCATGTGATAATTTTATCACTTGGATGTCCATGTGAATTAGACTTTTTATGTGTGAATATTCCTTGTTGTGTCAGGTAGGAATGTTTGTACTCTTGCTTCCAGATTTCAATTGGATAAGCCTTCCTAATTGCATTGGTTGGAGCTGTGATCGACAAATTCTGCCAGGCTTGTCTTAGCTACCCAAATCAACACAGTATCAACGCTAGATATAGAACCCTCTGGTCAATCCCTGCTCTAAACCTGGGTTAGATCATTTATACATGTGGACTTTGTAACCAACCAATGTTTAATGATTTGGGTCCTTGCAGATGCAAGTTGTCATTGTGTTTCTAACTTTGATTGTAGGATATATTGTGGTGTTTGCTTGAATTGTGATTCTTCAATCGGTTAATAATAGCTATTACTGTTTTTTAAGTTTTTAAAATTTGTTTCCCTTGTCAAGTCAGACTGAATGTTGGAAAGCTATGGTGGGATAGTCTCATACTCTCATTTGACGTATGAGCACTAGGAAAGGGAACCAGCACTGTAGGATTTGGATTCTTATGGAAAGTCCATGAAATTTTGTTTAAGAAGTTTTTTTTTGACAAATCCTGCTGTTATTTGGCATTCTGTTTTTTGTTATATACTAAGATAGCTGGATGCAACAACCTGCTTTTTTCCCTAAATTTTCTTTGAGGGCTGGAAACAAGCTTTCACATATAAGTATTGAAATGGACAGTAGTCCAGCGTCCCAACCAACCCTGACTAGCTCACGACCTTCTTTAGCAATCGGTTGCAGCAATGCTAATACATAAAAAAAGAAAGGTAATGCATGCGTACTGAGATCCAGTTTCAATTTTAGGTTTATTCTGTTTCGGTATAGCAATTACGTTTTCAGCACAAACTTGTTTGCTGCTGGGTCTGTTTCAATTCATGGCTCTGAGTAGGAGATTGTTCGAAATGCAAAAATTCACATATAACGATGAAACTGTGTGAAAGTGTTGCTATTTCTTTAAGTCCACTGCCTGCCTCCTTAGGGTTTCTATCTAATGGTTTCAATTTCAGTATAACATGAGCATCACAATCTTAACAAGTCGTTGTTTTCACATGCAGTTCCAATTCACCAAGTATTATATTCTCATATATAGTTTCAGTTCACAAAGTGTTACATTATGATGTTGATTGTTGACTAGAACATCACGCATAACAAGCAGAATATTTACAAAGTACAACGATACTCTTCTATATGAAAAACACTTCATTTATTTAACCCTTTTCCAAGTGCTGCTACCTCATCGAGTCCTGCCTCCTTTTGGTTTGCATTTGATACAGTGGAAGAATGTCAATCATAGAACTAGAGGACCTCAAGCAATTAGAAGGATAAATATGGCCTGCCAGCGTTGCATTTTTGGTTTATATGTGCCTTGCCAATTCAATGCAGATATGGCATATATGGAAATACAAAGTGTAATTAACATTTGTGTGGATGTGTGCTGTTGCTAACTTATTTAAGCTAGGCTTATCCCTCTCATCATGGCATTGTTTCATGCATGTTTGTGATGCTTAAGCATCTCCCTGCCCAAATTTGATGACTTGCTGATATATTGATTTGACAGTTTGATTATTTGACATTGTGTGAATGACGTGTGAGAAGGCCAGAGAGATAAATAAGTAAATCTCACCTTTTGTAGGGAAGTGAGGAAATTTAAATTTTGTAGGGAGGATGTTTCAACTGTTGGTGTAGTAGTAGGTGCTATTAACCAGCATGGACACAATTTAATAGCATCTTCTCACTTTTCTTAAAGACTCAACATGATTAACCATTCGGTCCTACTTTTAACAAGCTCTTTGCTTTGTAGTTATGTGTACTATTGACATCATCAATTTTTTCTTTATTCTTACAGGAAGCCCACCTGCAACCCTCCGCCTGTCGCCGCCCGCTTGCTCGCCTTTGCTTGGTGCCACCCGTCTTTAGTGTTTAGCTTAAAGACCCCTGGAACCACTGATATATATATGTTAGACTTTGTGTTTGTATATTTAGTTGTCTTGTAAGTGTAGAAAGCAAACATTTTGGTCGTCCATTCACCTGTATGATGTATAGATACTTTCAGCGGCTGTAATGGTGTAAGTCAGATGGAAGTTAGTTTTATACATGGATTTTGGTTGCAAATTATTCCAAATGAATAATAAAAGGGACTGATTTGTGGGATCCCTGGTTGTGGAATTGCTTGTATAAGATAATTTTCTTGCAAATTTCTATGTTCACAGTAATTGTGTATAGTATTCATGTTGGGTATTTCATCCATCTTGACAGTGAAAAATGCAATCTCCACAGTTGTGGGGTCTATTTTATTGGCCCAATTATGCTAACTTATTATGTTTGCTTGTTACAGAGAGATCTCACATCTACTTCTACTCGTAGGGATCGGACATTGTTGTACAGTTCTCATAATGGGAACGAGAAAGGATGGCCGCATTGCATTTAGAGATATTACAAACAACGTCAGTAAAGATAACCTTGATACATGTCTATCTATGTTTTGAAACTCATACCTTTGTACAATCGTGTATAAATAAATTTGTTTACATATAGGAACACAACCGTCGCCTTCAGATGACGAGGTGCGTAAGATGGAAGAGAGGAACAGGAAAAATCGAGAATATCGTGCAAGAAGAAAGGCTGAAGAAACAGACGAGCAGAGAGATGAGAGGAATAAAAAGCGGCGTGAATACAGGGCACGGAAGAATTCTAAATCATCGCCAGCTATTTTAGGTGCGTATGTCAACTGCATTAATATTACGTTTCATTGCAATTATAATACGTAGAGAATAATATTTTGTAAATACCATATTGTGGGAATTTGCTCTGCATATGTTATTCTATCACCATGTGGGACAGGGTTTTCAGGAGTTTTGCAAACATCCAATATAGAAGACAAGGAAAATATTGATTACTCATATAGTAAATCTCAGTCGCCGTCTTCTAATGATGAGATGCGTAAGAGGGAAGAGGGGAACAGGAAAAAACGGGAATATCGTGCAAGAATAAAGGCTGAAGAAACTAGCGAGCAGATAGAGGAGAGGAATAAAAAGAGGCGTGAATACAGGGCACGAAAGAATTCTGAATCATTACTAGCTATTTCAGGTGTGTGTCAACTTAAGGCTAACTTACTACATATTCTAAATTGGATAACATTGTTCGAAATTTAAATATTGCAGGAACTCCGTCCGTAGTAGACCAGCAATCACCATATGGGACAGGGTATTCAACGGTTTTGCAAGCATCGAGAATTATACAAGATAACAACGTGCTGTCCCCTGCAGGTACTTCCATAAAACAATACATTACTTTTATGTTCATTCCAATTACAACACAAAGAGGATAAGATTTTATAAATACCATATTATGGGAACTTGCTCTGCAGTACGTATTCTATCACCGTATGGGACGGGATTTTCTGGAGTTTTGCAAGCATCCAGTATAGAAGTCAAGAAAAATAATGATCAAGATGAACCTATTGATTGGCTACATAGAAATGAAACGTATGTGAGACTACATGGAACCATCTGTTCTACAAATACAACACGTCAAGGTGTCATGCTGCCTTTTTCTTAATGTCCTTATTAATAGATAACAGTTATGGCTCGAGGTGATAAATTGATCATCTATTGTCTGTGTTTGACCAGATGGTAGTATAGCTAAGGAGAAGCTCCAACAGAAACGAAAGAGGTATGACAAGAAGATTAGAACAAGTAGCAACGAGATGAACCAAACTTCGGTGCCTACTCAATATGGTAAATCTACGTGCCAAACGTCTCTACAACAGAACAATGGAGAACCCAATGATACATTATATGACAGTGCCTTATTCGAGCCTACACACCTTGCTGTTGATGACGAAGGTGGTTTGTACCGGTATTCTTTTTTTATGATATACGTACCTATCGTCTTTATATTGGTAAAACTCACATGCAATCACCTATCATGCAATAGATCGTTTAGAGAACGCACATGAGTTGGACAATACAGATGACGATGAAACCAGACAATTTCGTGGTGAAGGTAATAGAAAGTACATGCATATATCTTCTTTAGTTTTATACTCTTTTGTAGATCATGTTATAAGAACTTACGGTCTGTACTTGTTTTATTAATAATAGATGATGCATACGAGTCATATCGCGTGTCTATTAATCATGTTGATGAGAATACCACCGAAGATCTATATGACTATGTGTACCAACACTTACCAGATAGGCACAATGTTTTAAGAAAAGTATCTAACTGCCCATATTGTGGTGCTATGAGGTTTCAGTTTGAGGCATCAGGATTCTGTTGTAGAAAAGGAAAGATAACGGTCCATATCTCTGAGGTGCCTACTGAGTTAAAAAGGTTGTTTACAAGTCAAGTACATGATGATACAAAGTATTTCAGAAAATACATACGGTACTTTAACTCTTATTTCTCTTTCACAAGCCTAGGAGTTACTTTGGACCGACGAGTTAGCAAAGCAGCCGGAACTGGTATATATACATTTCGTGTGCATGGTGCCTTGTACCATCGTCTAGACCATCTGGTGCCAGGTTCTAAAGGCCCGCCTCATTTGCAACTTTACTTCTATGATACAGAAGATGATACATTGGATCACAGAGTACGAAGGTCTCCAGATCTTGATATTAATATTATCAGAAATATATTGAGAATATTACAAGACAACCCATATGTACAGACGTTCAAAAGAGTTGGGGCTATGACAAACCTACATGACTACGTGATTGAATTGAATACTAATGTAACGCCTGACCAACGAAGGTATAGAATATTTCTCGTTGCTTACGTATTTCCAAATTAATATGATTTCCTATTGTTTATTATCTTTATTTAGTGTTATGTTCTAAATAAGTTTAGTTTTGTCCAAACAAGGTACAATGCGCCCACGGCCTCACAAGTTGCTGCTATATGGTCAGAAGGGAATGATCCACAAAGAAGTTTTGATTGGAGTGTGATTGTATATGCCAAAGGGGATCGTCCGCTCTATATTAAAGCATATTATGGTTGTTACGACCCATTGGCGTATCCTTTATTTTTCTCTAGAGAGGAAACCAGCTGGAATCTGTATATGCCGTACTGTGGGGAATCTACAATCAATGCTACTATGAAACCTGATGAGCAGAATGAGATGCCATCTTCTTCTACTGTGCAATCCATGATAGAAGCCACTTCTGTTGATCCTACAGGTACCTGCACCAATGACATTTTACATCTTTGATGAATGTATATACTATACATATATCTACTAATATTTTAATTTATTGTGGATCATCGTGAATACGACGATGACATACAGGAAGGTGATTACTTAAGTAGACTGGTAGAAGAAAATCAGTCGGCAAGGTTTGTGACAGCAAGAGAATACTATTGTTTCTTGCTGCAAGTTAGAAACGAGCTTTTTAACGTTTTGTTATTTGGAGGGAGGCTATTCCAGCAATGGGTCGTTGATATGTATATCAAGATCGAGTCTATGAGGCTTGATTGGTACTCTAACCCTGAGAACCAAAAACTTCTACGGGCTGAATTATACCAAGTAAGTGAAGCAAAAACTTCTATGGGCTTGATTGGTACTCTAACCCAAAGATGTAAGCAGTTCATGATGTGCTTTTTTTTTTACATAGGGTCTGGTTGATGTAATTTCTGCTAGAAAAACTAGACCTTCAGAGGTTGGCAGGAGAATTGTGCTTTCTCGTAGTTTTACAGGGGGTGATCGAGATATGCAGCAAAGATTTCTCAATGCAATGGCTATTGTCCAGCGTTTCGGGAAACCCGATTACTTCATCATGATGACTTGCAATCCATACTGGGAGGAGATTATAAGCAATCTTGAACCTGGCCAGAATCCACAGGATAGACCAGACATGGTTTCAAGAGTATATAGGGCCAAATTACATGACTTGAAAGATTTATTGATCAAGAAAAAGTATTTTGGAGAGGTTGTAGCATATGTGCATGTTACTGAGTTTCAAAAGAGAGGATTGCCACATGAACACATCCTGTTGATCATGAAATCAGGCGGTAAGTTAACAAGCCCAGAAGGATATGACAAAGTTATTTCGTCTGAGATACCAGATAAGAAGAAGTATCCTGTATTGCATAATCTGGTCGTTAAGCATATGCTTCATGGACCATGTGGGGTACTAAATAGAAAGTGTGCTTGTATGGTCGATAAAGAGTGTCGCTTTCGATATCCTCGACAGTTCTGTGCAGCAACACAACAAGGAAGAGATTCATATCCTTTATATAGGAGGAGAGATGATGGACGTCGTGTAAAGATAAGAGGTGCGGAGTTAGATAACAGGTGGGTGGTTCCGTACAATCCTGGGTTACTTATGAGATATAACTGTCACATCAATGTTGAGACCTGCTCAAGCATCAAGGCTATTAAGTACCTATTTAAATATGTATACAAAGGTCACGACCGTGCTTCGTTTTCGGTTGACCCTGCTCATAAGGAAGGTGGAGTAATCAATGAGATTCGTTAGTACAGGGATGCTAGATACATATCACCACCAGAAGCTGTACATAGGATTTTTAGTTTTCACCTGTTTGGTGTCTACCCATCTGTTTTGCAGCTCCACTGTCATCTACCTAACATGCAGTCTGTTATTATTGATGAGAGGAAAAATCTACAAGATATAGTTGATCAACCGTCTTTCTCTATGACGACACTCACAGAGTACTTTAAGATGAATTGAGTGGACAGCTATGCAAGGAAACTATTGTATAGAGAGTTTCTAGAACACTACAGGTGGATTACTGGTAGTAGAAAATGGCAAAGAAAAAAGCAGAAGAGAAGACAGATTGGGCGAGTTGTGTATGCGCACCCTGCTGAAGGGGAGAGATATTTCTTGAGAGTGCTTCTAAATCATGCTAGAGGTGCACTCTCGTTTAAGGATTTAAGAACTGTCGTTGGCATCACGTACTTTACTTTTAGAGAAGCATGCGAGAAGAGAGGGCTCATAGAGACAGACATGACACTTGATGATTGCTTGAGTGAGGCTGTAACTTTTCAGATGCCATTAGCTCTACGAAGGTTATTTGCGACTATTCTTGTATTTTGCGAGGCCACCAACATCCGTGGACTGTGGAACAAATACAAGGATTCAATGTCTGAAGATTTTAGCCAAGACAATTCTAACTCATTAGTAGTAGAACATATGGTGGTTAGATGCATTCGAGATTTGGTTCATTCGATGGGGAAGGATATCAGAAGTTTTGATCTTCCAGAGTTAAATGATACGGGTAATTAGAAACCTTGTATGTATAAATCTAAATTGGTTTTTAGTATTGATGAAATAATTCGCTAACACTTTTATCCCTCTGTGTGAATCAGGTGAATATTCCGATGACATAATGAGAGAAGTTAAAGAGGAACTTTCTTTGGACGTAGACCAGAAACATCTTGATTTATATACATCTGTTAATAAGGAGCAGCGTGGTGGATTTGATAAAATAATACATCATGTGTTTAAAAACAAGAGCCAAGTGTTTTTCGTTGATGGCCCAGGAGGAACGGGTAAAACATTCCTATACAAGGCACTTCTTGCTAGAGTGCGATCAGAGGGATTAATAGCTATTGCAACTGCGACTTCTAGTATAGCAGCGTCGATATTACTCGGAGGACGCACAACACACTCAAGGTTCAAGATTCCAATTAAGCTTGGAGACAATAGCATATGCAATTTCACAAAGCAAAGTGGCACTGCGGAGTTGCTTCGTAGGGCGTCCTTGATTATCTGGGATGAAATTGCAATGGTAAATCGTCGAGCGGTTGAGTGCCTTGATAGGTCCCTACAAGATATTATGAATTGTTCTTTGCCATTTGGTGAAAAGGTTATGACATTTGGTGGTGATTTCAGACAGGTGCTTCCAGTCATAACACGGGGGACAAGAGCACAGATAACTGACGCTACATTGCTGAGATCTTATTTATGGGAAAACATAAGGAAGATACGATTGTCACGTAACATGAGGGCTCAATCTGACCCATGGTTTTCAGATTACCTCCTTAGAATTGGGAATGGAACTGAACAGACAATCGGGGATGATTATGTCAATTTGCCAGAAGATATTGTGATTGCTTATACAGCCACTGAAGATTCCATAAACAAACTCATCCAAGATGTCTTCTCATCACTTGAGGAAAATGCAATATCAACAGCTTATATGAGCACACGTGCTATTCTTTCAACAAAAAATAAGCATGTAGATCAGATGAATGAAAAGATGATTGACAATTTTCCGGGCAAGGAGAAGGTTTATTATAGTTTTGACTCTACCGATGATGATTCAAGCAATAACTACCCCATCGAGTTTCTGAACTCGATCACTCCAAATGGCCTCCCCCCACATGTTCTCAGTAAAAATCAACTGTCCTGTGATCCTTCTCCGCAATCTTGATCCTAACAATGGATTATGCAATAGAACAAGACTAATGGTTAGAGCATTCCAAGACAATGCGATTGATGCTAAAATTGTTGGTGGCCAGCATGCGGGCAAAAGGGTGTTCATACCTAGGATCCCTATGTCCCCATCGGATGATATTGCACTTCCTTTCAAGTACAAGAGGAAATAATTTCCGATTCGTCTGAGTTTTGCAATGACCATAAATAAAGCACAAGGCCAAACTATTCTAAATGTTGGCATCTATCTTCCAGAGCCTGTGTTCTCGCATGGACAACTTTACGTCGCATTGTCTAGGGGTGTGTCAATGCAAACAACAAGGATTTTGATCAGACCAAAGGATGGATTAGATCCTACAGGGAAGAGCACTAAGAACATCGTGTATAGAGATGTCTTGGACTGGTGAAGAGTGGTAAGTAATAAGTTCAATAAGTAGTAATAGCAGAAATTGCTTTGTATTTTTGCTGTGCCTAAATAAAGATGATTAGTTGAGTTGCTTGCTGTTACATCATACAGTATAAGATGAGGATACCATGTATACATTAAAAGAACACCGAATCAAATTTTGCATCTGGTTGACCAAAACATATGCTTTAAGTAGATACCCCCTTGATTCTAAAGTTTTTGATATCCTATAGTTGAAGTGATGTTTACTCTTTTGTGATACTCCAGTTGCCGGAGAGCAGCTTCTCTATAGGCACTCTGAAAAGGTATGCAGTTGTCCTGTTACACATGAGAGTTGTTTTTATGTGCTCCATTAATTTTTCTCTTCTTATGGTGCCGTATGTGTGCAAATGATATTATATCTGTAGCTATTGCAGTCAAAACAGTACTGTGGCACATGCAAGAAAATTTGGCATCACACAGATGGTGGAAATTGGGTAAGATCCTAGAAAGACATGTGCTTTGTTCATATTATATATTCTATGATCTCTTGATTCGGTGTACTAACTGAATTTGTTCACAACTTTTCATTTTCAGTCATCAGCCACGGCGATGCCTCCAAGACGTGCTTTAGATTCATTATACGAAGCATTGCCCAACAAAATCATATCAGAATTGCGACCTGAGATGACATGGCTCTAATGTGATGCACCCTGTACAAACTGTGCAAAGGTATGCCTCTTCCCAAGTGTCTGCTGCTAATTTAGGAACTGACACACCTATTTACTCATAACATGCTAATGATGTGTATTCATGCCCCTACACATTTTATCGATATACTCATCACTAATGAACTTGGTGACATCATTTTGTTGTTGCATTGAGATGTTTGGCCCATATCGTTATGTGATATCTGCATGTTGTACCAATGTCTTTTTGTGATATCTGCATATTGACATGGGGTGTTGATTTCTGCCACATTATTAGTATTTGTGTCAGGTGGGGCATACCTTATTCCAGGCGCAAGAAGGAGCAGGCCGAAGGGAGCAGAAGGCCTGAAGGAGCAGGAAATCAGATAAGTTAGAAAGAGATCAATTCTGTTATTAAGAATAGCAAGTTTAGATTAGTTTGTTATGGAATAAGATCTGTAAAGGCAGGGGGTCAGTGCTATATAAACCGATCCCCTCAATCTGATTACGCATGCTTGAATAAAGATTGGCAACTGCCTAAAACTCCCTCTGTGCCCCTTGTCTTCACCGGCGTGACACCACGGCGCCACCATGCTGGAGAGGACCAGGGCCACGGCCAGCGACGTCATTCAAGTATCGCTTACGTACCTCTGTCCCGTCTAATTCCATTGAAGCCCTGGCCGGTGACAATTTGCTAATACCATGCCAATATTATCATGTAAAACAACAGGCTTCGTATCTTCTTAAATCTTTGAATTCAAGAGACAAAATGGTTGAGGACATTAGTATTCAGTTCAATTCCAACAGGCTTTGTATAGTAATTCCAACTGAGCTTTGTGTTACAGGTGTTAAAAGCACCATTGATGGAGCTATTTCTCAGAGCCAACAGCAACACTCTCCTGTCTTGTATCTGCTGCTGAATCTGCAGAGCTATTTCTCTTCGAGTAAGTGTCTGATAATCTGCACTTAACCTTTTGTAATTGCATAGGTGCATGGCTATATTTTTAGGTGTTCTTTTCTTCTATTGTATCCATCAGTATGCTAATCCAGTGTTTTTCAGTCACTGCTGTTGAATTTTGGTTCTAGAATGACATATATTAATAGAAAATAGCGAGGGTAGTAAATAATTTTGCACATATTCCAAATGTTACAGGTCTTGCAATTCCTCTCCGGTCAAGGTTTGACTTCATCAGGAGGTAGAGGTCAAGTCGGAAGTGAGGGAGGCAATAGTAGTGGAGCTTCAAGAGCTGCTGTCAAAGAGAGGTTGGTCAAATACACTAATTATTCCAGTCTGCTTATGATGACGTTTTACCATGCAATTTCTGAAACATTGTTTTCCCCATTGTGGTTCTACCAGATTCAGGCCTTTCAATGTGCTATTTGAGGAGATTTACAGCAATATTGGTCAACTGTCAAACCACAATCACAGAACTGCCATATAGCATGCCTACCATATAGAATGCATATCTTATTCAACATAAAATTCGGAAGTGAGCCATCCTTTCCTTCTGCATTGTTCTTTATGTTGCTTCAGTTTTGAACAGAGAAATGGGAAGGTGGAAAGCAGTGTGTAAAACTGATCATGGAGATTTCTTATGCAATACTTTCCAGAATTTCACAAAATCCATAAAGGAGATAAATGGTGAAGTTGAAAGAATACTGACTATATATCAGCAGATCATCTGCTGATGTCTGATAGAAAATCATAAATGGCATGGTGTCTGTATTGTCTTCTGCTGACAAACTTTCATT
>KE372868.1:882823-903351 GCA_000418225.1 Zizania latifolia | reverse complement strand
ATTCAAGATATAGATTCTCGTGCTGATTCTTGTGATATTTCAACTCAGGACTGGGAGGAGAGGTATGAGGCTGAAAAGAAACTTACTGACATTTACCAGGATGAGGCTAGTTACTGGCAGAAGAGAAGTAGCTTACAATGGACCTTGCAAGGGGATGCTAATACAACCTTTTTTTCATAGAGTTGCTACATGTAGAAAGAGGAAGGCTTCGATTGTTATGCTGGAAGAGGAAGGAGTTGTTCTTACTGATCTAGAAGAACTAAAAAGTCACATCTATATCTATTATAAAAATTTGTTTAGTTCTGAAGAGCTTCCTAAAATTCATTTAGCCTCAGACATGTGGGGGTTTAGAAGAAGGGTGACAGAGAGTGATAATTTGGATCTGATTAGACCTTTTTCTTTAGATGAGCTAGATAAAGTGATTAAAAATCTAAAATCAGGCACTGCTCCTGGCCCTGACGGTTTCTCAATCAATTTCTACAAAGCTTTCTGGCACAGGCTGAAACCTCAACTTTTGGAGATGCTTCATGAGTTATTTGAAGGGAGATTGAACATCTCTAGAATCAATTATGGTGAGATAGTACTTATCCCAAAAATTAGAGATGCTTGCTGTATTAAACAATTTAGACACATTTATCTGTTAAATGTGTGCTATAAAATCATCACTAAAGTTTTGACAAATAGACTCACCAAAGTAGCAGATAAAGTTATTGATTCATGCCAATCTGCTTTCATCCCTGGTAGGAACATTCTAGAGGGTGTAGTGGTTCTTCATGAGATTTTGCATGCAGTCAAAACTAAGAAACAAAAAGGTATTATTTTGAAGCTGAATTTCAAGAAAGCTTATGATAAAGTTCAGTGGGGCTTTCTGTATGAAGTTCTTAGAAGGAAAGGATTTGATGAGAAATGGATTGGGTGGATGAGCAAGGTGGTTGAAGGGGGGCAGAGTTACCATTAATGCTAATGGAGAGGTAGGGGTTTCTTTAGAACTTATAAATGTGTTAGGCAAGGGGACCCTCTTTCACCTTTATTGTTTAATATGGTAGGTGATGCTTTCTCTGAAATTTTATAAAAGGCTAAGGAGTCTGGTCATATCAAAGGATTATGTGCTCACTTGGTTAAAGGAGGGCTAACTCACTTACAATATACTGACGACACCATAATTTTGATGGAATGCTCAGATCAAAATTTTGTTGCCATGAAATTTTTACTTTACTGTTTTGAAGAAATGTCAGGCATGAGGATTAACTATCAGAAAAGTGAGATTTATGCTTTGGGTGTTTCTGATGAAGAGGCTGAAAGGGTTGCTAACTTGTTCAATTGTAAATTGGGCTCCTTTCCAATCTCCTATTTGGGGCTCCCAATCAGTGGTTCTAAACCATCTAAAACTGATTTGAGTGGAATTGTAAAGAAGGTGGAAAAGAAACTCTCAACCTGGAAGTGCGGTTACTTATCCTATGGAGGGAGATTAGTCTTGATCAATTCGTGTCTTAGTACTATCCCTATGTATGTAATGGGTGTGTTTTTGCTCCCCGAGACAATTCACCAACAATTTGACAAACTTCATGGTAGATTCTTTTGGGATGGCCTAGGAAACAAAAGGAGATATCACATGACAAGTTGGAAGTCCCTCTGTTTTCCAAAAGACTATGGAGGATTAGATTTTTTGGATACAAGAGCTATGAATGTGGCTTTGTTGGGGAAATGGGTTTTTAGACTAGAAGAAGGGCAGAAGGGAATGTGTTTTGAGTTATTGAGGCAGAAATACAACTTACAGAAGAGTATCTTTGCGTCTTCGCCTAGAAATGGCGCCTTCTTTTGGCAGAATCTTCATAAAGTCAAAACCTGGGTTCAAAAGAGTTGTTTTAAAATTGGTAACGGGAAGAAAGTGATGTTTTGGCATGATATCTGGCTGAAGGATACTCCTCTAAAGATTAGCTTTTTTCAACTGCATGAAATTTGTAGCGATCCTGATATTTCGGTTGCTGAAGTTTTTATGGAGGGCTGGAATGTACAATTCAGAAGATCCCTGAACTCGATGGAAGCTAGGCTTTGGAATTCTCTCAGAAATTTGCTTGTTCATATCAATATTTCTGCGGATGAGGATCAGATTACTTGGGGTTTGAATGGGAAGGGTTTTTCCACTGAAGCGATTTATAGGTTGTTGACCTTTAGAGGTGTGCTGGACAATAACCTGGCAGATGTGTGGAAGTGTTATGCTCCTTTAAAAGTCAAAATTTTCTTTTGGCTCGTGATCCAGGGTAGGATTCAAGTTGGAGAGCGGCTGCGTAAAAGAAGATGGTTGGGTAATCCGAATTGCAAGTTGTGTGATCGTTTGGAATCAGTTGATCAATTGTTATTTCGGTGCCCCCCTTCCCTTTTTATGTGGTCTTTCATCCGAGACTCTTTGAATTGGGACAGAACTCCTTTAAGTGTTTCTGATATGTTGTTTATGGCTGATCGTATGAACAGGAAAAGGAAACCGGTCGTCCTAACCATTTTGGCCGCAGGGGTTTGGTCCATTTGGCTGTTTAGAAATGATTTCGTCTTTAAGAACGTGCTTCCTTCTAATGTGATGAATTTGATCTTCAAGCTGACTTCTTTCCTTGCTCAGTGGATGCCGATGGTCCCCGCTCGTTTGGAGGAGGCTGCTTCAACCTACCTAGACTTGCTCCTTGTAACGTTTCGAAGGATGACAAGTCTCGGAAGAGTCGGAAGCGTCTGAGGTCTCCAAAAAAATGAAGTGGATGTGGTTGGCGTTGGTGGTTTCTTGAAAAATTGGTTCTCGTCATCTGGTTGGTTTACAGATAGGAAATTCTGAGGGATTGTGCTTATGGTGCTCTTTTGTGTGTTTCCTTGAATGCTCTGGATACGCTGTTATGCAAGGATCAAACCTGTTTAGTGGATTGGGCTGCCTAAGCTTTTTACAAGTCTTTTGGTGGTGGTTGTTTCTGGATGTTTGGTACTTCTGTTCACTGGTATCCCCAGCTGGACCTTGAAGCTTTCTAATAAAGCTGGGCATGTTTATGCCTTTTTTTCAAAAAATAAATAAATTTGTCTTTAAATTAAATACTTAGATCGGATAGATGAAAAACATCATGTTTGACTTTTTGCATGTTTTTCAATGTAGTATAACTTTGATCATAATTTTATATTAGAATAAATCTATAGTTTTAAAAAACTATGATATTGTGAAAGTAATTTTCAAAACAAATATACTCATACCAATTTTAAATGCTTTTCAACGACTAAGTATTTTGAAAGTTTGACCGGATTTTTTTTAATTTTATAAATATTTGGCGAACAGGACATCAAACCAAACAGTATTTAGGCGCACACAGTTCAGGCAGTTCTACAGTGATTACACTGAACAGTAGCTACTATGGCAGCAAACTAAGATTATTGACTTGGTAATCAGATAATTAATGTAGTGAGAACTAAGATTAATAGTTAAGAGGAGTAATTAAACTGCCTTCTATATATCTGTGTAATGTTGGCTGTTAAACCTTTTTAACTACTGGTCAGTTTCTTGAGATTAATTCACCAGGAACTTGTCTTAATAAGCAGAGTCATAGCTAGAAATAATCAAGGTGGCCATTGCACAGCCTTTTATTCATTTTCAGTTTCATGTGGTTTTAGTGCTTCAGTTTCCTATGTCTTCAGTGCTGTAATCACTATATAAATAGATGAATAAAACATGAGAAAAGCAGCTCCAAAAATCATTGTGTTCTTAATAACATCCTCTCAAGTGAATGTATTGCTGTCTAATCTGTGAAATCAGAGTGAGATCGCCGGGAGAAGGCTGACAAGTAACAAGCCGGAAATTTCTGATGCTGATAGATTTCTCAAGAAAACAGTGGACATGCAGACAAATATTGCAGAACAGCATTGGTCATTGATGTGGATTAACCTAGTAGCTAGGGTGAAGAGGTCAAAACCGATAATTCCAGCACGACATTGAAGCAGCTGCCAATATAATCGAGGTGCCAAATGCCAAAATTATTAGTATTGTTGAATTTGTCATAATCACCAAGATATTCTCTAGCTTGCATGACTCTGAAATAAGTTCAGTTTTAACCATGGTGCAGAGATTTTAATCCCTTCAGAATTCAGATAGCAAGTATTGGTATATATCTTAATTTTGACTAGTTTTTCCAAGCAGAAAGTCCACTGCTGCCAAGTCAGGATTGATATTTCATGTACAGCTTCTTCCTTCTGAAGATGCCTTGTGTGGTGTAAATTTTTCAAAGAAAAACACTCAAAAACCAAACTTTTTTTCTAATCATTGCCTGTATGTAACTGAAAAGTTCAAACAGCAATATATGCCCGGGCTACACACGGCGTCTACCTTGAGATAACTCAAAAATTAACCTGTTTGCAAACTGGTTGATTCGTTCAAAAGCCAATCTATATCATTGACCAGACAGCATCGTCAACTGAACAGTATATATATATATATGCTGGAATAATATCAGACGACAATTCCAAGTTAATTTTTTTATATATCAGACACTGTACAGGTCGTCCTTTCACTATCTGAAAACTGAGTAAATAAGTAAATATTTGTCATCTGAAACAGACAAAATTTGACTAAACATTGGCGTGTACTGTGATTATCGAACTAAACAACATTCATCAGCTGGCACTGTATATTGAGTTATTGACTGCTAGAGTGTCTGTCTACTCCTGCATACGTGGGTATCTGCTGAATTTATGATATGATGTTGAAGAGAGCAATTTGGTAGCTTGCAAACACATGTTGATGGGACACGAGACCGACCAGGAATTGCATGGCTTTTTTTTGCCCCCAAGAACACATTCAGGCTTGGCCTTGACTTCAAGTGCATGGCCCAACCTGTCCGTAGAACGCCAGACAAATTGCGCTCGCAAATTAAAATCACATCTGCTAAGAAACCAGATTCAAATAACAGTCAGGAGTCGCAAGACATCCGTGATTCTTTTGTTTAGCAGGAACAGTACTAAACACATGGTTCTGACATCCATGGAATACTACACGTGCATGCATGAATGCACGGGACAAATTCAGAGAAAGAAGAGTCTGGTCAGTCTGTCAACAATGCCTGGCTACGTTAGTTGTTACACTGACAGCGCCGTGTCGCCGCCGACGATCAAACCCATCACTGGGAGCTCTAATAATAAGACCGTCGTCGCATGTGAAATGCCGCCGACGACTACTGTTCTCCGCCTAGATAGAAAAGTACGTGCCATATGATAGAAATGTGATGCTGATGTAAAATATATTAATTTAATAAGAGTATGTAAGTTTTACATAATTACATCGTGATCTAAGTTATAGAAAACCACATAAATGAACATTGGCAATTGACACTTAACCACAACTCGTATTTTTTTCCTTGAATGAGAGGTGCGCATTATTGAATTAAGAAGAACCAGTTATAGCCTATAGCACAACTCTTATGATTTTAGATTAAATGTCAACAGCTAAAATTTTTGTAGTTTTTTTAACTTGGACTTTAAAACATGTGGTTTGATGAAATTTACAAGTTTGATAATTTAATTAAATTTATGGATTTTTATGACAAGCAAGCCCTTGGACATAATGAACAATCAATCATCCAAACCATCACACACACACACACACACACACACTTGTCGACGTTGACACCTGCATTATGCAGCATTCACTTCTCCGGCTTGCCGCCGGCGGCGCCGAAGCTCTTCTTGCGCTCCTCGATGAAGGTCGCCGACTTCTCGTTGATGTTGGACGGCACCCTCAGGATCGACGGCATCCTGGGCCGGAGCACCCGCCTCGCCGGCTTCTGCTGGTCGTCTCCTCCGAGCTGGCTCGACGACGCCTGCCTCTTCTTGAACAGCGACTTCTTCGCCGTCGACGACGCGCCGGCGTCGTCTTTGTCCTCCTTGACGGTCACCGTCCTCTTCAACTTTGTGTTCTCCTGCACCACCGGCTCCGGCGCCGCTTCTGCAGCCACCGGATGTTGGCCAGCTCCTTCCTCCTCCTGCACACTTGCACCTGCAGTGCTCATCACGTCAGTGTTGTCGTTTCTGATCTCTTCCAGAACGGTGGCCGTGACGCTCTTGCGGTCTTCTTCCTCATGGATGAACTCGAACTCGGCCTTCTCGATCTTTATGGTGAACTCGTCGTCGTCGTCTTCTCCTACTTCCTCTCCTTCCTCTGCATGGCTGCCATGATCGTTGCCGCCATTTCTTGGACCCTCAGTGATGCTCTTCTGCCGGTTCATGGACAGGTTCTTGGCGAGGAACGTCAAGAACCGGTCGCATATGCTAACAGCGCCCCTGGTCGAATCGTCACCTACACCTTCACTTCTCTCCATTGTAACCAACCTATCCGAGCTTTAGGGTTCTGTGATTGATTCTCGAGGTAGAAATGGAGCACGAACTTTTATAGATGCTTCAGCGTGATGTCTTGGATTAGAGTGGACAAGCTAGGAAGAGGATAAACAGTAGCGTAGGAAGGAAGCATGCATGCTGACATGCATGCAGGAGCAAAGAATACATTCGTTTCTTGAAGCTGAGAGATGGCATGAATGCCTGTGTTCCTGATGGAATGAGGCTTTGTGGACAAGGCACTTTGCATGATCAGCAGCAAAAGATTCTGGTTTGGTTCAAGTGCTGTGGTTTTGTGAATATCTCTTGGCCTCTTGGGCACTGAAGGGATACCAAAAAGTGATTCCAGATGCAACTGGAAACAATCTGCTTGGAATCTTGAAGGCTAAAGCAATCCCAACTGTGACATGCGGTCTCTTCTTCTCTTGGAATGTACTCTTTCCATTCCAAAATATAACAAATTTTTGGTTTAAACATATATATTAAGAAGATAAAGATAAGATAATAAGAAGACAATACTATTTTCCTCATAATTGGTGAGTACTTAGATGAAATAATAAATAGATATTTTAAAGGTAAAAAATATTTTTTTACAAGAATAAGATCGCTACATTTAGGCTAAATTTTAAACTCTGAAACTTTTATATTCTGATCTGATTGGCCACTGAAATGGCAAGGTATCTGATTAGCATGACTGCATGAACACAGAGGAGATAAAAAGATCCATGTTTTACTTCAGGTAGGCTAGCCAACAAGGTCAGTGCAAAGGATTGGCTTTTACATCACTGGCATTGCACATATGCACATACAAGGGGACTTGCGCAATTTTTTTTTGATTTTTACTGGACCCTGTTTATCTGGTTCGTAACTTTTGAGTCACAGTACATCATGATACACCGTTTTATTTTATAGTTTATACAGCCTTTTTTCAGCTAAAGAAGCTATGGTATAGAGTGCAGCAGCTCATGAGCGGCTGCCTTCTGACCAATAAAGAAGTTAAAGCACAGATTTTTTTCATAAGTAAAAAACAAATGCTCAGAGATTTTTCATCTTGCAGGTTAGAGCCCGGTGCAGAGGAACGATAGGATGGGTCCTGCTCTGCGCCGCGTCCTCTCGCTCACCTTCCACTCCTCAACAAGGAGCTTCTTCAACTTGGAGCAGCTTGAGACGACGGTGGCCACTCCGGTGCTGGTCACTTGCCTACAGTATACCATCTGGCATGACTGCAGCTGCAAGCAGCCCCTGACAAGGTGGCCTAGACCAACATCAGTGACCTCTGGACAGTGCGAGAGTGCGATATCTTTAAGCTGCGGGCAGCCTTCACCAATCTCCGCAAGCGCCATGTCTCCGATGATCTGTTGGTTGAACGAAGAGGACAAGGCATCAGAATAAGGTAAATGATCACACTGCTACTCACATAATGAAGGATGGATATAAGAGGACTGGGTAAGAAATAGCTGTAAAATCCTAAAAAATAAACATAATCTATCAAGAGTTGGAGCATAATCTTTTATAGTGCAGGTCCCCCAGTGTGGAGCCAAAGATCTTGAACAGGTATATATACTGACAATACTGCTGGTACCTTGAAGGCAAGGCAACTAGAGTAAGGTAAAATTTGCACGCTAGTTGATGCAGAAGAAAGTATGACAGACTTGAAGTTCTCTACATACCGTAACCTACAGCTGTATCTAGTCTAGTGTCATGATATGTTCTTCAGGCATTCCTTGGGTAAAATGAGCTAATTTTCAACAATGCCTATGCAATTTGAGGTTTTGCACCAAGCTTTCTGGCACCAGAAACAGAATTACTTTAGGCATAAATTGAACTGGAGCCCTATTCATTTCCACAATTTTTGGACGATCTTTCATAGGAGGGAATTAAATGTTATAAACGATATACCCGGAGAACACTTATATCCAGGAAGACTAGATCAGGGCATCCTCTTGCAATGGCAGTGATCCCATTATCAGTGATGAGTTGGCACCCACACAAGTTTAACTTTTGAAGAGAACAACCTTCAGCAATTGCAGCCAGCCCTGCATCAGATACCCTGTAAAGGAAGTTGAAACAAAGTTCAAAAACGGACATGACAACAAATCTTAGTGATGCATGCAGAACATGTCCCCAAGGGTGCTAGTTCAACCAAAATGGATAGGATCAAGAAGCTGTAGAAATGCTGTAGAACATTTGAAAGTGTCGAGACCATTTCAGATCCCAATTATCAAATGCTAGTCTGTCTACCACATAAATAACAAGGTAGCCACTGTCACACCTAAGACATGATTAATCGATCAAAGTTGTTTCCTAACAGCAATCATGTGACAAAGTGAAACAACAAGAAATATAATGAGCTTTGGTAATGGCATGATGTGCATGGGCAAGATAGATAAATAGCATGACTAAAAGCATGATAATATTTACCTCTCACAAAATTGGAGTGTTAACTCTCTAAGTGATTTACAATTCTCGGCAACAGATATCAATGCTTTGTCTCCTATCTGCATACAAAAAGAACTTCAATCACCCGTGCACATCTGAGTTCTGAATTTGAAAAACTGAAGTTAAGTGGGTTTTCACTACTTGCTATATATGGTGAAAGCATAAAGATCCAAGCAACCAAATCATGTTGTTCAGTCTAACCCTTCAATTCTAAAACACACCCAGCTTGTATTTGACATATTTCAACATGTATGCTAATTTTGCAGAATATCAGTGCGAATTTTCAAAAGTACCTCATAACCACGCCGAATAGAAAGTTCGGTCAAGTTCTTGCAACCTTGAGCTATGTAGCACAAGGCATCATCACTTATTCTTGAACAGTCGACCAAATAAAGGGACCTGAGAAGGGAACAACCTCTACCAACCTCCAGAAATGCACTGTCTCGGATCCTTGGGCAATAAATTAGAGAGAGCTCCAAAAGACCCCTGCTTTCACCGGAAGGAAAATTATCAATTATTAGTGCAACAAAATATCAATATAATATGGCTCCAAAAAGCAGGTAAAATTGCTGGAATAAACAACTATTTCCTTTTTTCCAAAGTTGAAAATAAGGGTAGCCCACACTCTTGTTGTAAATATAATAAGCAACCTAAATACCTAACTGTAATTGCTTTATAGATCCAGCTTTCCGACAGATTTTTTTCCATTCATTCTATAATACTGATTTACTTATTTGAACTATAGAACATTTGATTAATACAGGAAAGACAGTCTATATTGATTTCAATTGAAGAAAGGAAATATTAATATTTCAAGTTGTTGACAAGAAACATACGGGCACCATCGTCCAATGTGTTCCAATGCAGCAGTTTCCATATTTTGACAACCATTGATCTTCAATCGTGCTAATTTTTTGCAGCTACGAGCTACAAATTCAAGGCTTCTATCAGTTAGTAAATGACAATCATTGAGAATAAGGTCAGTGAGACGCTTGCACCCTTTCGCAATAGAAGAAAGGCTCCTGCGATTCCAAAAGGCATAATTAAATAATTAAGACCTTAAAAATTAACAAAGAAGCACAAGGTGGAGGCACCAAGAATTAATGGATGAAGCACAACTACAATTGCAGGAAACATGATTCAACAGAGAACAAGTATTGATTTGTAATGTCCTGATGAAGTTCAGCAATTCCCAGCAAATGAGAATTACACGAGTCAAGATAAAGGAGTGTCTACACCCTAAAAAATGCACAACCAGTATATTAAAAAATGACATTGAAGGTAAATTTATCGTTATGTAGGTTGTGGCAACCAAACCATCAGAATTACAAAGTATGGATGTTAATTAACAGGCCCGTGTGTCAACCAAAAATGACATTGAAGGTAAATTTATCCTGTTAATTGATGCATATTCCCATTTTCAGTTAGTAAACAGGCATCTTTCCTTCATCCTTAGTATAGCATTCTAGCAAGCTGGAGCAATAATTAGTTTGACATTCTGTATCCTGTATCAAATCCTACATAACACTAAATCACTTGGAAGTACTCTAAAATAAACCATATGCCTCCATAAAATGTAGTAGCATTGAAGTACAATTATACTGAGTACCTGTCTGTGAATCTTTCAAAGTTGTTGAGTGACACACTCTCTAAGAATGAACAAAATGAACCAATAGCTTCTAGGGCCTCATCACCAGCACCAATGCATTGCAGCTTCAAAGTTTTCAACAAGCGGCATCCTTTAGCCACAGATATTACTCCCTCGTTTTTAATATGATCTGATTCCAGTGACAAGTTTTCCAGGTTAGGGCAGTGCGACCCAACAGCATGCAATGATGCATCAGTCATCCAAGCACATGTGGCAACACCAAGAGAGACAAGCGATTGTCCACAGTTCTTTATTAGTCCAATCAAGCCTTCATCTGTAGTGCCTTCAACAAAGCGCAAGTTCAAATAACTAAGAAGCTTGCAGCCTTCCCCAATAGCCATAAGTCCTGGATCTCCAATATAGCAAGCCTAGAGATAAATTTCACCTCAGTCCAAAAATATGCATTGAGTCTGCTCAGTAAACAAATACATGGATATATAAAGGGTACAGATTTGTGTACAGGATTAGATACAGCAGTTTCTAGATTAACTGCAAATTTGGTATGCAGATAAATTTATTTGCTCTTAATTAAGGACTACTAATCATCAGAAAAATGCTTATTCCATGGTATTTTTAGGTTCCATATACCACATTACGTACAAATTTTACAGTGAACACTAATGTTTAATAGAGTGGCATAATGTAGAAATCTTCCAGAAACACACATTAAAGATCTCAGAGCTCATGAAGTAATTAAGTGAGCAAAAAGCAAAATAACAAGTAGCATGACATTACCTGAAGATCCAATGAACTCAAGTTCTTACAATTTTCCGCTATTCTTAACAAGCCTGTTGAAGATATGGCAGAACACCATACCAGACTTAGTCTTTCAAGCCTTTTGCAACCTCTGGCAAGATTAGTTAAGCCAACATCAGTCAAACAAGTGCGCTCTGTCTCATTATCACTAGCTGGCTGGTCCAATGGAAATGGGGACATGTGCACTGAGAAATTTGAGGTCCGGGACATCCTCCTGCGGCGCCCAGACAGGCTAATACCATATGTCTGCATTCAAAAATGTATTATCACTTAGCAGTGCATTAGCACAAGGCTATTGTAACTGACTTTAAGGAGAAGGTTTTTATTAAGGAGCCTAGCTACATGTAATACAGGGCCAGCCTTGAGGGGGGCGGGCGGCGCAACCGCCCTGGGCCCCCGAAATCCCATAAGTATACACTATGTGATCTATCGTCCAGTGGATAGGACGCATTCCTCTGAATGAATGGTCGAGAGTTCGATCCCTGGTGGAGTTCAATTTTGGGCAATAACCATGGCGCGCAACCAGGCTGTTCCAATAACTACGTGGTCCCTTTCTGTCCCCAAAGATTAAGTTATCATGCACTTTAAACAATATAATTTCTTTTAAAACTATACATTTTAACTTTTTTAAAACTATATTTTTTAACATTTCAATATTTAATTCAACCTTTTGTATTCTTAATCTTAAATATTTATTATAAACATGTTTTAATCTATAATCTACTCACTCCATCCCACACATACTTTATTTTGAAATAAAGTTAATAAATTAGTGATGAATGTATTATATCAAAATAATTATTAACAAAAAGTAGTATTTTTAAGTGATATATAAGGGATAAGTAAATATATTAATGGAATAAAGCTTTTTAATTTGTAAATAAGGATACATAAGAAGATTAATATAAAATGTTTTAAAACAAAGTTGATTAACTAAAAATAATTTTTTTGATGGAAGAGTTACCATTAATCATCACGTTGGAGTCCATAATTCAATGTTTATTTTTTGGCAATAACACATTATTCTATATGAATATTGTTTTGGATGTATTTTAATTGTGTATTGATAAGATTTCGCATATACACATATATAAATTTGAGTATTATATTATTGTTATATCAGTATAAGGGCCTCTAAATTTTAGTTTACCCCGGACACCTGAAATCTCAGGACCGGCCCTGATGTAATAGCACAATGCCAGAACATATCTCTTCATATATATTGCAGTATTGTCACTTCAAAGCTGGTGGGCAAATACCAATGATTTTTTAAACTGGTCATAGGCATAACTCATACACTTACAATTACTTATTTGCTTGCAACTGTATAAGTCATGCAAATGCAGATCACATAAAAGTATAAAACTATCTGCAGGTGGATACTACAACGCAACCCCCTGCTGTACTATCACAAATTAACAATTCCGCATCCAACCTAAGACACATGCAGTTGTATGATTGTATCATGTCACCAGTCAATCACACTAAGTTCAAAACAGGATAACATAAAAAATCGATAATTTGGACCAATTCCTCCACGAAACCTGGATGGATGCGAAGCAGAATTCGCGTACCGAACAACACAAACAGGGATGCAGGCCGAGGGGACCCACCGGGCGGCGCGATCTGGAGGCGGAACTGGAGGGGCCGGCGCCGGCGCCGGCGGCTCCAATAGTGAGGCGCTCGTCCACCGACACGTCGACGAGCGCGGGGAACCGCTCGGCGACGAGGCGGAGCACCTCGTCAGCGCGGGCCCCGGAGGCCGCGAGCTTGGCCGAGCGGCGGGTGGCGCGCTCGAGGCGGCGCCAGCGGCGGCAGACGAGGGCGCACGAGTCCAGGTCCCGCTTGGCGCCCCCCACGCGGCGGAGCACCTCGTCCAGGATCTCGTCCGGGAGGAGCAGGTTGATCAGGTCGGCCCCCCTCATCGCCTCCGCCTCCGACGCCTGCGGCGGAGATCGCCGGAGATAAGGTTTGGGACAAGGGGGGCGGTGGGGCTAGTTTTGAATTGCGAGGAGTTGGAGGGATCCAACTGTAAAAAACGCCGCGAAAGTGAGCTGCGCCGCATTTATACCAGTTTTCTGTGGTCTAATATTCTTTTCTTGTGGAAACAATAGTAGTTTTGGAGAACTAATGAAACAGGAAAAGGTTTGATGGCTGCAATGCAAGGTATTTCATCTGTCCTACGAATACTCTTGCTTTCAAGATAAATTAATAAATTAGTTATAAAAATCAAAACGTTCCTTATTAATAAGAAAATATTTTATCCATATAATAACTATATTTTTGGAACAAATTTATAAAATTAATGATAAAATTAAAAAACAAAGTATATTATATTAATAAGAAAAATAGTATTATGAATTGATAATTAAGGATGCTGAATTATTAAAATTTCTTCCTATGCGACCTGATGATATGATGGTAAGAAGGTAAATATAAAGTATTTTGTGACAAAGATAAAGTATTAAAAATGAAGTCTTTTAGAGTCAAAAAAACTAGATAAAAAATATATAAAGATATTAAAATAATAGAACGTTTTAATCTGTGAAGAGAAGAAGGCAGAAACGAAAAGGTTGGAGGGACAAGTGAACAACGAAGTAACGTACCGACCGTAGTTTGGAATTTGGAGTATGTTAATTTTTATTTGGATCTATAATATGTAGTGAGCACAAAATTTAATACGGCTGGTTTGCCCGAGTGGTTAAGGGGGAAGACTTAAGATCTTCTGCACATGAGTGCGCGTGGGTTCGAACCCCACAGCCAGCATTTAACACATAACACCTATTCTTTAAAACTAATTATCTTTTTTTGCAACAAAAATGTTTTCCAGATACTGAATTTTAGGTCGTTTCTATATTAGAATCTAAATCCGAAATCTACAGCTGCTACAAACTTCTCAGAAGAAGCAAGATATATCGTTACGGTGTTAGCAAGCGCAAGATTCGCACGCACGACAATGGCGTCGAGCGAACTAAACCATCGTTCATGCTAAACCTTTCACATGTACGTAGCATCTAAAGCCATGAATTTGGGCAGTAAAGGTTGCTTGCTGTACGTGCAAAACCCCGCGAGACTCTTGATAATTGCACTGAACCTTGGAATGATCTGGAGCGTAAAACCATTTAACAAAAAGTTTGACACTTGATAAATTTTTTTTGGCATAGTTCCAAAGTTTAATATAGCCTCTATTAAACTTTGAACAGAAATGGTGAACTACTCAGTTGGTTAAGGTGTGGTGAACCTGCCAACTCGAGTTTGAGTCCCAGTCTCAGCACAGACACATGGGTGAATTCACTGCCAGCATGATGTGAGAGTTAAGCCTCCAATCCAGATTTGCAATCTTGCTATATATAAATTTGTGACTTTGTATTTTTACCCACCATTGATTTTTAGAATGAAGTAAAAAAACAGTGTAGTAGAGTTCTCCCAAATATACCCTAATTGCATAGGGCTAGAGCAGTCTGCATTACTCCTACTGGAGTAGCAAATTTCAACAGTGTTCCCTTCCACCGTGGAGGCGTAGTAAGTGTAGGGTGTACTGTAGCAAATTCCAGTAAACTACTCCTACAACAAAAATGTTCAGAACACCAGCCTTGGCACCTTGCTGTTATCCTAGATGTCCAACGATACAAAACTTGCAGCACCAATACCATGTGCTCATGCCTAAACATCTACATGACTCCCAATACACCTCCACTGCATATACAATTTGCATTTTTCTTGTCCTCCTGGGAAAAATGCGAGCAAAGCATTCTCTCTTCTTTCTTCTGTCTTCTTTCTTTAGAAAGAAAGAGTAGGTGGTGACTCAGGTGGCTAAAACCATTCTGTTAGGGGTTCCTGAACTCTGCAAATTATTGTCTGTAGATTTACCTACCAAGAATGCCAAAGAAATAATTTTAGTTACTTGTTAAATACATCATTCAAAAGCCAAGCAGATCCATCAAACTGTACATTTGTAAGTACATGGAAGACTTCCAAGAGTAAAGCATAAACGGGTATGACACTACTGCTACTTAACCTCACCATATGACATACAACAACAGATATGGTAGATCACAAAACATAATCAGCTAATCAGTTTTCTTAAAAACTAATTTCACAGCGGTGCTGGATATGCCCAGATCAATTGAATAAATTTTCTTACGGTCAACTATCTACAAGATACAAATCTGAGTAGAATTATATTTGTTCTGACACTAGGGCCAAGACCCTAACAGATTATGTGGACCTACATAAACCAGAGGAGGTTGGTGAAATCAAGCGCAGCACTGCAGCAGTATCTCTTAGTGATATACATCTTGCTTCATCAGAACCAACAACATAGTATTCACTATTCAGTCCTTTTTTCTTCTTTTTCAATGATTTTAGGCTTTAGCATCACCTTTTGTGTGTGTGTTTTATCACAAAATAAATTTTTTCTAATATAACAGAGAAGTTAATTTCAATGAAAATCACTGAGATTATACACCAGTATTTTTCATGGTCTCACCTTTTTTATCTGGTCTCTTCCTGTTACGCCACAGCAAACGAATAGGGGTGCCTGGGAATCCAGCATCAGAGCGAAGTTTCTTTTCCATGTAGCGACGGTATGTCTCGGGGAAAAGTTTTGCATCGTTAACAAAGAAAACAAATGTTGGTGGACGAATGGCAGCCTGCAAGTAAAGAATAAGTTTCCTTTGGCACAAAAATAACAAAAGCATGAAAAAAGTCCTAGAAGATTTGATCCAATGTGAACTTTACAAATCTGAAAGCAGTAAATATTTCAAAGGGCCCTTACATTTTTGCAGAACACATATTATTACCTTATCTTAGGACAATCAGCGTATCAACTATCAACTAAACTTCGAAATGGGCAACCAATGGATCCTTTGCTAAATTTGGAATAGTTTTTAAAGGTTTCAGTTCCATTCAATCATACATCTTCGAATACTTAAACATGACTTAGGAGTTCAGTTTGATTATAAGGCCTTCAGTAGATATGCAAGTACAAAAAATTAATTGTGATAGAAATCAAGAGAGCAGTTGTGAGTTGTGACCTTTTCAACTTATCTGAAAGATGCCACCATAAACTTGTTGGCTTAGAGAAATAAACAAAACAGGCTCATAAAGAGGTTAGAACTTACCTGTGTAGTGTAATAAACACGACCTCTTTTGCCACCCCTTGTTCGTGGTGGTGGTTTAAATGCTATGGCTTCTCTAAATACTTGATTAAGAATAGAGGTACCAAGTCTTCTGGACCTTTCCTTTTCAACCAATGCAGCCGCAGAAATTATCCTGAGGAATCATTTTTGTATTAGAGAATGATTAGAATGCTAACACAGTAAAAGATATCTAGTGAAGCTAATCATATCCTACATGCAATGCAATTATTTGGATTAGAAGTAATTGACAGATACCAATAGTCCAATAGAGACATGCAGACTCAGCACTAAGATGGAAACATAACTTGGTGAATTCAAGATAAGTTTCAGGTCTGGTAAGCAGGAAACAGACTGTAACACTGACAAGCTACAAATAGCCTTAGGTAAAACAAGGGTAGCTTACAGTGTTTTAAGAACAGCCAGAGAGAAATTGTATAATTTCATTAACTCATATGTATGTATGAATAATGAAATGACAACCCACTACAGCAGCACTTAGCTTTGCAGATCCATGAATCCAACCAGTCTATAGGACTATATGGAACTTAAGCTATGCAGTAGCTATGAAAATGGGTTGTCATTGCAAAAGACAGCACAACATCCTAGTTATTTTATAAGTTAAGGTCAGACAAATATTAGGCTTACAATGTAAACCCAAATTAGTACTTAACCAGCAATTGTTGTCTTGGGAGTTGCTAATCCATATTATCATGGGATCAAAGGTACAAAAAGACGTGTCCTACACAGGCACCCACACACATAATATCGTAGTCTAAACTTTTAACAGTGGCAGCAAGCCTGCAATGAATGATCTGTGTCCAGTATTTCTATGAAAAGAAATACATAGTCAAGATATCAGAAGTGAGATTATCACTGAATGAAGCAAAGATATGAAACATGCAAGGACGTGACCAATAACTGTGCTGAAAACGACAATCATCAAATGCTGGAGAAGAGAAGTATCAAGTGCTTATTGGGAGTCTTAAACAAGGTAAGGGATTAACTTTTCAACGCTGTTGCCGTGTGTCGCAGAACAATAAACAATAGGAGCCCAATCGAGTATGCGAAGTTTCTCTCTTACATCTTGCTCATAATATGTTGTACTTTGATGGTTCTTGTTTGGAATTGTATCCCATTTGTTCACAACAATTACACATGCCTTTCCTTCTTTCTCAATTCTTTCTGCAATTTTATAATCCTTGGTATCACAAAAGTTCACTATGTTAGAATGAATTATATACAAGAAAATCATAAAAGAAAATATTGATAAAACAACAAGGGCATGCGACTATGGAAGAGATACCTGCTCTGTAATGCAGGTCAGTGCTTCAATAACAAGGGCAACCACATCAGAGCGACGAATTGCACGAAAAGCACGTTTTACTGAAAGTGTTTCCGTTGTGCTGCCAGCAGAAGCAACAGCTGCCCTGCGTCGGATGCCAGCGGTGTCAATGAGTTTGTACTTCTGCAGCATAATGTAATATCAGCAAATCCATGTCTTTTCTTATGAAATATAATTTTCTTGCTTGCAATTCAAATTGTGCTTTGCTATAACAATGAAAGATACATACAAGTGGACATAACAAGGGTCAGTAGTGAAATAATGATGCAGTTCTTTGTGATTTAAACTTCAGTAGTATTGTGAACAAACCTGCCCATCTTCTGTGGTGAACTCAGTATCAATGGCATCACGGGTTGTCCCACTAACTGGGCTCACAATAGTTCTATCTTCTTGAACTAAAGCATTGAGAATACTACTTTTCCCGACATTTGGTCTTCCAACAATGGAAATAGCAGGAACATAGTTTTCATCTTCTTCAACTCCATCCAATCCCTGCAAAGTCCCATAAGTTGCTTTCTATGAGGTAATGGACAATAAATCTCCATCAATCAGGGTTCCAGAATCAGATGCTCAATGGGTAGACTGGATATAAGTAGTAAAAAGTCACTACTCTGCAGTGTTTCTAGCAGCTATAATAGTTCCAGTTTTGTGGGGTTGAAGGAAAGTGAGTCAAATCGTCCACTAAATTAGCCTTCCCATTTTGTTAGAAACAATTCTTGAGTTGCCCCCATTATACAATTTCATTCATAATCATAAACAGAAAATAGTATGAAACATGCATATACTATTAAATATTGCCTGGCCTCTGGTAAACAGAGTAAATTTAGTACCTCAAAATTCCTTAGCTCTGAACACACCAGATCAAGGAGCTCTCCAGTTCCAGTGCCAGTAATAGAAGATATTGGCAGAGGAGAAAATCTAGAAGGAAGTAACAGAATGATGAGCTGAGCAGCCTACAGATATTATGTCACTATGAAGTTGAGTGTTGAACACTAAAAGAAAAGGGGTCCTTGTTAACACATTTGATTGTTTTAGAGTCAGAGCACAAGTGTTGCAGATTATGGATTCTAGAAACACTTTAACTTGCAGTTGTGCTACTCAAATGAGCTTAGGGGTCTTGCATTTGGAACCACAAAAAGTTCATAAACTAGTTATGGATTATTTATATTTCACATCTGACAATGGACTCTAGTAACTAGTGTCTTTATCTAATATCATCAGTCGTCAAGTGTATGGTCTCTTACCATTTAATCAGCACTGATAATATGTCAGCTCTAATCCATATTGTAAGTAAGATGTAAAAAGAAAATCAATAGAACATCATGTAATATTTCTAAGTGCAAATGAACTGACAGTTGTGTAATTGCAGCAGGGGGCACTGCATCTGTAAACTTACCCTAACGACCAAAAGTCTAAAGCTTGCATTTGCCCCTTCCGTGGAGATTCACACTTGTTTACAGCGAGTATAATGCGCTTGTCAGAGTAGTTGCGACGCAACCAATCAGCAATTTCTATATCAGCTGCCACAAGGCCATCCTGGAAGATATTTTGATACCCATTCCGTTAGACAAAGCACTACATAACAATAATTCAGTCAACAATAACTAGACACAACAATAGGTAACTATAGATACAAGTAATGCAAATCCATCTGGGTAGCTGTTCATCAATATATGATGATGGGGGATCTCTCCTGTTCCTCTAAAAAGTAATGCAAAGCCATATCAGAATTAACTTACTCAAGGGCATGAAGCAACAAAGACTCTAGACAAACAAAACATTGAGCATCATAATGTTTATCTAATCTAACAGTAGTATACAGGCACAGGCGCATTCAGTCATTCTAGGCAATGGGCAAAAAAATGGTTCTACATGTCAATGGATAGGTCAAATAATTAATGCATATACACAAGTCTGCTTCCAGGTAGAAAGTAACCAGAAGCCAAAGAAAAATACCAAGTATTGCATCAACATGTCTACAATGCCAGCATCCAGAAGTTGGAAAAGAAATGCATCAGTAACCCAATAGAAGATTTGGACAGAAATCCCATAAAGACAACAAGACAAGAAACATGCCAACATGCATATCTAATATTTTCCTACAGATGGGTTCTACCACATGTACAACAAAGTAAACTACCACGAGACATTACTGGAGCAATTGTTCTTTTAGTGTGGTATGGATTCAAGTATGTAACTAACAGTCCATCACTTGACAGGACAAGATGCTAAATTTGATCCATTTATATTACAGTCGAAAGTATTGCCACAATTAGAATTACCAAATATAACAAAAGACACCAGCAAATATAGTGATCAAATTAAAAATTAAAAATGTCTGAACCTGCCTGACCATCCACGACGAATAGTATCACAGTTGCTTCATCAACAGCAGAAACTGCTTGCTTTTCAATCATTGATGGCATCCTAGCAATAGCAGCTTCTCTAGAGGCAAGAGGAATCCCATCCATACCAACAGTAGTTGTAATAGAAAGTTCTTCCATCACACCTGCTTGAGACTTTGATAGAGTAATCACTCCCCCAGTATCAATAACCATAAACTCCTGATCACCCCAATAAGATCGCCCATATAAGCGATCTCTAGTAACGCCAGGTTCATCAACAACGATAGCCCTGTTGCCCTATGAGACACCACAATTCAATACATCATAGCATCTACTGCATTCAGATAAAAAGTATACGAGGATCTACAATGCCGACACTCCACTATGGCAATGTTTGTAGTTGTAAACATGTTCTTACCCCAACAAGACGATTGAACAATGCAGATTTACCAACATTGGGCCTTCCAATAATCGCAACCCGTGGAAGAAGATTGTCTGGTATCTGAATC
>KE372868.1:787193-836022 GCA_000418225.1 Zizania latifolia | reverse complement strand
ATATATATAAAACAATATAATCTTTTGATAATCTATATATATCAAACCATACATCAAGATTCATGTAAGAGGTTAATTAGTTTTCTAAGTTTGTATGGATTAACGGATGATTTAGTTATCTTGGATATCAATGTATATTTGAGGATGATCAGTGGACAGTAAAAAGTAGTTTGTGTATTATATTAATTATTTAGTAGATGAATCGTATTCACTCTCTCATAAATTATCTTGGAGTACTATACCACTATTCTTTGTTTGGACTTTGAAGAGATAAAGCTGACTCTGGCAGTTGCCAGTCAACTCCTAATAAAGGATTAATTATAGCGCATTTTTGAAAGCCTTAAACAAGGAAAATGCCATTAAATGGACAAGAATTGTACTCCAGGACTATAACTATTGTGGGCAGATTCAATGAATGAACCTGAATTCCTTTTGGAGGATAAACACCAATGAATTCTAAGTAGGAGTATCTCCATGCCTTTGAACATTTTTTAGATGCTAAATGCTTTTTTGGTGACAGCATCTTTACCAACTTTCTATACCTGGGCCTCAAAGGATTTTTTACCCTTTTGCCCTATAATTGAGTGGCATTTACTCTTTTACTATATCTGTGAATAACACTCGGGTTTAATGGCCACATGCCATATATTCATATAGAAAAAATAACAAATATCGTCGACCTATATGTAACATGAGAAGAAATCTCCTGGTCTCAAATTAATGGTTGTCTTTGTTATATATCGAGTTGGTTGGGGTGATCTTGTCAACTATGTACGATTAATATCATAATTAACTCTCCCGAGTGCTACCCACTGAAATAGTGAGAAGGATAACTGATGCCACGCCTAAGGTGTGCAGAGGTTTAATTTAGAAATTTTCATCAATATATATGATTTTATTTGGTGCATATATTTCATACTCTTTCTATGATTTGCCGCTTTATGTGATATATATTCCAGCATTTTCATTGATGTCAAGGTTGTTGGATATATTCAACCATATTCGACCCCACACCATGACATTAATTGTCCATTGTCCAACCTCCATGTCATCTTCATGAACAGCTTACCTCAATTTGATTTTGATCTGTCTCATGTGGTTCAGATAAATCGATGCTGACGTTACTATGGTCAGTATGCCATTTTAAACCCTTTTCTTTACATCAAAGATAAATGCCAGAATGCACAGTCAATTGTATGCATATCTTCCTATAATTTTTGGAGTAGGCAGTGAGAACTTAACCCTGAAGAAAATTGTTATCTGTAGGAAATTGTAAACCTTATGTACATACTTAACTAGTCAAGTTTACATGGTTCTGAATACATGTAGACATGTAGTCAGCACAACACAAGAACTGAGTAATCTTCTCTACTCATTATTCAGCACACTACTTATGTGTTTTCCACATAATTCTCATGCTGGGGTGGGTCTACAGTATTGTCTGAGTTGTCACGGGACAACAATATATTATTGCTTGGTCTAACTATCCTTCTCTAATTGAATGCTGATAATAGTCTAGCCTGCCTGGTGACACCTTGATCATTTAGTTCATAAGTTTGTGGTGACAGCTTGACATTATCGCCACAAAAAAGTTTGATGAAAGAAGGAAACTTAGTGTGTAAGTTAGCAATTTTCTCCTTTGTGAGCTAACACTCAGCATGCACAAAGCCATGTGTGCCTGTGGGCTGTGGTGCATGATAAGTGTTGCTCAACTGAACTCAAAATGGTAGACAAAGCTATGCATATGGACAACTCATCCATGATTAGTTAAAGTATGTAGGGCACTTAGCAAAGTACCTACCTTGTGACAGCACAATAGGCACTGCAATTAGTCACCAAAACCAATCCTGGGACCTTCCAAGCCTTTTATGTCCTTTTCTCTCTCCAGTTAAAAGTATGTATCTGTATAATTAATGATTTTGCTAGAAATCAATTGTGTTGAGTGCTCAAGCATAGTTTTCAGTTATCAGGAACACATGTAATGTTCACTTCTAGTGTGGAAGGCCTGCTCATTCAACAAATGATTGATGCAACTTTGGTAACTCACTAACTCTATAATGCAGCAAAGCTAAATGACAACTCTGAAATCCACTTGTATAGTGGTACTAGCACTTGTGCCTTTCAGTTTTGGTTATCTCAGCAGCAGCAGCATAACCTTCTCATCCAAGACTAGCTTTTGATTACCACAGACCAATCAGCATCTGATGGCATGGCTACTTGATGGAACAGAGAAGTATCCCCTAGTCCATGATGAGAAAATAAAAGCTTGTTAAGATGAATTTGCTTTGTATTTAGTTCAACTTAATGTTTTGCCTGTTTATATCGATTGCACTTGGAAAACTTTGAAATTTCAGAAGCTGTTAGATCACATGTCAAAGTAGTCAGGAGATTTTTGTTGTTTAAAAATGGATGTAAGATTCTCTGAACTAATAGTGTGCAAAGACTACTAGACTAGCATACTAAATTACTAATCATACAGAAATATGCAAAAGCTTTAAAAATTTTTTCACAACTTCTAAAGCAAGGAGACCTGATGATCAGAAGCAAACAAACCACTCAATTTCTCTTTACATAAGTAGTGTCAAGTATTCTCCAGATGTGTACTTTCAAAAATCAGTATATTGGATGTTTGAATGTGCAGAAAGGTGGTGTCCTGATGTAAAATGATGAGAAATGAGACGAGTAAACTTCCAAAAGTTGAACTCAAAGAGCAGGGAACAAGAAACTCATTATTGTTATCAGTCATAGAGTAAACTTCTTGGATACATTGTTTCTTTACTACATGTGGCAGTTGACCATTTTCTCTACCTTACAAAAAGCAACAGATGAATGTAAAAGTCAGGGTTAAGATCTAAGACAAATACATCATGCACCAGTGATTTTATTATGTTAACTACAAGTCTACAACACATATACCTAAAATCTCTCTCTAAAATTATGGTAAGTTCAGCTGATTACTTTCAGGAGTCATTCTTGGTTTGCAGCAAGACTCTGACTGGGACCCATGTTTACACCATTGTAGGCTAGGGGTGCTTACATCCAAGTGTCATCAGAGCTCAATAGCTGTTTAGGAAAATGAAACCAAGATCAGGGGAGAAATCCTTATATGTTTCAAATACATGACATGTAGCACAAAGGATTACGAAGATCTGATTCTTTCTCAATGTTAAACCGACAATGTGTAAATATCTGAATTTGCTGTGAAATATATTGAAGTTCCAATGAATTCAATCCTTTGCTGAAGAGTAACATTTGGAGTCATGTTTTTTTGCTAGTAATTTCAATGGTATTGTTGGCGTAAGAGTTTACGCTAACAGGTTCGACTAGTCGCGAAAGACTGATTAAACACGAAGTGAAATTCAAACTGGTTCAAGCCTCCAAATAGGATAATAACGCTACATCCAGTTCGAGGTGTATTTCCGGACTGAATTCTCCATCCCTATTACAGTAGGAAGGGCATGTATTTATAGGCAAAAATATAACAGAAAAGTACTAATTTATCCTCTAACTATAACTGTCATTGCAGACTCTATATATAAGACTTCGTAGGGGTAAAAATATAAACCCTAGTGTAAACGTACTTAGAAAGCAAACGTCCTGTCGATCATTGCGGCGGTCCTTCGGGGTGAGGCATCACCTAAGGGGAGGTGATCCTTTATAACCCTTCGTGCGTCATGCATGCTCCGAAACATCTTCGCTGGTCAATCCTAAACCTTCGAAGCTCTGAACATCATGCTTTCGGCTTCGAAGTACTCCGCTACTTGAATCATTAGATTATAAGTATGATGGGATTATTTTTTTTCAACAGTAGCCCCTCGCACATGGCCCTTCGGTTCTATCGTTCGGAAGGGACAATGCGCGTTATCGATAAAACGTCATGCTTTGAATAGCACTACTTTGGTGTCATCTGGCTGGTCTTCGGATGTCTTCAATGGAGTACTTGAATCGGAGAGAGATTGAATCGTGTGGATAAAGGGGCGCCCTCGGGCACCCAAACGCCACCTCGATGGGATGGCGAATCTGAAGGCGAACCGTTGTCGTGGTTTCCGGGATTACCTTTTTCAGGTGATTTTCACCTCGGACATGTCAGCAACGGAAGGTGAAACGTGGAGCGGTAACAAATGTAGACGTGAAGAGGCTTGCAGTACAAGCTCCGTGACCTATATAAAGCCATCGGCCATTACTGTGAACGCCTCACGCCTTCACCATTTTCTTCTCCGTCTCTGTCTTCTTCAACCCTCAAAATCTAGGTCCCAGTGCCCTCTCTTATCCTTCGCGCTCCTTAGACTCGCCAGCCATGACGAAGAAGTCATCGAAGGGCTCTAGCTTTCAAGTTTCCGCCAACCCCAAACTTCTCCAGCAGCAGGCGGCCACGGCGGCGGCATCCCGAGGAGGTCCAAGCGCCCTGAGGTCGTATGGGCCTCGCGATCTTAGACCGCCGTCATAGAAGTACACTGAGCATACCTTCATCTTAGAGAAGTCTGCTTGTACTAAGAAGTCAGTGGAGGAGGTCTGCCGAGGGAGGGTGGACCAAGGTGTTGCGATCCGTATTCCAGAAGAGGAAGTGATTCCGGGGCCAATGGTGGACAAGGTGGTTGTCTTCGAGGCCTTCTTTGAAGCGGGCTTGGGACTTCCTTCTTTGGACCTTCTTTCAAAGGTCCTTCAGCTGTACAACGTGGAATTGCCGCAGCTGTCTCCGAATGCCATAGCCTGCTTGGCTATCTTCGAGTGGGCTATGAGGGCTGAAGGGTGCGAGGGCCAAGCGAAAGTCTTCATCATGCTGCATGAGGCCAACTGTCAGCCCAAGAGGCGGCTAGGGGAAGACGGAGTGACTAGGCTGCTAGCCTACGGGAGCATCAACTTCCAGCTCTGCAAGAAATTCCAATATTGCTTCCCAGCGAAGGCCATCAATGAACGATGGTACTTAGACTGGACCCTCCGGTGGTTCTACATTGCGGCGGGGGCAGACTCCGGCCTTCGCTGTCTCAACCAAGGGATTTTGTACCGACGGGAGGCGGAGGTTTTGATGGATGAGCCCACGATTCGGTCGCGGGTTCAACTCCTGAAGATAGTCGCCCGTCGGATGAGTATGAGGGACTTGGTGGAGGAATTTATTTCACTTTGGATTGCTCCTCTGAAGGCCCGCTGGCCTACATAATTTCAGAGTGGTGAAGATGGGGAGCCGAAGAGAATTTCTCAGGAAACTATAGGTATTACTTAGAACTTTTATGCTTTGGTTTTAGCGCCCTTTCTTTTGTTAACCTTCGTTATGTTTTGCAGCAGCGAGGGTGACGCTCTCCCCAGACTAGGTGGTCAAGGCGATTGAGCGGGTCGTCGGACCCCCTACCTCGAGCGAGAAGAAAAGGCTGCTTGAGCTTGTCGAATCATGGGAACGCTTCAACCACATATGGGGCGGACTTAACATCATGCCGCCTTCGCTCCCTGATCCAGATGCTCCCGACGCGGCCCCGAGGAAGAGGAGGGCGGACAAGGGTCTTCAAGGGGCCCGGAAGTCGTCCCCGAAGCAGAGGGGCCACGTGCAGTGGAGCCCACCCCGACAATCATCTCCGGTCCCTTCGGCTGTCTTGGCCCTACTCCCGCCACCATTGGCGGTGACGGGGGTTGACGAAGAGACTGCGGAAATTTCGGGGCCAGACTTGCAACCTGGCGGGACTTAGCCCGTTAGATCCTTGGGCGACTCGAGGGACGACTTCCTCCGGATGTTCGAGAGGGGGCAAAGCCTATCCTTATCTCCGCTGAGAGATACGAAAGGTATGACTGCGTATATACTTGCTCGGCGAAGTTATATTTCCTTCTCCGTTTTTTGCACCTCGCTTAATTTGCATGAGATTTACTTGTATTCAGATATCCTCGTGGTGGTTGACCCGGAGGGGCCTCATGCCGAAGATGCCGGCAACGTCGGTGGAGTGGGGGACAAAGCCCCTAGCGATGATGCGGCAACAACGGGTGCAGAAGCCGCTTCGGAGGAGGGTGACGGAGCCGGTTCCGAAGGGGACTCCGAGAACAGCCCCTCTCAGGGGAGGAACCTACCGACGCCGTAACACGAAGACCCTCCACCGTGACGAGGATTTTAGAGCTGGTTCCTCTGCTCCAGCCTTTTGTGCCCCCGAGCGCAGATATTAGGGCGCTGCTGGAGCCCCTGGCCCAGACCGAGCGGAGCCTGGACCAGTGCGACTTGGTCACTGAAGTCGGTCAGCACCATCACACTGACCTAGTGGCGGCGCAAGAGTCGGCCCTTTACCAGGTCCGCAATTGACTTATTTCGAACTAGTGACTTCGCTATCATTTTTCTTTTCGCGACTCTCGCTTATTTTTGCCTCACTATTCTGTTAGCTGTTTATTTTGGCTCGGGGGACTGCAAATGCCTTCAATCGACAGGAGCATCACCACAGGTAGGAGACAGCGGACCTCCGAGAGCGACTCGCGGAGTCCGAAGAAAAGGTCTCTGATCTGGAGGATAGCCTCCGTCAGGAGCAAGAGAGGAGGGCGGCCTTTGAAGCCGAAGCCCATGACCTTCGGGCTGCCCGGGGAGCCCTGGAGGCAGAAGTTCAGAGGCTCCAAGAAGAGAAATAGCTTTTAGAGACCGAAGCCTCCGAACTTCAGGAGGCCAACAAGGTGCTGATGGCCTCGGAGGCTACTCTAAAGGCCAAACAGGCCGAAGGGCTGCGGTGGCTGATGGGACTATCGAAGCGCTTAGCGAAATGCTAGCGCGCTTTGGTACATCCTGCCATGCTACTTCAGTGATGGCGGCCGAGCCCCTGGCTCGCCGCCTAAAATTTATCCGTGTCACAGCTAAGATGGCTGAGGCCACCATGGTGACCTAGGGGAGGTCTCCGGAAGGGTTGCGGCTCAGGGCGTTCTCCACTACCTCTAAGATACAGGTTGCAACATCCGTCCAGCGACGGGAGCGGCAGCGATCGAATTTAGAGGTGACCGCCTGCTAGCGCCAACCTCGGATGTCTCTGCCTCCTGGAAGTCATTCTAGGGGGTCTAGAAAAGACAAGGGCGGGAGGCTACCAAGAGCATGATGGACGAAGCCCGCCATCACCGAGCGTAGCAGGCAACTCTGTCCCTGAATCCGTTGGACAAACCTCCGAGCGCCCCCTCCGAGGTGTAGTTTCTTAGGACTTCAATGTAACTTTGATTGTAATATACTTCGTTTATTAATGAAAGCAACTCTTTTTGGATTTTTCAGGACTTAGCTACAAATCCTGCTCTTGACGTTGAAATACTCAAAGCTAGCGAAGAGCTTCAACATCATTGGGCAATTTTCAAGGCCATTAAGGCCGAATGCCACGCTCACTTTAGACTTCCCCGTGATAATTTAGGTAGGATAATGTCCGATATAGCCAGTGAGGTACTTGTATCAATAAAAAAGGAGCTAATCACGTCTATATCTTCTTCGTCGGAGTCAATTGACTGGCTAGACGAAGGGCGTGAATCTCCCGCTGGGGCAAGCCAACCTAGGCTTCGCTCATGGGCGGAGCTGTAGGAGGAAAGGAAGGTTTTAAGAGCTTCCAAAAAGAATAAGCGATCGAAGATTAAGACGAAGCCTTCTTTGAACCCGTCGAACCCGCGAGTGCAGGGGTTTGGAGGAGGTTCTTGGAGCCAACCTCCTCCAGACCAGCGAGGGCGAATGGGGTTTTCAATTTCTCCTTGGGCTAGATACTGCCTTTTCGTGAATTGTACTTCGACATATTGTTGACTTTGTAATTCTTTTTACTTCGCATTCGTACTTTGACTTTGCATCTGTAAATTTGATTATGAAAATAAAGTTGATCTTCTTACGAAGTGTGCCTCGGACGCACGCACTCATACTGCTCGGTCCCCCCTTGCTCGGAGTAGGCATGACCTTAAGCGAATGGCTGCTGCGCGCAATGTTAGTGCGATGTTTTAATGCACTTCGTATGTGCGTGCTGCAGAGTTCGTAGCATGGATGCGAAAATGTGATGGTGTTTAGCCTTTTAGAATGCTCCGAGCTTGACTCGGATTTTTTTTTAAAAAATTACTCTTGTGTGTCTAAAGACATTATTTTGCTGTAGTAGTAGTTTCGTTCAGGTCGAAGTGCAGCCCGTGTTGCTTTTTGGTCGCTTCAAACTCTTTTTGGACGCTTCGAGGTTGAACTCGGAGTCCTATTTTTTACCATTACAGGCCCGAGGGCACTGTGTAGTGGTAATGGTGGAGCGGATCGCACCGGAATTTTTAGGGTCCTTTGACGGAGCCCAAAGTCAATACCTTTGGCCATACTCGGGGAGCGACCCTCGAGCATTGGGCTTTGGCCTTCACAGCGGAGCGCAGTGCACTCGTACGTGTGTTAGACTTTATTTGTCTCGTGCCGAGCCTGTGGCCTCGGGTAACGGAAATTAGCAAGCATGTTATTTGGCCATCACATCCTTACTGACGTTGCGATGCGTCCATCGCTACGTCAATATGTTCGAAGGCTTATAGCATGCGAACCATACCCTTTTGGGGATTTATTTTACCTTGATGACGAAATTGCCGATGGGGAGCTTTATTCGAAGGGTGCTCCGCAGCTGACTTAGAATTACAGACTAGGCAAAATACCATCGAAGGTGCTCCGCATGCCAAGTATGCCTCAATTCTTTACCTTCGAGGTTGGACAGCTTGAAAGAGCCTGACCTGTTGGAGCGAAGTATAATATATGGGCCTTTCCATTTATTGCTCAACTTGCCAGGCATAGGGACACTTCGGAGTACTAGGTGTCCGGGTCTTAATTCATTTGGCTTTAACTTGGGATTGTACCATGACTTTGTCTGATCCTGGTACTTCGTCAAATTGGCTATAGCTCGGAGTCTTGTTTCTTTGGATAAATCAAGTGAAGCCTGCCTTTCGCTGTTATCTTCAGGGAGCAAAGTCCATAGTGAGCCTCCCTTTAACTCTATCGGGGTCATTGCTTCATCGCCGAACAATAGCCTGAATGGAGTGAATCTTATGGAACGAGCTTGGGTGGTTCGAATAGACCATAAAATTTTCGGCAATTCGTCGACCCACAGCCCCTTAGCGAGGCCAACAATCCGGTGATTGAGGCTTGAAAAAATATTTCCATTGACTCTTTCAACTACTCCGTTGGACTACGGGTGCCTAACTGCAGCGAAGTACAGTTCAATGCTGAGACCCTCGCAAAATGCCTTGAAGGGCTCTGTGTCGAATTGAGTGCCATTATCGATAGTGAGCTGCTTAGGTACTTCGAACCTGCAAATTATGTTCTGTCAGAAAAGTTTCTAGATGTTTTTCGAAGTGATTGCGGTGAGGGGTTCAGCTTTGACCCACTTCGAGAAGTACTCAACTGTGACCACAGCGAACTTCAAATTTCTCTTGGCTTGCGGAAATGCTCCGATTAGATCCATGCCCCATCGGGCGAGGGGCCATACTGGGGCAATGACCTGAAGCAGGGTAGGTGGGCGATGGCTTCGTCTCCCCATCCACTGGTAGCCCTGGCAGGTGCGAACCAAGGCTTCGGCGTCTGCCATTATAGTGGGTCAATAAAGCCCTTACCGGAATGTTTTTCCTGCTAGCGCACGTGGAGCGAGGTGACTTTCGTACAAGCCTTTATGGATGCTTTGAAGTATGTCTTGACCGTCTTGTCTTGAAATACAGCGTAGTAGTGGCGAGAATGCTCTAGATTTATAGAGCAGGCCATCGACGAGGTGGTAGTTGTGAACCCTGTGCTGTAGCCTCAAAAGCTCGGGGGCTTCGGGCTGCATGCCTTCGTCTTGTAGCATGGCTATGATTGGGCTTCGCCAATCCTCGGCTTGCACGCAGAGTACTTCGGTCGGCGTTGACTTTGGTGCTGATGGAGTACATAGCTCTTCATAGAACGCGCCATTGGGCAGATCTTGGCCTCCGGTAGCTGCCTTGGCGAGGGCGTCAGCTTGCTAATTTTTGCTCCTCGAAATGCTTTTGATTGAAATCCCCTTGAATGCTAACTCCGCTTTACGGACCTTAGATAAATATTGAGCGAGGTCCGGATGGTGAGCCTAGAAACTCTTATCTATATGTCCGACCACAATCTGGAAGTCAGTTTTTACAAGCACCCTGGCAGCGTCGAGGGCCCGTGCCTTTCGAAGACCTAACAGAACGCCTTCGTATTCGGCCACATTATTTGTGGCTTTAAAATTTAATCTAACAGAATACATGGCCTTTTGGCCGAATGGCGAAATTATTACGACTCCCGCTCCTGCGTCGGAGGCCTGAAAGGCTTCATCAGAATAGATGGTCCAAATGCCTTCACCCGGTACCTTCAGGGATCAGAAGGCAGGAGGGGTCCATTCTGCGATGAAGTCCGCAATTACTTAGGACTTAATCGCTGTTTGAGCGGTAAAATCTATGCCGAAAGGGGCTAGCTCAACCGCCCACTTTCTTATTCTTCCAGTTGAATCTTTATTCTTGAGCATGTCTCCGAGGGGTTATGATATTGGCACAATAATATTGTGTACGAGAAAATAATACCTCAATTTTCTCGAAGACATCACAAGGGAGTATGCAATTTTTTCTAGTTCAGTGTACCTTGTTTTTGCTCCAGAAAGAGCTTTGGAAACAAAATAAATGGGCATCTGAACCAATTTCCCTTCGAAGCCTATCTCTCGAACGAGGACTACACTGACTGCGAAGGTCGTTGCTGCGAGATACAATAGTAGCGCTTCTTCCGGAAGAGGGGTTGTGAGGGTCACTAGATTTGCGAGGTATTCTTTGATGCCGTCGAAGCTCTTATGGCATTCGGGCGTCCATTCGAAATTTTCTAATCCTTTCAGCGCCTTAAAAATTGGCAGGCTTCGTTCAGCGGAGCGTGCAAGGAAACAGCTGAGAGCTGCAAGGCGGCCTGCGAGTTTTTGGACTTGTTTCAGATTTTCGGGCGGGGCCATGCGTTGTAAGGCGCTGATTTGAGTGGGGCTGGCTTTGATACCTCGACTTGAAATCAGGTACCCAAGCAATTGATCGGCCTACGACCCGAAGACACATTTTTCGAGGTTTAGACGGACCCCCACCCTTCTGAGACTTTCGAAGGTCTCCGCTAGGTCTATGCTATGCTTGTGCTTTTTCGTACTTTTTATTATAATGCCGTCCATGTAGACTTCGATATTCCTGCCTATTTGATGGCCTAGGGGCTTAGTAATTAGCCTAGAAAAAATAGCCCCGGTATTTCTTAAGACGAAAGGCATTCTTACATAGCAGTAGACTCCCGAAAGAGTAACGAAGCTAGTCTTGATTTCATCTTCACGCTTGAGCCATACTTGATGATAGCCGGAGTATGCATCGAGAAAACTAAGCAACTCGGACCCGGTAGTGGAGTCGATGAGTTGATCAATACGAGGTATGGGGGTATGGGTCACGTGGACATGCTTTATTCAACGAGGTAAAATCAATACACATATGCTATTTGCCCGTGTTCTTTTTCTTCACGAAGACGGGTTCGACAGCCACTCCGCGTGGCTGACTTCCCATATAACTCTCACTCGAAGTAGCTTTTCTACTTCAGTCTTTGCTAAGCTTGTGCGTTCGGCTGATAGCTTCCGTAGCCCCTAGCGTACGGGCCTCACTCTTGGATTCACGAGCAAAGCATGCTCAATGATACTCCGATCGACTCCCGGGATGTCCTCGTCCGGCTAGGCAAAGATGTCGAGGTTGTTTCGAATTGCCTCCTCCAGCAGGGCCATGTCTTCCGGGGCCAGACCTCCTCCGAACTGGATGAGGAACTCTAGCCCACCTTCGACGAGGATTTTGGTCATAATTTCTCCGTCAGGACGAGGCTTGAGCCTAGGCCCTTTCACGGGGCTGGGGGGTCGATTTACTAGTTCGGGGCGTGACTGCACGCTATGTACTTGGCGGGCTCTGAGGGGGGTGGTGTGTCCATATTCCACCCTTCGAGCCACGCTTTGATCACCGAGCACGGTAAGGACTCCTCCTTGCATGGGCATCTTCATGTAGAGGTAATTGTGGTGTGGTATGGCTCTGAATTGATTTAGCATCCCCCTCCCAAAGATTGCGTTGTAGGCGTACGGAGCGTCGATGATGTCAAAGATGATCTCCTTCGAACGCGTGAGGTTGCCTTCGCCGAAGGAGACTTCGAGGCCGATCTGGCCTATTGCTTCAAGGGGCGGCCCAGTGAAGCCTTGTAGGGGCCTGGATACACAGTTGGTCGAAGGCGTGGGCGAAGATGATGTCCGCCGAGCTCCCTCCGTCGATGAGCACGCGATGCACGTCGGTGCCGGCAATGTCAGCGGAGATGACGAGGGGGTTTGCGTGCGGGAATTTAATTCTGACTGCATCTTTAGATGTGAAGGAAATCGGCACCTGAGACCACTCCGGCATCGCTGACGCTGAGGCCGAGGTCCCGATATGACCTACCTTGCGCACGTAATCCCGTCTCTGGCGCTTGGACAAGCTTCCCAGGGCTCCGCCGCCTGAAATAGGTAGCACCACCTGTTTTTGACGGCTGGACCCATCTTCAAGCTTCGGGGGCGGCATTAAATTTGCCACCGGGATCCGAGGAGGTGCCTCGCTGGATTCTGGCCGCCCTACGGCCTGGACATGCTCGTTGCGGGCGGATTAGGGTGCTCGATCTGTCGTCCCTCGACCGCCGGTCCGCTCAAGGTATTCTCCTCATAGGGCTAGTATGGACTTGCAGGTGTCGGTGTTGTGGATTTGGTTTTCGTTGTGGATGTTATAAAAGTAGGATCGGCCTAGGACGGGGGGTCCCATCGGTGGCCTCGCTGCACCTCCTCGGCCCCCTCCTTGGCCTTGCTAGAATTTTGGAGCCTTTGACCCGATGATACTTAGCACTTCGGTGCGGAAGTGCTTCCGGCTTCGCCTTGACTCTAACGGCCGTTGCTCCACATGAGCCGGCTTGGGGGGGCTCGGGGGCCCTGACTTGGGTGATGGAGACCGTCCTCCGGAGCTGCCCTTCCTCGGAGCGAGCATACTCCTCGAAGTATGTCATTAGTTGGGCCACCGAAGATATGGGTTTCCTGTAGAGCTTGTCAAGGAGGCCAGGGTTGGTGACTCCCTCGCGAGCGGCGTCGACCACCGAAGATGTAGAGAGCCCCTTAATCTGGGACTTCATGAAGGCGAAGCGCTGTGAATATTGTCATAGTGTTTCTCCAGGCCACTGCTTTACCTGGAATAGGCTCCCGGTGGACATCTGTGCTACGAAGGTCCATTGGAAATTATTCGTGAATTTTTTTCTCAGTTGCTCCCATGACCTCATGGAGCCTGGCTTTAGGGACCAAAACCAGCGAAGTGCTATGCCCTCAAGAGCCAAGGGGAAGCACTTTGCCATAGTGTCTCTCTCGCCTCCGCTTGCTTCTATGGCGAGGGCGTAGGAGCGGGCGAACTCGTCGGGGTCCGTATCACCGGAGTACTTGGGTAGCTTCGCAGCTCAGAACTTCGAGTGGAAGCGTACCATCTGTAGGTCCGGATGCAGCGGCGAACCCTCGTCAAAGGAGGCGTTCTGCCTCTGCTTTCGGGGTTCCTGCCCACCGTAGTCACTAATGGTGACGACCGCAGGTGACCTCGGATGATCCTCTCAGGCTTCCCGGGGGCGTGCCTGATCAGCCGCACTCTGGCGCCAACGTAGAACCTCCGCCTTGGGCAGGGCCAGCTCGGAGACCTGAGCGTCATTGAAGGCACCGCTCCCCCTAGGAATACCCCTCCGAATCTTGCGATCGGGCGAAGTCTGTTTGCAACGCCCTCGAGGGTGGCAAGGGGCTTTCATGAGGAAGCCCCACGGCTCCGGATGGGATGGGCGTCGAAAGGCCTGCCATGGGGCCCGCAGGCCCTGTTGGGTTATGGGGAGGCTACGTTAGCGCTTAATTTCAAAATTTTACCCCATTAGCCTAGGAACCTTACGTGTAATGGGATCATGGATGGTTACCTCTAGCCACGAGACGCGCTTGGGCAGTAAAAGTAGAGTTGATGAAGCGCGTCCTCGAGCTGCTCCTCACGTTTCCGTCCATTCGTCGACGATCCGTCGATCTCCATGGGAGGAAGACGAGCACCACTATTGGAGTAGTGCATCTACGGTATCCACACGTCCGGGGACAGATTCACCTCGCGCAGGTGTGCTAGCACCACTCGCGACATTAAGGAGATCGATCACAACCCTTGCAATCGAGGAGAGAGAGGAGAGGTGGCGGCTAGGGTTTGGTCAAACCAACATCAAGCAACAAGACTCACATGTGTCAAACGATTTAAAATCAAATGACTCCAAAAGTCCATCTCTGTGGAGCTTCTACATGCGCTTCTCATTTATATGACCCAAACAACAATACCATATATAGGAAGGATTCAAATCATTTAGTTGAGCTTTCTTCGTATTAATGTTATAGACGTGTGTATCCTCAAGATTCAGAATATACGAGCCATTCAACAATGAACAAACAACATAGAACATACCATTCGAAAATATCGAACAACACTTGTTCTTTATTATGGATTCAAAACTATCTTCCTCCAAACATGAAGAAGAGATAATGTTTCTGCCCAAGGCCGGAATGTAATAATAATTATTCAATTCCAAAACTAATCCTGAGGGCAGCGACAAAGAATAAACGCCGACGGCCAACACAGTAACTTTTGCACCATTGCCGACGCGAACATCCAATTTGCCTCTTGTACACTTCCTTGTACTATTCAGTCCTTACAACGATTTACAAGTATGAATCATTGATCCGGTATCAAATACCCACGAATCACTTGGATGAGTAGCAAGATTAATTTTAATAACATTTATACTTGAAGTGGAAGTGGAAGTGGAAATCTCGCTTCCCTTCTTCTTCTTGAGTTCTTCCAAGTACAACTTGCAGTTCCTCTACCAATGGCCAGTTCTATACACAAACAAGGACTCTGAGGTACCGTACCTCTCGGCTCGAGCTTGGTTCTGAAACATGCCTCGGAGTCCCACAATCATATTATGGGCATCCCTGTTCTCATCTTGTTTTCAAAGCTCAGAGGACATACTGGCAAACATGAGACAACTAGCATCGAGTGAATCGTTGGCGTGCTTCTCATAAGCCCACCGATCAGCTGCAGATGCATTATTAGCTGGTTCATCAGGATAGGGGACCTCTAGAACATATTCCTTTTTCTCTTATTTGAGAACAATTCTCAAGTTTCTGTACCAGTCAATAAAATTTGTTCCAGATAATTTCTCCCTCTCAAGAATAGATCGTAGATTAAAAATGGAAGTGTTCTTTGCAGTAGGTGCCATAATCTACAACAACAATACAAGGTTTAACACTATGCTATATTAATCTTCTATCAAATAAAAGATATACCACAATATGTACAATGATCACTTTCCCTCTAACGACACATTATGGAACAAGATCCATATTCAACTAACTCCTAGTGAGCTTTGTCATCACTGCTAGAAGATTAGTGACATAGGTAAGCAATACTTTGCTAATTACATCTCTATGTGACTCTTATTCGTTGGGGTAGCATCCAATGCCCGACTTCTAACTCTACGCCCCAAAGCCCAAAACCGTTTTGATAGCTTTGTTAAGCAAACCAATACTATGCATGTGGTGTCTGACATCCACTCTAACTAGTCAAGATAAAAGACGGCACCCTGCTTTGGCAGACCCATCATCAATGATTGAGAACCTTGGTAGGTACAGCTATTAGAAAGAGCATCAATACTTAATTTTCTAAGGAAAACTATTCTAACATGGTAACGATGTCTACCGCACATGGAACATGAAAGAATAGTATGACAGAAACATAAGCAAACATCACATGCAATCACATTAACTGTGACATAGTATGGCCCTCTCACATGGTGATTTTTATCTCCATGGTTCCTGTTCGTCGGGTCATCACGCTTTAGGCCTCCATGAACTTGTATCGGTCTATTATACCTAATAGCACTATACTAATTACATGAGCAGAAGCATCACATGTCGACGCGTAGGTCGTACAACATTTGAATAGCCTTGGGCTATAATTAACCATGACACGTAGGCCATGAAAATTATAAGTTTGTATCTTATACATTTGCAAGGCCATACCAGTCACAACATTCCCTGTAAAAATAAGTTAGGCGGAATCTAGACGTGACTGAACCACATACCCGGAACTTCTGGCTCAGAGGCCTAGAACTTCCGGCCGAAGGGCCTGGAACTTCTGGCTCAGGGCCGGAACATCCGAGATCAACCTTCTGACTCGAATTTATTTTGGTCCGGAAGTTCCAAGTCACACCCGGAACATCCAAAAATAACCTTCTGTATGTAATTTATTTCTGTCCGGAACTTTCGGAACATCCGAAATCAACCTTCTGACTCGAATTTATTTTGGTCCGGAAGTTCCGAGTCACACCCGGAACTTCTGAAAATAACCTTCTGTATGGAATTTATTTCTGTCCGGAACTTCCGGTCTAACCGGAACTTCCGGACCTGGAACTTTCGGTCCAACCGGAACTTCCGAAAATAACATTCTGTATAAAAATTATTTCGGACCTAAACTTCCAGGTCATACTCGGATCGGAACTTCCGAAAATCCGAGAACAAAAACAATAGATCCAATCTATTTTCACCACATATCACCATATGTGATCGATCCAGATCGAACACTATGCACGTAGGCTCTGATACCACTGTTAGGTTATGAGGAGGCTACGCTAGCGCTTAATTTTAAAAAATTATCCCATTAGCCTAGGAACCATGCGTGTAATGGGATCATGGATCGTTACCTCCAGCCACGAGACGCACTCGAGTAGCGAAAGTAGAGTTGATGAAGCGCGTCCCCGAGCTGCTCCTCACGTTTCCTTCTGTTCGTCGATGATCCATCGATCTCCACAGGAGGAAGACGAGCACCACTATTAGAGTAGTGCCTCTACGGTATCCACACGTCCGGGAAAAGGATCACCTCGCGCCGGTGTGCTAGCACCACTCGCGAGATTAGAGAGATCGATCACAACCCTTACAATCGAGCAGAGAGAGGAGAGGTGGCGGCTAGGGTTTAGTCAAACCAACATCAAGCAGCAGCAACAACAACAGCCTTTTCGTGCTAGCCCCACCTCTCTTTATATAGTGCCCTGTCACGGGCCTTTAATCTGTATTAAAGCCCAACAGATCTAATCTGTTCGCCTGGACCGGAACTTCCGAAAATAACCTTTTGTATCGAATTTATTTCGACCTGGAACTTCCGGTCTAACCGAAACTTTCGGTTCGTCCAGGCACGCCTGGAACTTCCGGTCCAACCGGAACTTCCGGCTCCTCCAGAAATCAAAACTGGGGCTAGCCTGAAACTTTCGGTCTAACCGGAACTTCCAGATGCTCCAGAACCCGGAACTTCTGGCCCTCAGCCAGAACTTCAGGTTCCCCTAGAATTCTCTTAGGCATAATTCCATCACTTATCAGATGTCAAACGCTTTACATAGGCCTCATAACCCTAGATCTTTAGAAAAGATAGTGCAGGACGCTTCCCAGTCCATATCTCATATGGTGTCCTCTCTATAGATTTGGATGGAACTCTGTTTAGTGTGAAAGCAGCAGTTTCTAAAGCGAATCCCTAGAAAGACAGTGGAAGATCAGTTTGACTCATCATCGACCGGACCATGTCTAACAAGGTTCGATTCCTCCACTCGGACAACCATTCCACTAAGGTATACCAGGTGGAGTCAGCTGTAGAACAATTCTACAATGCTTCAGATGATCATTAAACTCATGGCTCAAATATTTACCTCCACGATCCGATCGCAGAAATTTAATTGTCTTGTTTGTATGATTTTGTACCTCATTCTGGAACTCCTTGAACTTTTCAGAGGATTCCGACTTATGCCTCATTAAGTAGATGTAACCATATCTACTAAAGTCGTCGGTAAAAGTTATGAAGTACTCAAATCCACCTCTAGTTATAGAACTCATTGGTCCACATACATCAGTATGTACAATGGCCAATAATTCATTTGCCCTCTCACTTTGACCAGTGAAAGGCGCCTTAGTCATCTTGCTAAGTAAACAACACTCACATGTGTCAAACAATTTAAAATTAAATGACTCCAAAAGTCCATCTCTGTGGAGCTTCTACATGCGCTTCTCATTTATATGACCCAAACAACAATGCCATACATAGGAAGGATTCAAATCATTTAGTCGAGCTTTCTTCGTATTAATGTTATAGACGTGTGTATCCTCAAGATTCAGAATATACGAGCCATTCAACAATGAACAAACTCCATAGAGCATACCATTCGAAAATATCGAACAACACTTGTTCTTTATTACGAATTCAAAACCGTCTTCCTCTAAACATGACGAAGAGATAATGTTTCTGCCCAAGGCAGGAATAAAATAACAATTATTTAATTCTAAAACTAATCCTGAAGGTAGCGACAATGAATAAACGCCGACGACCAACGCTACAACTTTTGCACCATTGCCAACGCGGACATCCAACTCGCCTCTTGCACACTTCCTTGTTTTACTCAACTCCTACAATAATTTTCAAGTATAAATCATTGATCCGGTATCAAATACCCATGAATCTTTTGGACGAGTAGCAAGATTAATTTCAATAATATTTATACCTGAAGCGGAAGTCACGCTTCCCTTCTTTTTTTTCTTCCAAGTATAACTTGCAATTTCTCCGCCAATGGCCAGACTTATGATAGTGGTGGCAAGTGTCAGAGTTAGCAGGGCCCGACTTATACTTTCCAGCCAAATTAGACTTAGAGCTCGAGATCGCGTCTGGAGCTTTAGCCTTTCCCTTACTCTTTCTCTTCTTACATTCCTTTTAAACCATCATCACATGACTAGGATTTTTCTTAAGGCTTTCCTCGGCTGTCTTGAGCATCCCATGCAATTTGGCCATGCTCTTCTGCATGCCGTTCATATAAAAAATTAGAAGGAATGGCTCGAAGCTCGCGGGGAGCGACTGTAGAATTACATCTATGGCCAAATCTTTATCAAGAGCAGACCCAAGTTTTTTCATGTTCTCAATGTAACCAATCATCTTGATCACATGAGGACTCACTGGACTGCCTTCCGCTAATCTACACGCAAACAAGGACTTTGAGACATTATACCTCTCAGTCTGTGCTTGATTCTCAAACATGCCTTTGAGTCCTACGATCATATCGTAGGCATCCCTGTCCTCATACTGTTTCTGAAGCTCAGAAGACATGTAGGCAAGCATGAGACAACTAACATCAACTGAATTATTGGCGTGCTTCTCATAAACCCGCCTATCAGCAATTGGTGTATCATCCATCGATTCATCAGGGTGGGGTTCCTCTAGAACATAGTTATTTTTCTCTTGCTTGAGAACAATTCTCAAGTTTCTATACAGTCAATAAAATTTATTTCAGACAATTTCTCCCTCTCTAGGATAGATCGCAGATTAAAAATGGAAGTATTCTTTGCAGTAGGTGCCATGATCTACAACAAAATGCAAGGTTCAGTACTATGCTATGTTGATCTTCTATCAAATAAAAGATGTACCACAATATGTAAAATGATCGCTTTCCCTCTAACGACACATTGTGGGACAGGATCTATATTCATTTAACTCCTAGTGAGCTTTGGCATCACTGCTAGAAGATTAGTGACATAGGTAAGCAACACTTGCTAATCACATCCTATGTGACTCTTGTTCGTTGGGGTAGCATCCAATGCTCGACTCCCAACTCCATGCTCGAAAGCCCAAAACCGTTTTAATAGCTTTGTTAAGCAAACCAATACTATGCATGTGGTTGTCCAACATCTACCCTAACTGATCAAGATAAAAGATGGCATCCTGCTTTGGCAGACCCACCATATAATGATCGAGAACCTTAGTAGGTGCAGCTATTGGAAAGAGCATCAATACTTAATTTTCTGAGAAAAACTATTCTAACATGGTAACGATGCCTACAGCACACGGAACATGAAAGAATAGTATGATAGGAACATAAATGAAAATCACAGGCAATCATATTAACTGTGATATAGTATGGCCCTCTCGCATGGTGATCTCAATCTCTATGGTTCCTGTCTGTCGGGTCATCACGCTTCAGGCCTCCATGAACTTGTATCAGTCTATTACTTCTAATAGCACTATACTAATTACATGAGCAGAAACATCACATGTCGACGCGCAGGTCGTACAATATTTAAACAGCCTTGGGCTGTAATCAACCATGACGCGTAGGCCATGTTATTACATTCATGTATCTCATATATTTGCAAGGCCATACTAGTCACAACATTCTCTGCAAAAATAAGTTAGGTGGAGTCTATGCGTGACTGAAAACAGACCCGGAACTTCCGACTCAGAGGCCTAGAACTTCTGGTCGAAGGGCTCGGAACTTCTGACTTAGGGCCGAAACTTCTGAAATCAACCTTCTGACTCAAATTTATTTAGGTCTGGAACTTCCGGGTCATACCCGGAACTTCTAAAAATAACCTTCTGTACGGAATTTATTTCTGTCCGAAACTTCCGGTCCAACAAGAACTTCTAGAGCCGAAACTTCCAGTCCAACCGGAACTTCCGAAAATAACATTCTGTATCAAAGTTTATTTTGGCCCGGAACTTTCGGGTCTCACTCGGAACTTCTAAAAAATTCGACGCAAAAACAATAGATCTAATCTATTTTCACCATATATCACCATATGTGATCGATCCAGATCGAACACTATGCACGTAGGCTCTGATACCACTGTTGGGTTATGGGGAGGCTACGCTAGCGTTTAATTTCAAAAATTTACCCCGTTAGCCTAGAAACCATGCATGTAATGGGATCATGGATCGTTATCTTGAGCCTCGAGACGCGCTCGGGCGGCAGAAGTAGAGTCGATGAAGCGCGTCCTCGAGCTGCTCCTCACGTTTCCGTCCATTCGTCGGTGATCCAGTGATGGAGACGATGCAATCCTACGATCCGGCGAACTCCACGGAAAGAAGATGAGTACCACTATTGGAGTAGTGTCTCTATGGTATCCACACGTCCGAGGACAGGATCACTTCGCGCCGGCGTGCTAGCACCACTCGCGAGATCCGGAAGATCGATCACAACGATTGCAATCGAGGAGAAAATAGAGGTAGCGGCTAGGGTTAGAAACCAAGAGCAATAGCAACCTTTTCGTGCTAGCTCATCCTCTCCTTATATAGTGCCCTCTCGTGGGCCTTTAATCAGTATTAAAGCCGTTCGTCGGGACCATGAACTTCCGATCTAACCGGAACTTTTGGTTCGTCCAGAAGGCAGCCTGGAACTTCCGGTCCAACCGAAACTTCTGGCTCCTCCAAAAACAGAAACTGGGCTGGCCCGGAACTTCCGGATGCACCAGAACCGAAAACTTCTGGCGTCAGGCCAGAACTTTCGGTTTTCCCAGAATTCTCTTGGGCATATTTTCATCAGGCTCGGAGGTGTCTTCTACCGAAGGGGGGACCGAAGTATGCTCTTCGATCCTTGGAACGGTGTTGGCCGCTGAGAGGCCCGCAGCCTGACCCGCGACTTCGGGGGTGATGTCTGCCAATGGGGGCACTACGGAAGGCTCCGCAGTCCCCATGCTGGTGCCTGCAATTGAGGCCTTAGAGATCCTAGAGGACCTTCGAAGAGGAGCCATTCTTTTACTCTTCTTCGGAGGCATGGTTTGAATCTTGGTGGTAGAGAGGCTAGCTTAGTACTAAGATCCTCACGGATGGCGCCAACTATTGGCGTAAGAGTTTACGCTAACAGGTTCGACTAGTCGCGAAGAACTGATTAAACACGAAGTGAAATTCAAACTGGTTCAGGCCTCCAAATAGGATAATAACCCTACATCCAGTTCGAGGTGTATTTTCGGACTGAATTCTCCGTCCCTATTACAGTAGGAAGGGTAGGTATTTATAGGCAAAAATACAACAGAAAAGTATTAATTTATCCTCTAGCTATAACCGTCATTGCGGACTTTGTACATAAGACTTCGTAGGGGTAAAAATGTAAACCCTAGTGTAAACGTACTTGGAAAGCAAGCGTCTTGTCGATCATTGCGGCAGTCCTTCGGGGTGAGGCACCACCTAAGGGGAGGCGATTCTTTATGGCCCTTCGTGCGTCATGCAGGCTCCGAAACATCTTCGCCGGCAAATCCTAAACCTCCGAAGCTCTGAACAGCATGCTTTCGGCTTCGAAGTACTCCGCTACTTGAATCATTAGATTATAAGTATGATGGGATTATTTTTCCCTAACAGGTATATTCTTCTGTTGATTTGATTTTACGGGAAAATAACCACTCCACTACCTTTATTTGTGACTGGAAAATAACATACTGAACTGCTTCCTCTGCTGATGTCGACCTGAAAGTTGAGAGTTGTTACATCTATTGTTCTGTTCAAGAACTAGTAAGAAATTACTACCTAACTAGAAGTCAGCATTACCTCCATTATCTACAAAATCATTAATCAGAAAAACTTACTTTACTGCCATTGGGAATAAGCTGCTGCAGTATTCTTAATCTCCTGTTAATCCTTTCCCTTCTCCTCTGTTAAAGATAATCACAAATGGCATCAGGAAAGGACTTCAGACTTCAAGACCAGAGAAAAATAGAGTCAATTTCATCTTGGACCTCTTCTTTTTACCAAAGTTTTATCTTGGACCCCTTTTAGTCTATATTTTCACTTTGGACCTCATTTTATTGTCTTTTGGTTTCACTTTGGACCTCTTTTCATCTATTCATCAAATTCAAACTCACTTTGCTAGTTACCACTGGGATTCCACTATGGGCTTAACGTTGTCTGCTATCGAATATAACAACATTATTGAGGCAAATAGGATCAAAGTAAAAAAAGAGGGTCAAAAATAAAAAATATATAGGCTAAAAGGGGTCCAAGGTGAAACTTCGGTAAGAAGAGGGGGCCTGAAGTGAAATTCACTCAAAACAAATAACACAATTTGGTCCTAACCTTTGCATAAAGGCTTTGGGGATCCTTGGAAGATTGCTTATGACCCCTCGAATTGCCATTTTGTTTCTGAACAACAGATTTTTCAGATGTGACAACTGAATCTTCTTCAGAGTCACAACCGGAGGAGCAACTACGATTGACAGGCTCAGGACTGATCTCATAGTCAGCAAAATCTGAACTCAGAGTACTTGATAGCTAAGATAAAATGAATTTATGTCGTTAGAACAGTTCAAGCACAACATCAAAATTCTAGCGCAAAATTCACCTACCGAGCGAGCGGTACGGATTTTCTTCTTAGGGTTCTTCTGCTGCTGCTGCTGCTGATCCATGGGGGAATTTCCTCTTGTTACCAGTTACTGCCCTATTTGACATGGTGCTGGTGATCACAACAAATATCGATGCCATTGCTAACCATCAATAAGCATTGTGCTAGTTGTGATACAAGAATTCACAATACTGTTATGAGAATAAAAGTTGACATCAGTATCACTGCTGCCCCAGAACATGGGCTTCAGGTGATCAACCATCTCAGATTCCTCGCTCCTTGCATCAACAGAGCTCCAAATGGTTGCACACTTGGCCTCCATTCTATTGATCTGAAACTTCTAAGCTCTAATGTGTGATCTCTTGGCAATGTTTCTGTGAGCACAGTGCAGGTGGGGGCACACATTTATACTATGTGTTCAGAGAATCATCTGAAGATATAAATTTGACTAAGGTTCTGGTGCACTTATAGACCTCCTCCTTCCAGTTTGCATGGACACATGCACTTTACTTATGAGTAATGATACACATTTTTTTTTGTGTGTAAAGCTTCAAAGTGCATTAGAAAGTACTGCATCCCTCTATCCAAAAAGACTTAATTTCTACTCCTACCTTCTTAACTACCCTCGGTTCGCAGATTAACTTTTTTTTATTTCTTCAGTGCCCCTTAATTACCCTTGGTTCGTAAATAAAAATCTTTATTCCATTAACATCCCTTGTCTACCACTTACCTATTACTTTATAACACTATTTTTTTATTAATAAGAGAGATTTTGGTCTTTAATCTCACAAGTAATTTATCAACTTTCTTCCAAAAGTAAAGTTTTTATCCGACCGATTGTGTAGCATGGTCCCATATATAGGGCAATGGGAATATGGGATAATGGCGTGATGCAACTGGTGTGGTGTGCCTATGAAGAACCAGCCCGCACTGCAAGAATGAGAATCTCTTTCAAATGAATGGATGATCAGCATGCACGGCTTAATCTGGGTTTGAGTAGGGGAGAATACGATGCCATATATATACATGATTGCATGCTTGCTTCCTGCTCGTAACCACAAGCTGAACTTTGGAGTGCACTTGAGAATTTCTCGTCGCTGAGATTCTGAACCCTTTTTTCCTCCCTTTTCTGATGTAGATGAGATGCGATGCCACTGCAGGAATTCCTAGTGCCCACGGACGCAAATCGATGCCACGGAGAAACTGCATGTGGTTAATTAATTGAGAACATCCTGAAGTTGAAGCACACTGAGAATGCCCTAATGAATCTATTATATATGGAGCAGCATGAACCAAATGCCACCAATGAATTAACCTAGTTGTCTAAAGTACTTTCTTAGTTTGTTTCAGTCAGTGCTGCTGTAGTCTGTAGATGAGAGGTGGCAGCGTTTTCTGTTTATCTCATCTCATTCTTTTTTATCTAATATATGACTGTGCAGTTCTAAGAAACAATACAATCAATTGGGCTTGTATATTTTAGCACCAGCAGAGGGTTCTAGTCTGCGGATTTACTCAGGAGCATCTTAAGAACCTTAGGAGCATGGATGACGATCTAGTCTATGGATTGATGGTTCTTAACACTTATTGCATCCACTTAATTAAAACCTCGTTTGGCTGTGTGAGTTTCGTGGCTATGTGCATCTTTGTGTTATTCACAGTCTGGGAGTGATATCAAAATAGTTGTATCATCTTGATTTCAAGAAAACACTTTACGAAATACATTTTTAGAGGCGAGCATTTTGTTAGTTTCAAAGGCGGATATACAACCGCCTCCAACATAAGGCCTATAGAAATATTATATTTCCACGTGTGGCTGGTATGCTGCCTATAAAAATCAATTTGCCCAAACGGTTGGATAATGTAGACTATATATGAAAATAAATCTCTACAGGCGATTAGTTTACATGGATCACATGTCAAAAACTTCCTTTATCTAAAAAACCCGAGGTATATAGAAGTACGTACCCCCTCTAAGCTATTTTGATTTGGTAGATTGCTCCTACCACTTCTGAACTGATGAAGGAATCCAGATTCAGATGTGATCATCCTGCTGATCACTGGTGGTCAACAAAAGCCATATTCCATTTTTGTATTGGGCGTGCAATTCCACAACTTTTCATATGGTAAAATGTAGACAGCTTGGAAAAGGACACCAAGAAAATGTAGCTCTTGGTCCTGGCCTTGCTAGGGAGCTACAAAGAGGACTTGTTTGGGAGAGGAAGAGAGAGGTGGTGTCTTCCTCTCTTCAGAGGGAAATTGGCTGCTGGAATCCTAATTTGAGGTGAGCATAGGGCTCTTCTAACCAATCTTGTTTCCCTTGTTTCTTTCATGCCAGATGTCTGACATGCATGCATGCATGCGTGTTTCAGAGTTCAGAGTATGCATGCAGATCTCTGTTTCTTTCTTGACACTTCTTGGTTTGCATAGTTCTTTCTTCTGCAGTGAACTGTTCTTGAGATTTTCAGAAGGCCTAATGGCATGTTTTTCAAGTCTAGAAACGTCTTCAACTTTTTCTCTCTTCCTTCTATTTTGCTACTCTGTTATGCCAAGATCTAATTTACAGAATTACAGTTGTTCTTGGATGCAAAATGATATGCAGAGCCGTTTTTTTTCACGTGGAAGTATTCATTAAGTTAGATAATGATTTGGTTTATTTAGTTGTTCTAAGGAATGTATGATAATGCTCTAAATTGCAGCTGATCATGGTAACCTGAATTCAACTTTATAAGGATATTCTGTTCTGTATGCAGATACACATTTAGTTACATAGGAGCTTTTTTAAATCGAAGTTCAGTTGATAACAGAATCATTTTTTTTCCAAATGAACAATAGTTCATAAAGTTTTCTTCATGGGACAAAGCACTAGCAGCACAAGTGGGGAAGACAATAGTCTCAGTGCCTGCCCTGTCTTTTATCCATCTGAAGAAAAACAACTGCCCAAGTATATTGCTGTCAAAGGAGACAATGGTAAATATCTCAGCGCCCAGATCATCCAGGGTTACAATTATCTGAAATTTTCATCAGATGATATTGGAGATCCAACTGTGGTCAATACTACTATCACAAACAGCGATGGAACTGTTCGTATAAAAAATCATCATTTCGGCAAGTTTTGGAGGCGCAGCCCAAATTGGATTTGGGCAGACTCAACAGACACAGGTAACAGCGATCTTGACACTGTGTTCAGGGTGATAAAAATTGGTGACTTTTTTGCACTTCGAAACTTGGGCAACAACTACTTCTGCAAGAGGCTGACGACTGAAGGTAAGACAAGCTGCCTCAATGCTGGCATCAAAACCATAACAACAGAAGCAAAATTAAAGCTGGAAGAAGCAGTCATTTGCAGGAAGATTTACAATGTTGATTTCAACCTCTCGAAATCTAGGATCTATGACCAAAAAGTTCTCACCATGTCTACTACAACTGCTGTCAATCACACCACTGTAAACAACACGGCTAAATTAACCTTGGCATACAAGGAGACATACAAGAGAACATGGGACTCGACTTTATCATGGAAGCTAAGTGTCACTACCAATATCAAAGCTGGGGTTCCAGAAATATCACAAACAGGTGTTGCTATCAAGAATGAATTCAGTGGACATTACAAATGGGGTACAACCCTGGAGAAGACAATAGAACAGAAGATTGAGTATGAGATCACTGTGCCTCCAAAGACCAGAGTGACACTAAGCTTGATAGCTTCACAGGGTTCATGTGATGTCCCATTCTCATACAAGCAGCAGGATGTTCTGTATGATGGCCAGGTTGTTACTTATGATATGAACGATGGCATCTACACTGGTATCAACTGCTATAACTTCAAGTATGAGACAAAGGAAGAGAAGATTTGAGTAATCGAGATGCATATATGCAAGCATGCATGGATGGACGCCTTATGAGCTAAGAAAAGCCATATGTTTGTCATGTGCTGATAAATAAATAAATCCGCTCTTTTCGAGTGGCACTTCCTGTTTAGGTTTATGATCTCGTATCCTTATGTGTAATGTTAAATAAATAAATCCACTCTGGCACTAGCATTATATAATGTGTCAAAAAAGATAGGTAAATACTAACCCAAACTACTTGCCCCTGGTTACCTGTTCTCTCTTTACCTGTCACTACACAGTAAAGGAACAAAATACAATTTACTATGTGGTAGTTTAACATATAGAGATTGATATGTATCTGTGCCCTCAACAAATTGCCCTAATTCTCAAGGTTCCCAAACACATCAGTGCCCTGAACATCATCATGCAGACACGCAAGAACACCAACACAAAGAACTCTATTTTCATGCATGAACACCAATACAAAGAATTCTATTTTCATGCAAGAACACCAACAGATCAGGTACTGTGCTATCACACTGAACAGGCTCAGTACTTTCATAGGCCAACACAATAGTGATGCATCATAGATCTACAGGAGCATGACAACATGCTTCCTAGAGCAACACATGTAACTCTAGCTTCAAGGTTCACAATGTGTAGTGTGAGCATCTGGATTTGCTTGCTTCAAATGCCAAGGACTCGAATCTTCAAACATACATAACAAGATTTCATCTCAGGGCACTATGATACTACACGAATGAGTGATGATACCACATCACATGTTACCATCAGTCATGCAACTAAGCTGCACCAAATAAGGTCAAAAAAAGATGATGTGCATGATATCTCTTTGCTTAAGGGCAACAAAATCCCAAGGAAGCATTCAATATTTGACAAACGGCGAGCAGCATCCCATCTTTCCTGATTCATAACATTACGGTGGCACCGTTGATATGTCATTGGTATTATCTCACTCAAAACTAATTTTGATAAAAAATAATAGATATCACCTAACCCAATCGGAGGTGCAGTAGCTAATTTTGGTGTCAGTTCATATACTCATCCTCATCTGGATAAACAACACTTCATTTTACAATATAATTTTCGTTTCTGGGCTTTCTGTATTAATGAGCATTGAAATCATTAAAAAAAGGAAAAAAGAGAAGCAGGATGCAATACAGTACTCTGAACAAAAAGCATAAACATTGAAAACATTGCAGATAGGATCAAATAGACAAGACCTCAAATATAAGATAATGAGAATTTAGTTCAACGACCGCATTGCTCCCATCAAAACTTAAACAAGTTCAATAGCACAGTACTCTGAACAAAAAGCATAAACATATAAATTTAGCATTCTACTAGAAGAAACATTTCTCTGATGCAGGCAAAGTTCCCACTTCTCAGGCACAGCAGAAAGCAAAATGGTCTTCAGCGGTACTGCAAGGAGAAGAAAAGTAGTTAAGAACCCTTTCATTTAGACAAGAGATTAACTTGACAAAGATATATTCATTTCCTTCGTTTTGGCCAAAGTAATAACCTCAAGCTAATATATCAGTACACAGATTGTAAAAAAATCGACTAGGCTTTATAACGTCAATATTAGAGGGAATAAGTCTACATAACTCCCTCACATATTGCTGGTTGATTACTTAACCACTGACCTAATAAACCAAGTGTTTAACTCTCTAACCTTTTAAATACCGTTTACTTAACCCCCTAAGGTGGTTTTACCCTGCTGGAGTGCCACGTTGGACAAGATTACTTTTTTTCTTGTTCTTCCTTGTCTCCTTGTCCTCATCTCCTTGATGCTAATGCCACTATTGAATCCTTCCATCTTTCGGAAGAAGTACAAGGAAAAAATTTATACTGATTGGTGTGAGGTAGCTGGTTGATGCCTAACGCATTGCTGCTACTACTATTTTTGATAAATTTAGCACTGGAACTGAAAAGAAGGCTGCTATTGATTAGTTTTTCTTATCCTGTGAATACGGTGTCTGGAATAATTTTTGCCCCATCCTCCCATTACTTGTTTTTTAAACAACTTTTGGAGCTTCAGTTTTTGCTTTTCTTTGTTCTTTGACACAATAAGGCTAGGAAAAAACCACAACTACAAGGTGTGGAGATTCACCTTTAACTCAGGCTGCAATCGGATGGTCTACTCCCTGTCATCAGCTCGTCGTTTGCCTAACCGAAGAGGGAGGGAGGAGACGTCGGAGTGAACGAGGTACTAATGGAGTGAATGAGAAGTCTAAGAAGCGTGGCCGTTAATTTTTATACAGGCGCGTGTGACCAACGTGGCAATCTTATCTAACGTGGCGCGCCAGCAGGACAAAACCACTTTAGGGGGTTAATTAAACGATATTTAAAATTAAAAGGTTAAGGGGTTAAACAGATGGTTTTTTAGGTCAGGGGTTAAATAATCAATCAACAATACGTGAGGAGGTTATGTAGACTTAGTCCATAACAGAAAGAAATAAGTTGCACATTGTGAGCTTCAAGTGATCCTTAGATCAAGGAACAACTTAAAATTTGTGGGACAGCTGCACAACAGGAGAGCAAGCCATGAATATACCTTGATGAAGCCAATGTCCTTGGCGCTGCTGCGGAAGCACTGCCTGCAGCACATAAGCCCATACTTCCTGATCAGCCCATGGGGATTCGCACAGACCCGGCTGTCAAAAATGAAGCTTGCTGTTAGTAAAAGTGTAAAACTATTCATGGTGAATGATATATTACTCTTCATCCCACGAATATCTTTCAATCATTGTTTAAATTGGCAATTTTGCTCATAATATCTTTCAAATTGTGCAGTTTTTGTGTAAGAAATAGTTTAATTTGGAATTTTTAGCTCAAGATATCTTCCAAACTATGCAGTTCTTGGTTTAAAAAACTATAGAAACAGATTCACTAGTTAGACTACAAAAGCTCTTTTACTAAATCGTAAAGTATATCACATAATATGATTAATATCCAAACCACATAAAACAGTAAACAGGAGTTCAATTGCTGAATTGCAAGAAAACTAGTGACTTTAATCCAACCACTGAGGCACTCACTATTCTATCAAAAGAGACACCAATGAGTAAGGTCGCCACAACTAAACCAGATAAAATCAATTGGTAAGAACAACTGACCATGATGTGACCTACCATTCTCTACTGCCAATTGGGCTAATAAATTTCAACACACCCCCACCCAAAAAAATCTGTTTTTTTTCAATTGGGCCAACCAAACTACAAATCCTATCACGGATCAACTTTTCATCCATATCGTCCAGACCTAATACTCTAACCAGCCAGTGCTAATTGAGGTACTAATCCAGTCAACCCAACTAACCACGCATCAGATCAACGCAGCTACAGATCCACGAACTCGTTTCACCAGCAGCCAGGCATCCGATCCCGCAGCTTGACGACGACGCGGCGGATGGGAGGGGCGACGGTGAAGAAGAAGAGGGGCACGTACCAGACGCGGGAGCCGGGCCCGTAGTTCTTGGGGTGGGAGTTCCACACGTTGGAGTGGCCCATCGTCGCCGCCGCCGCCCTCGAGCTCTCCTTCCTCTTCTGCGGCGGAGAAGACGCGCGTGGTGGAGAAAGGCGGCGGCGCGGGGTGGCGGTGAGCATTATATAGGGAGGCGGGAGGGGCGGAACCCTAGCTCGCGCCTCTTGTTTGGGCCAGGCCGAATATATGGGCCTTAATTTTTTTTCTTATAGGCCTTCAAAATTCAGAAAAAAAAAGCATTTTCTTGCAAGCCCAATAATTGTTTTTATATCAAAGCCCAATGATTCTTTTACATGGACAATATCGTCCTTTGAAATTTATCAAAGTGTCAAGCTCATATTGAATCTTTGCAGCTTGTGATTATTATTTTCTCTTTTTTATTCATCTATGAGTAGTAGTACATTTTTAGATTAAGGAAATAAAAATGTCCCGCCTATAGTACTAATACTTATTACAAAGTTTCTCCAAATATACATTTGGATGCACTTATAGACCTTTTTATTCTTCTTCCAATTGGCATTGCCACATGCACTTTACTTATGAGTTATGATGCACATTTTTTTGTGTGTCAAGCTTCAAAGTGCATTAGGAAGTAGTTCATCTAATCTAAAAGAAGTTTATTTCAAGCCCTTTAAATTTATTTTAAAAGACTTAATTTCTACCTTCTTATCTACTCTCATTCATAAATAAAAAAAAATATCCCTTCAATTCACGAATCAAAAGGTTTTATTTCTTAAATACATACCCCTTATTACCCATTACCCATTACTTGACAATACTATTTTCTTATTAATAAGAAATATTTTGGTTTTTTATTCTCATCACTAATTTATCAATCAAAAAGTCTTCCAAAAATAAAATATTTGCGGAACGAAGGGAGTAGCATGGTCCATCCAGTGTAGGGCAATGGGATGATATATGCAACTGGTATGGTGTACCTGTCAAGAGCCTGTGGATCGGCACTGCAAGCTAGAATGAGAATCTCTTTCCAATTAATGGATGATCAGCACGCACTGCACGGCCGGCTTAATCTGGGTTTGAGTAGTGGAGAATACGATGCCATATATATACATGATTGCATGCTTGCTTCAATTCCTACTCGTAACCGCAAGCTGAACTTTGGAGTGCACTTCAGAATTTCTCATCGCTGAGATTCCAAACCCTTTTTGTGAGGCTGAGCTTTTCTGATCTAGATGAGATCCGATGCCCACTGCAGGAATTCCTAGTGCCCACGGACGCAAATCGATGCCACGGAGAAATTGTGGTTAATAATTTGAGAACATCCTGAAGTTGAAGCACACTGAGAATGCCCTAATGACTCTATTATGTATGGAATAGCATGAACCAAATGCGACCAATGAATTAACCTAGTTGTCTAAAGTACTTTAATTTCTTAGTTTGTTTCAGTAGTCAGTGCTGCTGTAGTCTGTAAATGAGAGGTAGCTGCATTTTCTGTTTATCTCATCGCTTTCTTTTTTATCTAATATATGACTGTGCAGTTCTCTTGTGTGTTCTTAAAAAGTATAATCAATTAGCTAGGCTTGTTTAATTTAGCACTAGCAGAGGGGCATCTTAAGAACCTTAGGGGCAGGGCATGGATGCCGGTCTAGTCTATGGATTGATAGTTCTTAATACTTCTTGTATTCACTTAATTAAAACGTTTGGGTGTGTGAGTTTTGTGAGCTGATCGAGTGATATCAAGATAGTCGTATCACGTTGATGTAATTACCTTGATTTCAATAAAACACTTTATGAAATATCTCTCCTGGAGAATCTTTCGAAGTAGAAGACCAGTAAAAGGGTTGAATAACAATCTTCCTATCGTTATGATTGCTGCTGCCTGCATGGATGCGATATGGCTGGGCAGAAATGCCTTAATTTTTCATAATTTTGTCCAACCCAGTGCCTTACATGTTGTTTATAAGATGGTGTTCTTTCTGTCCCAGTGGCAGCTTCTGGTCCCGACGCACTCAAAGGACAAAGCGCGGAGTTATCTGGACTTGTTTCATGCAAGTTTAAAGTGTTGTCAAGAGGGGTGTAACCCAGTGCGGTTGTTTTGGGAGATGGCAATGCTCAGTCAGAGAAGGAAAAAGAAGAAACCTGAAGCCTAGTGCATGCGTTGCCTCCAGGCGTACCAAGAAAATTTCTAAGCTTTGTTCCAGCTCTTTCAGTATGTTTTGTTTTGCTGGTAGCTTGTGGCTTTTGTCCCTGTGTAGTTTAGCACCCTGTTGCTTACCTAGCTACAAAAAACTGTGGTTCTTGCTTAGCCTGGGATGTCTGTTATCTTTTTTTGAAGGTTTTTCTGGCTTTCAGCGCTAGTCGCTGATCGGGTATTGTTGTTTACCCCCGTGGATAGCAATCTTTTGGTCATGTTTTGTAAAACTGGTGTCCTCAATTGCTACCTCGTTTCTGCTTTCAATATAAGTAGGGCAAATGCCTTTTCCTCCAAAAATATTATATTTTTATAGGCGGGTAATTTGGCATATTCAAAAACAGATACAAAACTGCCTATAACATAAGGTATGTAGAAATATTGAATTTTCACAGGTTGTCTACTGTGTCGTCTATGGAAAATAATTTCCACAGACGGTCTATATAATCCAATAGTTTAGATTTCTACATATGGTTAGATTATATAGACTACATATGAAAAAGAATTTCTACAAAGCGATTGTCTTATGTGGACCGTCTATAAAAAGCTTTATTTATTAAAAAAAGCCGAGGTATATAGAACTATAGAAGTACCCCCTCTAAGCTATTTTGATACGGTAGATGCTCCTTCCACTACTAAACTGACGAAGGAATCAAGATTCAGATGTGATCATCCTGCTGATCACTTTTGGGTGGCCAACTAAAGCCATATTCCAATTTTGTGTTGGGCATGCAAATCCCTAGGCGATCGACAAGTGTACGTATCTCTTAATTAGTTCACCTTTTCACATGGCAAAATGTAGACAATTTGGAAAAGGACACCAAGAAAAGTCTTCAGCTATGAGCGGTCACACTTAGCTTTGTTGTCCTTCCCACTAGAAGCCATGAAAAGATTGATCTTCCTTAGCTTTCACCTTAGGTTTAGTCTCCAGCCCACTTGAGATAGATGATGTACCATGCATGTTTCCAGCCAAGCTAGCTATGTAGGTTGGAGAGATGAGTAAGTCACCTGTTTAGGGGGTGGATCTATTGTAATGGACTAATGGTATTGTTGTCACCAGATAATTAACAATGTATTTTCGATTGATTTATATACTCTTCTCTAATTTAGTGTTGATAACGTCAGTCTGTTATGTTTGATGACCTTGATCAATGCTCCAACAAAAACCATGATCTTTAGTTCGCAAATTTGTAGAGACATCATTGATCTGAAATTCTAAATCTACCTGATTACATGGTTATGTACATATGCAAAATTCTAAAAATCTCCTTGCAAGTTACACAGCTAAGATGTTAGAACCGCCTGATAGAAATTAGCATGACATGCAAGGCTATTGATTGCATATATGTTGTTTTCGTCATATGTATTCCTCCGCACACTAATATTTTCAGAGTTTTTTCATGGTTGTGTGCATCTCGCGGTGCATATCTGAATTAAGAAACAGATACTAGTATTCTGTACTTGTGTGCCTTAAGTACTTGGCAAAATTCTGCACTAGCTAGCTACAGCCTGCAGGGAAGAAGATCTCAAGACCAAGTTGAGCACCTTGAATGAATTGAAAAGGACAAACTAGGAAACAAATTCGTTGCACCTGCACTACTCTGAATCTGAAGAATGTTAGTTAGCATGATCCAATCAGTCAATCAATCAATCAGCCCAACTGGTGTGTACTGCTCCAGAGAGGATAAATACTGACATGGAAGCTTGTCCCCTGGCCTTTTGCACAGTGACCATAATGCAAATGTCTGCATGCAGTGCTCACTCTTTTATTCTGAGTTTGGTGTGATACACACATACATGCTGCCTTCTGTTTTGTTCTCTTTGGTGATGGTGATGCCAAGCTAGTTGACAGCTGCCTAACCTTTGTCTGCTCAATGTGACAATGTCCAATCAGGCCATGTACATAGAGGGAGTTTGGAGGCATCTCTTCTTTCCCTGTCTATCTAGTGTTGGAAGATGGTGATGTGCTTGCCAAGCGTGCGAACCATGAGGCGACACGTGTGCGTGTTGGTTAACAATGCAAGCTAGCCTCAATTTTGCTCAAACTGTATGTTTGATAGATCAGCTGTTTGTTAACTGTGTGATTGAGTGGCTGGGGTATCTTTTGTGTACTCTATAGGAGCTATATATATTTGTGGTAGTTGCTCATCAGCTACTAGTCTTGTGAGTGGTTCCAAGCATGCATGAGTTAATTGCAGATAATTAATTAAGCCACATTCAGCTCATTAAAAAAAACTCAAGACTCCAATTCAATCATGCATGCACGTGTTAAATAAGATGGTTGTTACTTCCGAGCAAGGGTGGATCTATCCCGGATTTCTGATCGACAATCACAACTTTTAATAGGGCAAACATACACATTAGACTGCTATCATTAATACTAAATTATAGAAGTATTTGAAATAACCAGTAAAGTATCGTCATGATGGCGTACACCCTTATACATTGGATTCGATCGCCCTACACTTGAGAGTAGTCAATCCCATGGTCAGAAATTTTATTGCTACCGCACAAAAGTTTTTGATTGAGTGATAGATGGGGTTAGCAAAACCTTCTTTTCGCATGCAAGAAACTTCAATTGATTTGACTTTGATTACCGGAAATTATTCCACAGTTATTCAGTACCTATGGGCTATAAACCCTTCGTTCTGGAAGCGTTGCGTAATCAAACGCTGCACGCAATGCCCTCATCTGCGATCGATATCCATATATATTTCAAGCATATATATCTGCATCAGAAACTGGATCAAATCAAAAAAGAATCTATCTATGATCAATCAATTATATACAAGGTCGATGTAGAAATTAAATTACCATGCATATATGTTAATCTAAGAAAAGAAAAAGATTTACATCGTTTGATCATGATTGATCCAAATTATAACAGTGTGCAGATTAATATAGATATAGTCATATATAAAAACATAACTTTATTTATAGAAACTAAGGCAAATCCAATTTTGTTATACGCGTTTTGCCCGGACAAAGATACACGCGAGAAAGAAAATAAAAATTAAAGAGAGAATCTTTGGTACAATCTTGCAAAGGGGGGCGTCTCCAATAACTGAAGAGAGATGAACACATGCATGCAGTGCCGTCGCTTGATGGTGCTAGCTTGCGAGTTGCGTCGTGTCAGGAAGGTTCACGTCACGTCGATCGGTCGGTTTCATGTCGAGATGAGACGACATGCCATTAATTCGTGCATCCGATGATCTGGACCCAAAGTTTTCGGAGGCCATGATCTTTCGACAAATGCGTCTCATCCTCTTTCGCCGATCTGATCCTGAATCGACATATTTTTCAGGCAAAAAAGTCCATGAAAAAAGGTCTAGTTCTCTACTGAGACGGTTTGAGAAGTGCTCACATATGACAGTCCAGGCTCTTCTCCAACCGTCATTATTAGACCACCTGTTACCTACAGTAGCCAGATTATCGGATTGATTACCATGGTTATTGAACTGGTTTTATGGTTATGGCATCGATTACCGTAAACTATCGGCCGATAAGATTATCAAAATCTGTAGGAATTGAGTTGGTTACCGTGGTTCAGATAACCTTACACAATTTGTTCTAGCTAGAGCACAGCTTCAGTTTAGAGGAGCTGGCACGCCTTATAACGGCATGACGATTTCACTGATGTGTCGCGCTGACATGTGGATCCTCGGTCTAAATACATACGGTAATAAATCCTCAATTAGTAATCTTCGAGTCTTCAGAAATTCCTCCACCGTCAGGACATATATATTTTTCTCATGCAAAATCCTATATATGATTTAAGAATATGAAGGACCAGCAAGACGTTAAGCATGGGCCAACCTTGATCGATTATTAGTGCTGATGCAATTTAATAAGCTCGAACCCTAAACCCTAAACCCTTAATTCTTATTGCCCACATTGCTTAATTAGCAACAAAATTACATATATATATATATATATATATATATGCATGTGTGTGTGTTTATATTATATGATCGAGATCAAAACAATTTGCACGTACGGATGGGTGTTGGTCTGTGCTATCGGATCGATTATATTGATCAACAACAATGTCCTACGTGTCTGGCCGATTGATTGTTATCTTTGTTTCTTCAGGGTTGGAGAAACCTATCCATCACTGATGTGTTTGTGTTGGACATGATGTGTCCCTGCTAGCTATAGTGTCGAGTAATACTCTACAATCATAAAAACCAATGTGTAAAGTCACCTTTTCTATTGTGGCATCATGTTATAATTAGCTTGATTGGGGTGTCCTAACTAAGATGCAAGATATGATGGGATCCAGCTTGCTTGATTACTTTTAGCCCTAACACTCTTGAATTGTCTTAGACAGAAGTATAGATGGAGTGTGCACCAGGGTTTGGCTGGACAGGTTTCCAGTTCAGTTTATATTGTTGTCGGTCTAATTTAGTAAAAATTGGTTTGGTAATCACTTACTGTTTGCCAATGAGACATGCAAGAACCACCATAACCAGTCCGGTTACCGCACATGTTTTTATAAACCCTATTATAGACACACCACATATATAAACTTACACAATTTATATATACGAGCTTGAAAATTATTGAAGCCACCTAACACCTCTTACAACATGGATATGTACACAATTTTGATCCTAGATTTCTAGAGCTAGTCAAAGCTAGCTTCAAGAAATATTAGATCTAGAGCTGTGGATATATTTAGTATGTTTAATTAAGTTATTTGGTTTTAATTTTATACTAAGAATGAACTTTTAAACCACTATATTTTGTCATACAAACGACAAATCTAATATAAATCTTGGAGCTGGAGTTGTGCCAAATAGGTCTTAATTATGACGTGGACACCAGCATTAATTAAGTTTAAGATTGGAATCTTGGTGCTAATTAAGTGCATACCAACATGCACTCCTTAGCATCTGACGAGTGACAACATCTTCCATAGAACTCATATATGGACACTAACTAGTACATTCAGTGAACTCTTTCACAATTCGCCATATATTATTTTTCATCAAATATATACACATTGGACTAATAGATCTGTTTTTTATGTCAATAATCAAAGTGCAATCGATTGGAAATTTTCTTTCAATAAAAAATGTTATCACTGTGGATAAACTTCAGTTAACTGGGACCCAATTTAATTGCAGGAAACAGAGAGAATCCAGGATTCAAAATTGGGTCTTCGAGTTAGTTCCAACTTCCAAGATGAAAATAATGAAATATATGATGTTGCTTGATATATGGATAAAGCTTTATTAGAGTTGTAGGGCAACCTTATTACAACCAAAATCATGGCTGGCTTTTGACTAGGCATTAATTCATACATGGTCATATCCTTCCAATATAATTCTTTTATTGCTTGACCCAACCCCCTTTATATGTCATTTTGATTTTATTTTAAGGTGCGTATAATTACTTTTCTTTTCATTAATTTGGGGTATGTACAACAATAAAAACATGTATTATCTTCTACCTATTGCACATATCATTTATAGACAAATACAAAGAGACATCCTCTGTAATACTTGTGTTCTTATTCCATGTTCAAGTCATCTGTTGGTAGACAACAACCTCTCCTCTCTATCTCTCTTTACTCAGATTTGTGCTGATGTGGTATCACTAAAGATAAACCCATTGATGAACTTTGTCCATATCCTTATTCAGTGTTGATCTATCCAACCCCTTTTCCCGTGTTTGTTGGGACTAGGTACATTGGACACCAATGATCATAAACATGTGTGTACAAGATTGCAATTGGATGAAGCCCCAATCAACTGCCCGGCCCCCACCATTAGATGGTTGTTGTTATGCAGCTGTGCCTCACTACCCCAGCATTATGTGATGTACTGTCTGTGGGCCTGCACTCTCCATGTGTGTATGTGCGTGTGCATGGGCAAAGATAGATATGGGATTGTTAGGGCTTGAGCCTTAGACCTAGCTAGTTTCATACTCGTATTTAATTTTCATCAGAGTGATATTAAAATATAAAATAATTAGTTAAGAATAGTTAACTCGGTATTAGGTGTAATGTACTTTTCACACCTACCCTATGAGAGAGAGAGATAGATAGTGTATGTATCCTTATCAATTATTCAAGTTGGATCCACATGTGTCTATCTGCGAGGGCATATCATTCAGCTGCATGTTGCACATTCAGACCACAAGATTTCTAACCTATTTTCTGAAGCCCACTTGTTGCTTCTGTCTAAACTTTTCCATGCATGCATGGTACACACACTCTCTAAAATATTAGCTATTCATCCATACACTTCACTTTAAGTGCACGTTTGAGCTTCCTATCATAATGCAGTTTTCACATGCACAAGGATATGTAATCAATCAAACAATCTAATTGATCATATGAGAGTGCATCTAATGATGTGATGCCCAGGCAGGCACGTGCAAAACTAAGTCGATCACAAAGACACAAATATTGTTTTTGTGAGAAGAGATGTGTTAGGAGAGGGTGGCCGGGTAGATCTCTACACGTTTTGTTCTCCTCAATTTCGCGCCAAAATATGAGCAAGACTTCGACATGGCGTCTTCTGAGGTTGCTTGTGTGGTGAGAGTACTATGTGGAGTATATCACATGCATGGCACAATCATTTGTTGTTGATTCTGATTACAAGAGATTAAATTTGTACGTGGTTACTGCATGCAACAGAAGGTAAGCACTTTCATCATTAGGGCTAGTGAATTTGCACACAACGCCATATGACTTGAGTCATGAAGCGATCGATCATTAAGCTTTTCTTTTGAGCATGTTTCTCCTGTTGTGCTGGATGGCTACGCAAAATTTAATGTGTTAATTGTGCTATACAATAGTGTGTATCAATGACTGATATGATTACTGGTGTTTTTTCTTGAAAGGATCTTCTCGTCTTATCACATCGTTCCTCGAGGCTTATTTATAGCCCTAGGATTTTTTACCTTAGGATTTTACACTGTTACCATTATTACAGGAACACAAAAATCCTTTTATAATATGTTAGCCCCTGATCTATTATCTACTAATTAAGCCTGTACTCGGGAATGGCCTCAATTGCTTGGACCATTATGCCTAGTCATTATTTACCTTTGCCATTGCGGACGGCCTTCGCTACCGCTAATGACCTTTGCTATCGTCGTGAGTGGCCTTCATCACCGTCGATGCTCTTTGTCAACCACTGATGCTCTTCGTCATCGTTGATAGTCTTCACCATCGTTGATGGCCTTCATCCATATTAATACCTGTTGAAGAGGTGTATGACATATTCTCTAACATGATATATATATATGTCCTTTCATGACTATTTGTTATCGAGACATTCTTAATTATTAGCAAAATGGACAAATCAAGCTTTCTCTTTTGTTTTTCATGGAATAAACTATTTAAGGAGAAAATTGGGTGCCACAAGTTAGCTAGCTATGACTTATGCCCAAACTCAATTATCTCCAAACTATTACTCAATTAAGACATGCATCGTACTATACTCCATATCTCTAGTAACTTTCTAGAAAATTTCTCCACAGTTTTGTTCTGCGACTTTTGTGTCAGGTGGCATGGAAAGCTACTTACAAGAAATTAAAATTAGGGTTGGAAATTTGCTATGGAAGCCAGTCCGTCAACATTAACGTACAAAGGGAATCTTAACTCGTACGTAATTAAGGGGTAGGTTGCTATTTTGTTTTGCATTTTTGCACATATATGTGCTCCATCGCTTTCGATGATCCAATCAACATTGTATTTTAGTGTGCCTTGTAATAACTAAAATTCAGACCCATCAAAACATATCAAATGTTTGATAGAGATCTTAGTTAGGTCATTTTGGTTGGGAAAACAAGACTGGACGGTGATGTCCTTAATTTTATGTCAGATGTTAAATTTCAATTAAATGATGGCATGATTTCAGTGCTGAAAACTGTGAAAATTCATGATAGGACTCATCCAAAGTTGGTTGATTTTTTTTTTTTATGATATATACACTCAGCTAATCAAAATGCATCTAAATTCAACTTTGGTTGCCTGGTTGGTACTTCAAATACCAGAAATTGTGGGGAAAATATTATCAAACAAAACTAGTCATCACATGTTTCTAGAACTAAGAAACTCTTCTTTGATGTCAAGTTGAGTTTTATTTTTCATACATTGGCCAATACATACTCCAACTGTGTTCTTGGATATGCTAGCTAGTATGAAATACTACCAAGAAGCAGAACTGAAAAGAAAATTATATGATCAAACAAGGCGGCATTCCAGTAACATAGCTGGGCAGCAAGTTGTGGCTACCAAACAGCCAAAGGATGCATCCAACCAACCAAACCATATCTTTGCTTAACCCAAACTAAAGCACAATTCTACTCCAAAAAAAAACATCTAGGAAATGGAGGGAAGGGACAAGCCAAGGCAGCTGATTAATTAATGAGAGATACAGACAGGGACATGGCTGACATCATGCATGCATGCATGCATGCTTTGGAACTAATCATGCAGTGTTTGGTCCATTTGATATTCTGAGCTGTCCAGATTTGTGTAATAAAAAATATCAGATCAACTGGCTTGAACTACCTCACAAATCTGAGAAAGATAGAGGGGATCAGTACATGTTTCCAACTACTACATTAACTCACGAGTCATGACAGCCCAATCACATCCACGAATCTCGAATTGTATATTGTCCAATCATGGAACAATTTATATGTTTTCAATCTGATCTAGTCTGAATTACCTGTATATACTAGGCCTCTGCAGAATTTTATACGATAAATGGGTATATCACCTGCCAATCAGCAAGCATGGTCGATCTACAGACTTCCAGCAGAGAGCAAGTTTTGGAACTTGCATGAAAAACAACAAAAAAAAATTGGCCAACTATATGTAAATATAAAAAGGCTTAATTGATCAGTAACCATAAAGAAATCACTCAAGTTGGAAAATAACAACAGTTTGTTGCTGAGAGGTGTCAGTGTTAAAGGCTATCCATTAGATGCATGCAAGCTGAATTTTCTGTTTCTAAATTCCATCTGGTTATAACTGTAGTGTTACGGCACCAAGCTTAATTAAAATTATGCATTCATATCTTGGCCTAACTAGATAGAAAAAAAGAATCATGAGCCCCTTTGACTCAACTTACCATTGACATGCATGAGTGACATAGTAATTAACCAGTGGCTTTACAGAGGCAATTCACCTTTTCTGGTCAGTTAAGTCAAAGTAATTTCGTTCGGATTACCAAGCTGTAGAAAGTGAAAAACCAGACTTTGTCATAGTAAAAGCTGCATGAGAACTTCGACAGTAAATTAGTTCGTCAGAGGAGACGTCCCAATCGTCCGGCAGCTTAATTTATTTTTCATGCGAAGCTAGCAGATATGTTTGACTTAGAATGGCAGTAAGATAAGCAATATGTTAGGATCAGGCCAACTGGTAATGACAGTACTAATCCTCTGCATCCCATGTGAATATGAGATATCTAAACACACTTCATGTCTAGTTGTCAGTTGAATGATTCTGGCCAAGAAGAGATGTAAGCAAACATTCAGAAAACTGGACTGTGATATGCAACCCCAAAAATGCACACCAAAGACACTATCATAGTATCATGGATGAGATTTATCCATGAATATATGTTGGCTATACTTGCATGTGTGTTAAGCACAAGAAAAGAAACTGAAATTGCAGCCTCTCCACATAATATGTACGATAAAGCTTTAGTTTTTCTGAACAAGTTATGAAGCCTTAATAACAGGACAGAAAATTTGGTATGTTTACTGACTAAACTGCGAGTAGTAAGGTACACAAGTAATTGAAGTTGTCGTTATAATGCAGCTGTGTAGAGATGCCGGGTCACATAAGGTTTTGAGGATGCAGTTGGGAATATAATAGCTGGGGCTTCTTATCTTAGGCCTATCCTTTTCTTGGCACTACATGGGAGCATCTTTCACACATTAAGATACATGAGCTCATTGGCCAAAGTGACTTGGATTTGTTTGGCATGCCTACAAAGGCCCCACCATGGGCTGTGAAACTCATGACAGGAGAGAATCCTAAATCTCCTCCTCCCTGCCTCACTAGATATCATACACACATGCCAACCTGTTTGCTTCTCAGCAGAAAACAGAGCTCTTGGTCCTGGACTTGCTAGGGAGCTACAAAGATCTGGACTTGTTTGGGAGAGGGAGAGAGAGAGGGGGTGTCTTCCTTTCTTCAGAGGGAAATTGGCTGCTGGAATCCTAATTTGAGGTGAGCATAGGGCTCTTCAAACCAATCTTCTCTCCCTTGTTTCTTTCATGCCAGATGTCCGACATGCATGCATGCATGTTTCAGAGTTCAGAGTATGCATGCAGATCTCAGTTTCTTTCTTGAGAGTTCTTGGTTTGCATAGTTCTTTCTTTTGCCGTGAACTGTTCTTTGAGATTTTCAGAAGGCCAATTGGCATGTAGATGATGTCTCAATCGGTTACATAATGATACCCTGAATTCAACCTTTTAAGGCTATTCTGTTCTGTATGTAGATGCACATTTAGTTACATAGGAGCCTTTTTAAATCGAAGTTCAGTTGATAACAGAATCATTTTCAGAAAGTTTTCTTCATGGAACAAAGCACTAGCATAACTACATCAGTACAGAAATGTTGATCCTATTGCCATCTTCAGGCTGCAACAGCAAATACAAGAAGTACTAGGAGATAGAAGAGACATACATACAACTGAAGGAAACTGGTTGCAGCTATCTTCACCGAGAGATGGACAGGGAGCAGATGAGGATGGCCATCTTGAAGCAAGAACAAACATTCAGACAACAGGTGAGGCAGGCAGCAGAACATCCTGAAAAAAAAATCAGAGCTTTGAGGTTGTACCAAAATTTCTCACTCACACATCTCTGCTTCACTGATTGTTATCGAACCAGGTCCACGAGCTGCACAGACTGTACCATGTTCAGAAACAGATGACGAGGCAGATGGAGATTGCAAAGTTGAATCGAGCTCAGGCAATCGCCGACGCCGAACCCAAACCGAAATTGGGGATTTCTTTCGATCAAAAGGCAATCACTCATCAACAATTCTACAGTCTCCAAAACAGCAAGATTTCTCCCCCTGCAGAAGAAGAAAAATGCGACCTTGAGCTGACGCTGGCAACCGGGAGCGGCAGCACGAGAAGCCAGAAAGGCAAGCAGGTGAAATCATCCAACTCGGACTCCGGCGCGGCGGTTTCGTCGACGTCGACGGAGTCCGAGCTGGCGGAGCGGAAGGAGTTCGACGTGGCGACGGCGGTGAGGTTCCAGAGCCAGAGCAAGAAGAGGCTCGTCATCGTCGACGAGGTGAACCTCCAGCCTCCATGGCTCAACCAGTGCCTGAGCCTGAGGATGGCGTGAGTGGCGGCTGGATCAGCTAGCTAGGACTGGGCTTGTGTCGCCTTGTAGATTGCAGAGAGAGACAAAGAGATCGAGAAGATGCTGTTACGTGTACATCACAGAGCTAATTTTCTGCAAGAATCGGTAATGGACTGACCTGATTGTCTCCCGTTTCTTGATTTTGTGGATGTGCGCCATGGCGCCGGCGCCGGCGCCATCCTCGTCATCTGTCTCCGACTCCGGCGAGCGGAGATGCAGCCATGCCGGCGTGTTCCGCCGCTCGGTGGCGAAGTTTGGTAGCGGCACTGCCGTCGGCGACGCCATCCTGACGGGGTATAAGCAAACCATGGATACGATCTCTCGATCAGGATGGAGGAATGATTCCGACGGCGCCGCCATTGCCGGAGCTCGCCGCGGTCTCTATGCATAAACAGGTGGGTAAATAAGTAAATACGAACTAATCCGAGGGTCTCGATGCAAATATCACAGCACGAACGACTTCGTAAATCCAATCTAGGCTGCCCATATGCGATCGGACGGTTCAAAAATACCTCTTGCGCGATTACCATCCAGATTTTGTACCAATGTTTCAAAATGAACTACTCCGAGGACTTCGCTGCAAAAAAGTGGTCTTTTCCGAATCAAGACCGTTCATTTTGATCGGACGGTCCATATTCATCCAGGTCTCGGATCGCTCGCAATAATAGCGACCCGGACTTTTGTGCTTGTTTCTTTAAACCAAACTAATCTGAGGACTTTTTTGGGTTGGAAGTGTTAATTCTCTCAATTCACACTCGATATATCTATCATTTGATATGAATATCATTTGATGAGTATCAATCTTTCCAAGATTCTGGATATGATTAATCAATCTGTGGAGTCAGGGAGACCAAAAACGCTTGAAAAACTGTATTGATCAAGCATTTTCAGAACATGGTGCACATGACTCTAACAGGAGACAAGATTTCAGATCTGAATTGAAATATGGGATCACATGAACAAACCAACTGGCCACTATATACCAAGAAATGGTATATCTGCAGCAACAGAAATGGTTAAGTTCAAACTCTATGCAGATTACTGAAGCAATTTAAAAGAGCAACGCTAGATTCCGGTGGATTTCATGAATAGAAAATCTCAGGTAACTTCTATATCAGAAATTTTACGGTCTTTGAGGAGGTACCGAGAGGTACCATAATTTTTAGTGTTAATTTTGGTATCTCTAGGTACCTCATGTACCAAAAGGAACCAAAATTAACACTAAAAATTTTCTTAAGGACCGTAAAATCACTCCTTCTATATCTGCTCGCCGGACCGTAAAATCACTCCTTCTATATCTGCTCGCCTTTTGTGACAATAAGTTTGCATCCTTTGTTCTCCAGTTCTTCACAACTCTTCCTGGTCAGAAAATTCCCCATGTCGACAAGCTTCAGCTCTGAAAGTGAAGGCAGGTTCAGCAGCCCATCAGGAAGCCTTGCCATACTCCCACATTGCTCCAGAGTCATGGTGATGAGCTTCGGCATAGTACCTTGCTCAAACCTCAGTTTCTCAGCTGAAATCCACCACAGTTTCAAGTATTGCAGCCGTGGGAACCCACAATTGGAGCTGGACATGCTGTGGCCTTCATACTTTGCCACTGCCAATGTAAGCTCTACAAGATTTGGGAGCTTCCCCAAGGTCAACATTGGATCTTCTTCCAGGACAGAATCAGAACCAGTAACTAGGGTGAGAGTACGAAGCTTTTGTGGGAACAACCTGCTGTCAGGTAGTTTAACCAACCCTACCAACGCTCTCAGATAAAGCTCGACGAGGTAGTCATGATCTGATAAACAGGTGAGCATTTCCACAGGAACATTAGCTCCACCTATTCCCAGGGATGTTATGTGGGTCATATGCATGAGAGATTCTCTCATACGCCTCCAGATATACTTACTTACCCTTGTTTGGTCCTTTCTCTGGATGACCAAAGTTTGCAGCTCCTTTTGTTGACCACCTCTTGGAGCAGTCCATTTCTTGACGTCAGAAAACCAGACATACCTCAGAGCCGGTATGTTCCAAAAAGAACTAGGAATGTAAGGCAATCTTGTACCACGCAGGATAATATATTGCAAGTTGAGAAGACATCCAACTGAGGATGGGAGTGTTACATTTTTGCAATATCGCAATCCAATATATCTTAAATGAATCAAGCTACCAAGATTTCTGGAAAATTTCTCCAAATTTGACTTCTCCAAGTAAAGAGCTCTCAGGAATTTTAATGTGTGGAGGGTTCCCACAGACAAGTTGAAGCCAAACATAGTTCGTAAATTTGGTGACACTCTGTAAATTTCATCGTCAAAAAAGTCATGGAATGCAACTCGATAGGCTGTCATTGCACCAGAAGCTAACATAAGTAGATTGTCACGATTTTTGCATACACTGAGAAGTCCTTCTCTGAGAGCTTCTTGGATGGCCCAGTCCCGTAGTACATCATGGATTTGGAAGACTTCAATCCATCCATGAGCTTTACTTCTCTTGACAACATGAAACATGCACCTCTGCACTAATTCCTCCAAATAGTACCGTGAAGTTTCTTCTAATGTGTGTTTGGTTATGTGTGGCACAAAACCCTCGGCAATCCATAACTTTGTAATAGCAGATGATGAAATTTCGTATTCCTCTGGAAAAGAAGCAGCATACAGGAAGCAATACTTCAAGTGCTGCTCTGGCATATCATGGTAGCTTCGAGCCAATATTTGTTCCATAATGTCCCACTTTTTTGTCATTTGCCAATCCAAACAATGGTCCATTTTCAACCATGTATCAAGACAAAGGTTCTTGGACAAGTATGCTCCTAGAAGTACAAGAGCCAGTGGTAAGCCATTGCACTTCTTTGCAAGATTCTTGCCTATGCTCTCAAACTCAACACGATGGTTTGTATCAATGCTTTCATGTGATGGAAATGCCTTCCTGCAGAAAAGATGCCAGCTTTCCTCTTTACTAAGAAGTTTGAGCTGGTGAACATAGGTCAATCCATTAGCTTGCTCTGCGATTTGTAAATTGCGAGTAGTTAGTAGCACTATGCTCCCATTCTTCATATCAGGAAAAACTTGCCTTCTCACATTTATAAGATCCCATGTCCCAGCTGTCCAAACATCATCAAGCACAATTAAGTACCTTCTCTGTTTAAGAAAGTTATGCAACATTGTGGTTATTGATTCTTCTCTGATTTTATCGAATGATTCTTCCACCTCGTCTGATCTACTCATTTCATGCAATTCCTTATCCTTCCCTTCAATACCCATGACTTGTTTTGCAATGTCCTTCAGTACATTAATCACCTCAAAACTTTTCGAAATAGAAACAAAAGCAAATGCATCAAACAGACCATCCTTTTTGACTGAGTTGTACACATTCCGAGCTAGTGTAGACTTCCCAGCCCCACCCATGGCAACTATGGATATGAAAGTAAGTTGATCATTCTCTGCATTTTCTATTCTTGCTCTGATAAGCTTAATATCATCCTCAAATCCAACTAAAACATCATCATTGTCAGAATATGCAGAATATTTAGCCTTGCTCCTAAAATCTTGTACCCTGTTAGTCTCCCCAAGATCAAAGAGATTCAAAGTTGTTCTACTAATTGCAATCTCACGAAATCTCCTCCTTACACGATTGATGTCAACACCAAGTTTATGACGGGCTATGATATCATTAAGTACACAAGCATACCTCAACATGGCACCAATGAAGCCTCTCTTCACCTTGTTCCATTTCTCAGTGTACTCCGCGACTTCGATGATGTTTTCAGCTTCATAAGTCACATCTCTGATCCGACGAACCCAATTTGCTACACTGGCATTCCCGTTTCTCCTTTTATCATCAGCATCTTGGAGGAAACACTGCAGTGATGTTAGATCATCTTTAAGGAAAGTGATCTCATCAGGGACACCACACAAGAATGACGTCTCCTGGACAGCAAGGTTGCTCATCCTTGCAACCACAGAAGAAAGTGCAGACTCAGCCATCTCTTATCCCCGCCCACTTTGTGAAAAGCATGCAAGGTTGTGATAGCCCTCTGTTGACTTGTCTTAGAAGCCTAGAACAGTAATACCTGAGAAACGTAAAAATTCAGTTGTTTTAGCAATAGCTCCAACTCAAGAACACATTAAATTCCAAATTTCGTCAAGGTATGGCAGGAATTAGTGCATAAGCGTGATAAATATACAGAATTGTCATGAATAAGAACCATGCTTGTACACAAACCACAAATCTCTGAACTGGTCTAGATATGTCTGAAGTAAGGCCAGAACAAAAAAATCACTTCTGTCATTTACCAGCAGGGTATCGATAGCCATCCACTTCATGACACAATCTTCATCAGGTATTCAGGTATGTTAACATCAGAGTTCTGGGATGCACGGATACTGGAGTAAGTTCAGAGCTACAAATGTAGAATCCCCTAGTTCTATCAACGTATCACTGAATTGTACCATGTAAACGTAATACATACAGAAAAATTAAACCATAAAGAAAAAATACAGAAGCATTGATCCTGATTCCTGAAACTCCCAAATATGAAAAAACTTTGGGTGGTGGGACAGTAGCAGTTGATTCTGCTGCAAATTTACTTGCACCGATCGCACTAAGCAACAAATTCATCAAGACCAAGACCTCTTCGTGAGAGCTTCTAATGGCTACAACTATTTTCAGAACTAAAAGCTCTCTAAAATGACAAATTCTGGATTTAGATTATGAAACTCAATAGCCGTAGAATCTCTAAAAAGTCCAACTTCTCGAGATTCTCACTACTCAAGCTCCGCCCTAAAGGCCTAAAACTCAGCACAGCAATCGGCGAATGCTGCTATCAATTCGGCACATTAATTCACC
>KE372868.1:768418-780525 GCA_000418225.1 Zizania latifolia | reverse complement strand
GAGCCATAAGATCCGAGTTAGAATCCATGCGAAAAAACCAAGTTTGGAACTTGGTCGATCCATCTGATGATGTGAAAACCATTGAGTGTAAATAGATTTTTAAGAAAAAGATAGACGTTGATGGAAATGTTCACATCTATAAGGCACGATTGGTGGCGAAAGGTTTCAGGCAGATTCAAGGTGTTGATTATGATGAAACGTTTTCGCCCGTCGCAATGCTTAAGTCTATCAGGATCATCCTAGCAATTGCCGCATTTTATGATTATGAGATATGGCAAATAGATGTTAAGACGGCTTTCCTTAACGGAAACCTAAGTGAGGATGTGTACATGACACAGCCTGAAGGTCTTAACGATCCACGGAATACTGGGAAAGTTTGCAAGTTGTAAAAGTCCATTTATGGGCTGAAGCAAGCTTCTCGGAGTTAGAATCTTCGCTTTGATGAGGTAGTCAAAGAGTTTGGCTTCATCAAGAACGAAGAAGAGCCTTGTGTTTACAAAAAGGCTAGTGGGAGCGCACTTGTGTTTCTGGTCTTATATGTAGATGACATATTGTTGATCGGAAATAACATTCCTATGTTAGATGTTGGCAAGGCTTCGTTGAGAAAAAGTTTCTAGATGAAAGATCTTGGAGAGGCAGCATACATTTTAGGCATAAAGATCTATGGAGATAGATCGAGAAGGCTAATTGGATTAAGCCAAAGTATGTACATTGACAAGGTTTTGAAACGGTTCAAAATACAGAATTCCAAGAAGGGTTTTCTGTCAATGTCATATGGTATTTCTCTCAGCAAGACTCAGTGTCCTTCGACACCTGATGAGTTGGAGAAGATGAGTGCGATCTCGTATGCCTCCGCGATCGGGTCCATCATGTATGGCATGCTGTGTACACGCCCAGATGTGTCTTATGCTCTAAGTGTTACGAGCAGATACCAGTCCAACCCGGGTGAAAGTCACTGGGCGGTTATAAAGAGTGTCCTTAAGTACTTAAGAAGAACTGAGGATATGTTCCTAGTCTATGGCGATGAGGAAGAGCTCGTTATAAGTGGATACACGGATGCTAGCTTCTAAACCGACAAGGACGATTCGCGATCGCAGTCAGGTTTTGTGTTCTGCCTCAATGGAGGCGCAGTGAGTTGGAAAAGTTTCAAGCAAGAAACGGTTGCAGATTCTACGGCAGATGCCGAGTACATTGCAGCTTCTGAAGCTGCAAAGGAGGCGGTTTGGATCAGAAAGTTTGTTTCTGAGCTGGGTGTAGTCCCTAGTGCGTCCAGTCCAGTGAACCTCTATTGTGATAATAGTGGTGCTATTGCGCAAGCCAAGGAGCCTAGGTCACATCAGAAGTCCAAACATATACTTCGGCGATATCACCTGATCCGTGAGATCATATATCGAGGTGATGTGAAGGTTTACAAGGTGCACACGGATTTGAACATTGCTGATCCGTTGACAAAGCCTCTCTCACAGCCCATGCATGAGGCGCATTTGAGCTCTATGGGTATTAGATACTTATGTGGGCAAGAGTAGTGAATGTGAGAATATTAGTAAAGTCTATGCTTATGTAATACAGATAATTGTTATCTTGTTCCTTGAATAAATATCTTTTACATTGATTAACGGGTTGATGACATGTTTGTGAGACTCTTTGTGTTATGACTGTGTTCAAAACGATCCATAATCTTATATCGTCATGTGGAACAATGATGATTTATAGATTAGCACATCCGACTGATTGATGATCATGTTTCACAGATCATAGACATGGAGATGCCAAATCAGTGATGTGGACACATGTTAGTGAACATGGTGTTGGATTGACCCACTTTAAGATGCTGCTGGGATTGTTATCATGATGTGCCATCAGTTGTTCTCAAATGGTGTACCTACAGAGTCCTTAGACCTGAGATCGTCATTTGATTCCAGAATGTGTAGTAGTGCACTTAGTGGTTTCCAAACGCTATTTCGTAACTAGGTAGCTATAAAGGTTACTTATAGGTGTATTATGAAACATGTCGTGGGATGTGAGCGGCCAAGATGGAATTTGCCTCTCCTAGTAACGGGAGAGACGTCTCTAAGCCCCTCGAGGTAGTCGGATTGGAAAAGTGCATGGCCATGCCACTATGACTAAAGAGTTAGTCATGATTGAATCCACTACTTGATCGAGTGAAATGTCGAGCTATCCAACAAGGGTGGCACGTATCTCGCCTTGAGCTTGACTGACGTCGTATGGTAAAGGGACTGGTGCGTGAATACATCCAGGTTCAGAAAATATGATTTTGCCTTTGTATGCATTCGGGGGTCAATATGTGCTGCTAGGTACCGCTATTGATCGGCTATTCGGAAATGGTTTCCGGGTAGCGGTCGTTTGTGTATGAACCTATCGAGTCACACACTTAAGGGGATCGATTCAAATCGTGCAAAGAATTGGTTCTTGTGCAAGTGGGAGATTGATGGAATTGTGCCCAAGAAAATTCTAGGGGACTCGGAAGTTCCGGCTATAGCTGGAAGTTCCGGAGTTCTGGAGCATCCGGAAGTTTCGGGCCAGCCCCTAAATTTGGTTTTCTAGACGAACCGAAAGTTCTGGTTGTAACCGAAAGTTCCGGGGTCAGAATTAATTCGATACAGAAGGTCTGTTTCGGAAGTTCTGACTGTAGTCAGAAGTTCTGGGTCGGAATTAATTCGATACAGAAGGTCTGTTTTGGAAGTTCCAGCTGTAACCGGAAGTTCTGGACCCGAATTAATTCGATACAGAAGGGTAATTTCGGAAGTTCCGGATAGGATCCGGAAGTTCCGGCTATAGCCGGAAGTTCCGGGATGCAGAGATTAAATCTGTTAGGCCTTTAATTCGTATTAAAAGGCACATGCTAGGCACTATATAAAGGAGGAGAGGGTGGCACGCAAGGGGCTGCTGCTATTGCTTTACCCTAGCCCTAGACGCCACCTCTCATCTCTCCCAAGTAATCACAAAGGTTGTGATCAAACCCTATAAACTTCACGAGTGGTGCTAGCACGCCGATGTGGAGTGTTTCCGTCCCTGTACATGTGGACTTCGTGGAGGTGCTGCTCGAATAGCAGCACTCGTCGTCTTCTTCGTGTGAAGATCGCTGGGCTTCATCGACTTTGTCGTCGGCAAGCGAGCGAGGCAGGGAGAGAGCGAGCGAGGACGCGCTTTCCCAAATCTTCTTCCGTTGCTCTAGCGCGTCTCGCGTTAGAAGGTAATAATCCATGATCCCTCACGCGCATGGGTTCCTGGGCCAACGGGATTAAAATTTTTAAAATAACCGGCTAGCGTAGCCTCCCCATGTCCCAACAGAAGCATCCTTGATTTTTAGTGAGTTGAGGGCAGTTTAGGCATTTAGAAAAAAACTAACGTTGACTAACGTTAAAACTAACGGCAATGGCATATATGGATACAATGAATTGAAAAAGTGGCATATATAGGAATATCAAATTTTTAATGACATATATAGGAACCGGTGAACTTTCAGTGACATACTCAATGACATATTTAGAATTTTCTCTCTATATAAGGTGAACATATTCTACTCTCTATGTACACATGAGAGTTACCATCCACAAGTCATAGCATCGAAGAATGGGATTGGGATGCATCAGGAATACAGCTACAACGCTCAACGAACTCTGTGAGTTTTTGTTTACACTGATCTTGATAATCTAACAACTGAAAACAAGCCATCTTACTGCATGCAACAAAATTCAATTGACAGGGCGTGGAAGTACTTCAGGGTTTTCCTCCTTATGCCAATGACAAACTGAGGTTTTTGGAATCTAATTAGGCATCCTTTCCCACTCTCACTACATCAAATTAAGGTGGTGTACGGCAATGTAAAGAGCACCAAGCTGATAAAAAATTCTGCCTAAAAATTGCAATATATGTATAGATTGTGAGATGCAGTAGAATGAATTACAATTTTTGATCTCCTATCGAATTGTTTAAAATAATTTATATCGTTATCTTGATTAGTGATAATAGAATTTAGAAATGGTAAAATCATCTAAAAAACAAGTGATGTAGAGATGACAACCGATTGTTGAAAGAGATATATGTAAATTCTCTAATAACGATTATACCCAAAATATAATCAGTTAAAATACTAATTTAGCTTTTAAAATCGATGACCAAGATATATTATATATCGAATAGGCGTGTGCTTCTCTATGGATACATTAATTGTCACTCATGGATGCATAACTCAACTCTAAAACTGTTACCATTAATCAAGATAATAGTAGATTATTAATCAAGATAATAGTAGAGATCATTTTTAACTCTTAGATGAAAGGAGATTAAGGACTAAGATTCGTTAAGTTATACTGCCAATAGAGTTAATGCACCTTAACATTAGGTGAAAAAAGTAGGTACATGGTTAAATACTGCTTTCTGAAAGTCTATAATGGGCTCCATGCTGCATTGGCAAATGCAATGGCGATGGTCGATGGAGAATTCATATGCCGAGTGCTGCGCCTTCTTATTGTGAAGAACTTCGCTGGCTCGGCGATAGCAATAAAACCACTAGGATTGTGAGGCCATGGGAATGCACATGTTGAGAGATAATCTTCTTGAATGTACCTTGTTTGATCCTATGTCACAGAATCCTTTTTGACAGCTTTGGCTGCAGTTTCATGTTGAGGTTCCGTGAATCTTTATTCGTCTTTATAGGAATATGTGTGGTCTGAAGAACATTGAGACATGCTTTATCATGTCAACTAACTTGGATCATGCTGGTCGTTTTGTTGGCCAGTGTTAGCATGGAAGCTGACCTGAAGATGCTGAGCTTCATGATGTCCACACAAGGCTATGTTGATCATTAAATAGAGATGAGAGTATGAGACATGTTCTTGGTTGCTAATAATTGAGTATAGTCAACAACAGTCACATATGTAATTAAGTCTGAGACTCTTCAATGCCCTTTTATTTGTAGATATGGGCATGCAAGCTATCATAATTAATTTGTAGCAATAAGAAATGGCTATCAATTTAGCTAGGTTTCCAATAAATACTAGCTTTGTTTCATATTTGACATTTTTGAAATTTAAAATTCTCCAACTTTAATCAAGTTCAAATAAAAACTCATTAATATTTATAATATTAAATAAATACACTATTAATATATATTTCATAGTCGATTTAGTGAAATTAATTTGATATTATAACTATTGATATGTTATTTTTATATAAAATTGGTTAAGTTAGATAAGTTTAACTTCTCAAAAATCAAACAGTTTATAATATATAATGGACGGGCGTGGCAATATTCTCGCTTGAATGATTTAATTTGATTTTACAAGAAAAAAATGAAGAAGCTGAAGAGACAGAGTCGGATAGTGCTGCATTCGGGAGTAAATTCAGAACAATTGCTATTTGATGAATGACATCCAAATATTAAGTCCGAGTGTTAATGTAGAAATTAAACCACATTTTCTAAGGAATCTTGTTTAACAATCATCTGCTACAGGAGCTGAGCTAATGACTGAGATTCGTACAAATTAAGTTGAATCCGAAACATAATCGGTAAACAATTAAGTTGGGGAGAGATAGAGTGAGAGATAGTTTCGTTACATCTCCTACCTGTAACTGAAAGATGAAAGAAATGACTTTCTTGAGCGTTAAACACTGAAAATTTGCAGAGTCGTCCGTCCAAGACTAATGGCTTCAGTAATAAGATGAATCACTTTTCTATACGCATTGAGAGCACTGCATTGGAAACAGCTCCTCTGCAGTTGGCAGAGGAGAGGAGCCAACCGCGAAGGCAGTAGTTTGATCCAAGTCATTCGATTGAGAATCGACAGGACGTGTGAAGTTCACATCAGTTACCACGAAGTCTTATCTCTATCTACTGTGAAGTGAGTCCTACACCGTGGAACCTTACTTTTGTACCGTCGGATCTTGTCTAGATGGTTTAGATCGGATGACTAAGCTCAAGAGTTAAAGAATGTAGAGGATCTCATTTCTACTTCATGCATTGAGCTGCGGTCAATTAATCATGATCCCTCCCGTGCCAATACATTCATGTTATTCTCGAATAAAAGGCAGAGATCTCATGGTACTAAAATATGAAGGAAACAAATTAAACGTATTTATTTATGAAATAATTAAATCACTAGCACATAGTAAATGCTAGCCTAGATCTATCGACCAAATTTAACAAAGTTAACGAATAATTAACCGGTAAAAATCAAAGCGATTGATCGGACAGATACCATTATCAAGAGCTAGAGTGATAATGAGTGGGATTAGAATGGAAGACACTTGAAAAGCCTCATGAACACCTCTTTGAGACATGGACGACGGCGAGGAGCTGGCTTCTCCAAGCTGCCATGGAAGCGCTTGCACGTGTCGTCCTTGCAGCGGCAGGCGGACGCCACCTTGTACAGAAGGACGTTGCCACGTACGGCCGGCTTGTTCATCACCTTGATGTCGCAGCGGAGGATGATGTAGTCGTCGTCGTCGTCGCCGCCGACGTGGTACTCCGGCGTGTCGAGCTCCTTCCTGCCGATGAACCTCCCGAAGCCGCAGGCGGTGATATCGCGGCGGTACGAGTTCTCGAACGTGTGCCTGATGATCGGGCGGCTGTACAGGAGCGCCGTCCCGTCGTCGTCGGCGCGGCAGCGCCGCCGCAACAGGCTGAACCGGACCTCGGCGCAGACGTCCTTCGACCAGTCGGCGAGGTCGAGGTAGACCGAGACGGCGCCGGTGTCCATGTGTTGGTAGCCGTTCGGGTAGAAGAGGATGCGCCAGGTGTGGCCGGCGGCCTTGAACTTGGCCGACGTGAGGCACTCGCCGTTGCCGAGCAGCTTGGTCTGCGAGTAGCCGCTGATCTTGAGCAGGTGGCTCCCCGCCGTCGCCGACACGGCGATGCTCGACACCGACTGCGGCGACACCATGGTCGTCGTCGGCATGGTAATCAACTAATGACCAACAAATTCAGACTATTTGATCGAACTCTTGAAACCAAACCAGTGAAATTAAAATTGTTACCCGGATGAAATGCTACAGGCCGGTGAACGAGTGAAAAAGATGGAGAATTTATAGGGAAATCAGTGGTTACATCGGCGTGCATGCATGCATATGCGAGCGTCCTCTTATTCAGAAATTCAGTTGTCATTCATGCAGCAACAGATCGATCGAAAATCCCGTACGTAGGTGATGGTGGAGATGAGCGACCTGTTCTTCAGAAATCAGTTGCCTGAGTCCATCAAAGTCCCGTGGTTGATGGTGATCATCTTCTTCTCAATCTCCCATGCATGCATGCATGCATGCAGCTGTTACGTTATCAGTTCAGTGATTCAGTCTACGACGTTCTGCTCTTTGCGCCGTGCGATTCGGTGATGTGGAGACTTCAGCGTTGAAAAAAAAAAGTATCTGGATAGGAGATGATCAGATGAAGTTTGGCTGGGCTGGAGGCTAGGAGAGCTCAGCAACAGGCACGGTAGTGAACTTTCTCATTATTTAGTTGAATTTTGGATTGTAGTCTCAACTTCTAACGAATATTTTAATTTTGGAAAAAGTATATATCACACTATTTAAGTTTGCCCGATATTTAAAAAACCCCTAAAGAAAAAACCGTTTAAAATTGTCCAACGGTATTGCAAAAAGATTTAGTTTTCACCTTTGATTAGCGGTTTTATTGACGTGGCGAAACGTGGTCCGGTTTTGACTGACTGTGCAACTGACATGGCACTGGTGACGCGGCCGATTGACAAAAAAGTTTGAATCACACTCTTCAAGTTTGCCCGATGTTTGAATAATCCGCTGAAGAAAAAAGTGTTTAAAGATTATGTTTTTATTTTCATTTCCTGATATTCTATTTCCATATGATTCTCTCTATTTCTGTTGTCTTAACACACCGAGAAATTTTTGCTCCGTTTTCATTCATCAGTGGAGTGCTCCCCATTGAGTGTAGCTACATGATGATAGTTTAATTATATTCGGCGTATCTAGTTCTTTGCCGAGTGTCCGAAGGAATACACTCGGACTTTACACTATGAGAAACAGGGGGTTTGTCGAGTGTACATGGCACTTGGTGAAACCCCAAAAACACTCGGCGAAGAGTTTGTCCAGTGTAACGCTCGACAAACAGCACACTCGGCATATTTAGTATCGATGAAGGAAGATTTATGTTCAAGCATTTATGTTTATTGATTATTTCCTTTTTCTAGTGCATGCGACAATTAATCTGCTAGTACGCAAGGAAATGAATTAATTGCTGCATGTATGTGGGCTCGCACATATTAAAGAAAGATTATATGATATATTATCTCTTAGAAGTAATAGGCCACCGATATCAAATATAAATCGTTAGATCGTATAGATCGAACGGTCTACAAGATTTCGTGACACCATAAAATTTTGTGGCACAATAGCATCGGTAAAGCTCAACAGCTGTAGTGAAATCTCTCGTGTTCTCATGTATATGCTTGAAGCCATGTCCTTCAGTGGAAACGCCTGAACATAAATATAGCTAGATTAATTACAGTAATGAGTTTAATTTTATTTGGGTATGCATGCAATCGGCGCCACGTATGTTTGTACGACCTACCGATAAGGTATTTGATGAATTTCAACAAATTAAAGCAGTAATCAGTACGCATTTATCTAGAAAAAGTTAGCAAGTTCAGACCAATTTTATCATATATATACAGTTGAAGCTGGCTAGTCTTCTGCAACCATCTGCAAAGTGTTGCGCCATTTGTGAAGCATTGGTGAAACTAATATGTTTGCAATTGGCCATATTAATTAACCTTACGATATTCCTATTTTTTGAAAAAGTGTTCGTTATTTTTCTTTATTATTTATTTATATATATAACTGTACGTATCCCCGTATCTATGTTTTTAATAAAAAATCGTATAGTGTGTATGTAGATCTTATATGCATTCGTGTATGTGGCCGTCTTCTATGCTTCTCATCGTAAACTTATATTAATGACATTGATGTAGCCATGTCATGCCTTCGAAAAGGTGAGAACATTGTTCTCGAAAAAAAATACTAGCTATATAGTATATGGTCCTATTTGCTATGATTCTAACTCTAGTTTTGAATAATTTTGAATGTCTAAGCTCAACTGGATCTCTAGCTAGGATTTTTCTGCTAAAGAATTCAACTCCTCCAATTTGAAGCTGGAATTAGGGCCATAACAAACAGAGCCTATATGTGTAATTTTACAAATGGATATGTAACACATTTTCTCAAGACATCCATCCCGCCCCACAGTAAACTCTGATCGATATGTACAAAACTGGTGATGTGCTCAGTGCAATCAAGAGATAGCGCTCTGATGTTTGGTGTATTGTGTGTGGCACAACCTGCTTAATTGCTTCAATTGAATGCACCGCCTACCAGTGATCGTCAGCGACAAGAGTCATGATTTGCCCACTCATCTACGAAAATTAAGTTCTACTATACTATACACTGGACTCTTGGGAAATGAAAGGTCCGATTATGGTGGCGAGCTAGCAATATGCATTCTCCTGAAACCTCCCAAACCTCATATGCAGATGTACTGGCGATGTACTGCATGCATCATGTATATGCATGCATAGTAGCTCTAACTAGAATTTCTGAAGATTTTTCCATCTTTTAGATAGCTCCAAGCCCGGCATATATATTGGTGAAACTATAGCTATATAGCTTGCATATATCTTTATGTACAAATATGTATTAAGTTAAGTAGGCGCCGTATCTTCTTATATATAGTACGCGTGTAATAAGCAGGCGCTCTAGTATAGTTCAGAAATTAATTGGTATATGGTTTCTCTGCATCGTAAGATCCAACATTAATTTGAAGAGAATTACACCAAGTCATCAACCGTCTAATCATATATACTAACAACATATATATCAACTTACCTGTACTTGATTGTTTTGTATATATCCGGAGTATACCATGTTCATTTATATATATTGGTCGGTTTAGTTAGCATGTAAATGTATCACAAATTCACACTTTGTTAGTCTTTGGGGAAAATGATTAATTATGCCATCTCGGTGATATATGATCGGATACGTATGCCAATATGTGGTAGCAGGGAAAAACATAATTAAATTTGATACACTATTAATCTTCTACAACGGTATATATATTGCAGTGATTAAGAACATGACAGAACTCAGTAACAGAACTGATACATGCCATCTGGACCTTCCAACCTTGCTTCTAAACGAGATATCACATCTTTGCTATTGCAAATGCGAGCTATTCTCTACTGAACTCTGAACGTAAATGTGTGCCGTCGCGTTGCATCCTGCCATAACCTTATCGCTGGTGCACCAGCAAGTGATGTTTAAGTCGGTTGAGCACGGCAGGGTAGAACTGTCTGCCGGTTTTGGAGTGCAAGTAGAATTCCTTGTGCTACATTATTATTGTGAAAGCAAGATGTATGCAGTCCTGACATCTCCCAACCCTATAGCTAAAATCAGACGACAGTTTTTACGTACGTGCATCTCACAGTACAGTTGTGCTCAGTCTCAGACTGCCTCTTGGGCTCGCTAGCAGTCAAAATCAATGGGTTGTTCTACTGTTTTGCTCCAATATATATGGGCAAAAAACAGGCCATAACTCGGAGTACCATATAGTACAAAATTAATGCTAGCATGTGGTATAGTCGAACCAGCTAATTTTATAGCCAAAAAGATGATAATGTCCTAATAAAATGCTTGTGGTCGCAACTACCACTGGAAAACGGAATTCTTCTATAAAGGGCACCATTTTTCTTATGGTTTTTTAGTTACTGATGGAAAAAACATAAATGGATTGTCGGTTTATGGTGTACCGACAGAAAAATTAATTTGATCTAACGGTTATTTGATAATCAAAAAGATGATGATGTCCTAAAATGCGTATGGTTGATCGAATATTGAACTCTTAAATCAGCTAGCCACGAGCTCCTTGGACAGATTCTACCGTGATTTATTGTAAAATCAGTTTAATTTGCTATTTACCATGGTTGCCTGATATTTTTTATTTGTTAATCATATAATTAAACTTGTATAAGGAATAAGCCTAGCTAGCCATACATATATATAATTTAAATAAGTGTTACTTATTATAAGCATAGTGTAACTTTTTGTTTGCTTTATAGGAATTACATGTGTTGTACTTGTCTAGAATATAATTTGTTGCTGGTAAGGAGTAAAGATCCACCCTAAAATGTAATTTTTAAATTTCAACCAAGAACATTCATTTTTCACAGCAAGAAAAAAGATTCATGGAGTTGTTCAATGTTGATATAGTATATCATATCAAAAAGTGATTGATAGATTAAAAAAATCAGTTACTTGATATATATATAATCTCTTTTAAAGTACTTTAATTTCTCTACGATTCTCTTAAATAATTACAAAGTCAGATGTTCAAATTAACTATGTTGTGAATCGTGCAGAGAGCAAGATGAGGTGGTTCTCCTCTGTAGTCAAACAAAAGATAGAATGATAAAGTATGTTCTACCCCTAAGCACTACCTTTCACAACCCTAAGCACCAAGAACATTTCCGTGAGTTTGCCGATAATGCATCCTATTGCATCATGTAGTTCACTCTAGTCACAAGAATGTCAGTATGTTTCCATCCAGTTATCTTCTAGTAGCTCTTTGACAAAAACCCTAGGTACCATGTTCTAGGTTTTCTTGTCGATTAGCAAGGCTTGGCAGTTAACTATTGTTCGTCTGCTTAACACCTTTGCTTATTGTATACCGTGCTTTGTGGATCGACTTAAAAGCTAAATCTTGTACTCTAGGGTGTGAAATGCTACCACAGAATCCACTTACTTAGAATCAGATCTAGAGTAGAGTTGCAGCTCTACTGTGAAGTACTTGCATCTATTTGACTTACAGACTAGATCTAGATTCACGAATGGTGGAATTTGGTAGGAATGTACTATTTTGCCCCTAAGTTGTATTACGCTTTATTTGTTGACATATATTAATGTAATTATACCGTAATAATAATATTTTGTAGTTGGCAGGGAATTCGAGTTACAACCTTGCTGTTAACCTATAGCAAAATGCAGAGAAAACGAGGATGTAGCAACAGAATTTCGGCCCTGTTTCACCATTTGAAATGGAGGATTTTGATTAGAAAAAAACAACG
>KE372868.1:715182-751514 GCA_000418225.1 Zizania latifolia | reverse complement strand
CCGACGGAGAAGCTACCGTGGACGCCGGCGACTGGGAAAAGCAGCAGGACGATCACCATCAGCGGCGTCGCCGAGGCGAGCCCGAATCGATCATGCGAAGACCTCGCCATCGATCGATCTCGATCCACCGAGAGAGTATGTAGCCTCTGGCCCTCTCGCTTCAATTATAAATAGCTAGCTGGAATTAATTTTGTGGCTCATCTAGGAACATATTAAATACAGATAAGTAAGGCAGGTTTTATTCCTCATTAATATCAATTAAATACATACCTTGAGCTGCAATTTTTTTTGATAAAAGGCTTTATTAGTGCCATGTTTTGATTCGAAAGCAATATAACAGGTGTTTTATCGGGATTACCGAGTAGCACCCATACAGATTAAACCTAGAATCAACCACATGATCAGCGATGCTAAAAGATCAAGCATATCAAGAACATTCAGCACATCACATACTACCGAAATCTGGTATCCACCAAAAGACATGAGATCAACTATCTTAAGCAAAAGATTAGTCCTCCCAAATTGCCAGCTCCTATTACTTCACATCAACCGGCAATTCTGCACCTGGAAGATTACTTCACAGGCTTCAAGGCAGCGCGAAAGCGTTTGACGTGTCTGATAGGTGCATCATCTGCTAGAGCTTGGCATATAGCAAGCCCAAGAGTCTTCTTGCGTCGCCCTTTAACTGAGCTGCGACCAGTGGTAGTAGCCACTAAGTGAGAAAAAGAAGCAATTTATGAACAACCTGAAAAATGTTACTGTAAATGTTGTTTTTAAAAACAAAATTATTTCTCAGCAACCAAATGACCCAAGCCTTGCCCCCCAACACCCCCAAAACAATTTTTGTTTTTTCTCTAGCTGCAATTTGACTTCATGTATGTAATGATCTCAAAAGAAATGAAATTCTTAACAAAGTTTAAACTGCCAACCAATTCGTGGTCCTATATACATATATCGGTTTTATCTTCTAAAGTCAGAGGATTCATGTCTGACCTAGTAAACATCTGCAAATCTTGGTCCGTGCTACATGTGAAGTTTAATGTGTTGTCAGTTACTCCCTCTCCCTTCCTCTGCTAAATACTTTACTTTTTAAATAAATTTGATAAATTAGTACTAAGAGTAAAATATAAAAGTGTATTAAGAAAGCAATATTGTGACCTAATAGGTAGAAGGTAGTTAAGTGGCATTAAATCAATAAAACTTCTTTCTTTACGACTCAGGTGCATGCAGATAAAAGAAATACAAGTAAAGTATTTTAAAATAAATTTAAAAATATAGAAATAAAGTATTTTTGGAACATGTAAGTACATGCTAATCTGAAGTGGCTTCTTGGTTGAATCTTGGTAATCTATTCAGAAACCAGCTTCTAGTTTAATACTTATATATGTTCTTTAGTTGACAACAACAATATTTTAGCTAACATGGTGCACACAGTGTACCTGCAACAAAGGGCTATCAACTGTCAGCTCCATTCATAAGGCAATCTCTGAATCTGCACAAACATCTGATCAAAAGTGTCAGTGTATTCATCATGAAGCTACTGAAGTAGGAGGCAAGAATTAAATTTAATAACCAAAGCCTCCATTTCAAACTAGAAATGTGATGAATATTGATAATTCTACCATTGAACGATACGTGATGCTTTCTACATCAGACGCACTCCCGATGCTTCCCAAGCCTACAAAGTTTCAGCATCTGATGTAGTTTCCTAAATCTTAGAAAAACTCTAGGGAAAAAAACATTTTTGCACTGCTTGGTCAGTTGATCTGGGTGTTCTATTCTTGTAGTTGTAAGGCAATATATAGCTAGGCATATGAAGGGCGCCCTAGCTCCTCAACATGAATATGTACCATGTGTCTTCAATCGATCTTAACCTAAGGCTCTTAATTCTGCTTAGTGAGTTTTAGCAACTGTAGCTACTTCTGAAATCGCCAGGTCTCTTAAGCAGTTGAAAAAATTTCAGTTTGTAAAACTTAATTGCTAAAAAATTTAGAAATAAGCTAACACACAGAAGCTAAGAAACACTTCTTCTCTCGATTCTCGTTAGTTAGATGCTCATCAGCCAGCAGCATCTGAGAACGTTAAGCTCCTTAGTAGACCCTAAAATTCTAAAATTATATCAGTAGTTTTGTACTAAATTCATTTATGTGAAATTATATTAATTATTGCACATGGCTCATCTGCACTCTTTTCTCGCAAGTGGTTAAACAGGCCACCACACTCGTGCCATATATGCCGCATTACAGTAGTGTGTATATTAGTGTGTGTGTGTGTGTCACAAGTAATTTGTACAGATGACACGGTTATTTGCATAATTTAGTGATCTTAATTAATCGACAGTCATATGTTATTAACTCTATAAATTCGGTAGTTTTAGAATTTAAAAACTTGGAATACTAATTTGTTCATCACGTTCTAGATATTAGGCCACTCTCCTCCATAGATGTGATCACTTCAGAACAAGTACGTCGGTGCACGGTTAAAGCATGTGACCACTGACGAGTATATCGATCTCGTGGTCAAAGTTAGCATCGACAGTGACCACAATTGTGATCGGATGCGGACGAGTTCAGACAGCTCAATCCTACCGTTCAGCTCGAGGACGAGCTGATTTTTCTAGGGAGGAGATATGTCACGCGCAGGAGGAGGCTGGCGTAGGGGTGGCCAACAGGCCCAGCCTATAGGGTCCAGTTAAATTAAGATTCGGTTAAAATTGAGTCAGTTAGTTTAAAGAGTCATGTTTAGATTAAATCAGTTTGTTAGTTCTGTTTAGATTAAATCTGTTAGAATCAGTTTGTTAGTTAGAGGTTGTAGATCGATCATGTGCCTATATAAACAAGGCCGATGCCTATATAAACGATGCCCTAGAATCAGTTTGTTAGTTAGAGGTCGTCGAGTATTCAGTTTAGGCTTTGTCTTCCCTGTATCCCCTGCCTCGGTGGTGCGGTGCCGGTCATGGCTCCTCCGCGCCGCCGAGGTCCAGGGCCTCGACTAACTACTTCGTTTAAGTATAATTTAAGAAGATTAGTTTCTTCTAATTCCGTTGAAACCTTGACCCATGATAACTTGGTATCAACTCTATTCAAGGATCCTAATTGCGATAATTTCATCCTATCTACTATTTCTGTTTCTTGCCGTTCACGTCTGTGCGTGGATAGACCGTCGTTGCACCTTGTAGCTTGGAAATGGTGTCTGCTAGTGTACGCCAATTACGGTGATGAAATTCTCTACGCTAGATCAGGAGACAATGTACGCAAGGATCATATTATGAATTTGACAGCTCTTCATCCCACCAATCAGCTCATTGAAGCAATCTTCTGCAAACGTCCTCAACACCCTTCTCATATTCTCAGTAATGTACCCTTCAGCAATCCATCTTATCAAACGCCTCCTGCTAATACTGTGTCCTTTTGGAAATATGCTATAGCCAGCATGTCTTGAGTCCAATATTGGAAGTGTGATGAATGCTGATAATTCTACCACGGAATGATCCATGGCGCTTTCTACATCAGACGCACTCCCGATGCTTCCCAAGCCTATAAAGTTTCACCATCTGATGTAGTTTCCTACAACTCTCAAGCCATATCTTGGAGTAACTCCAGGGAAAAAAATATTTTTGCACTGGTTGGTCAGTTAGTCTTGCTGTTCTATTCTTGTAGATGTAAGGCAATATATAGGCATATGATGTAGTTCTATTCCTCAGTCTCAACTTAAGCCATGTTTAGTGAATTTTAGCAACCATAGCTACTTCTAGAATCTCTAACTCTTTTAATCAATTTAGATTTTTTTCAAATCGTAAAACTCAGTAGCTAAAAAATATCAAAATGAACTAATATTCAAAAGTAGAGAAACGTCAACTTCTATATATTCTCATCAGGTAGATATTCGCCGGTTGTTTCTTAGAATCTTAAACTCCTCAAACAGACTACTCCGAGTTTTTAAACTTTATATTACTAGTACTCTTGTAATGGATTCATTTATGTGAAATTATATATATATATATATATAATAATTATTGCACATGGCTCATTAATTTTGTGAGCTTAATTAGTGGACAGTCACATATTCTTAACTCTATAAATTCGGTAGTTTCGGAATTTTAAAACTTGGAATATATACTAATTTGTTCATCACGTTCCAGATATTAGGCCACTCTCCTCGATAGTTCTAAATAGATGTGACCACTTCAGAACAGTATGTCGGCGCACGGTGCAGCTGAAATTAATTTTAAGTGTACGCATTTTTCTTATATCAATAATTTATTCTGTTCTTGACAGCAGAATATTTCAAATAGTTTCGCAAAAAAGAATATTTCAGATAATTCACGCAATTACCCCATACTTAATAAAATCAAACAGGGATATCACGTCATATAAATAATCTTGTACTGCTTTTCTAAACTCTAGAGACCAAATATACTCCCTCTGGTGATAAAAGAAAGTTGTTTTGAGTCAATATTACAAGATAACTTTGACAATAATTACTATTCAGGTGCCATTCTTTGGTACAAATGAACCCACAAAGTTCAGTGCTCAAGCAAGTATGTTACTACCCCTCTCTCTCTCTGATTACTCATCAGTTCAACTTGTTTGTTTCTCACAGTGCCACACATTCCCTATGCCTCCTAAGCCAACAATTAAAGAGCAACATGATTCAGGATTTTAGGTCACGTATATCTATCATTACAAACTTGTCATTCAGGATTTTAGGTCACGTATATCTATCATTACAAACTTGTCATCTAAGATTTTCTAATTTTAGTGAGACATTGAGGTCGATCACTAAATGAGCCGACTATTATCATGAACGCTGAATTAGAAAAAGTTATTAAAAAGTTATTATTCTTCCACGATTGCTAGCATGGTTTCATCCATGGAGCCTAGCTTCTTCTTGGAAGCTAACAAAGTCATCAGTTGTCATATATACACACACATGCTGGCTATGAGTCATGACTGTATTTTTTGTGCCATCAAGATACAGTTCAGTGAACTGCTTGCCACATGGTACCTCTGCTATCAATCAATACGAGTATACGACTGATTTCTCTAGACACATAACACAGTATTTTTCGTGGCATCAATATTCAGCTGCTGGTGAACTTATTTTCACATGGCACCTCTACTGTCAATCTATATAACTACTACATACCAAGCCGAACTTCCCTTTGTACGTACCGTACCCGCCTCTCTTTATTTTGCGGGATATTTTATAGTGCTTGAGGAGGTATCAGGAGGGATCATATTTTTCAGTGTTAATTTTGGTATCTCCTTAGGGACCATAAAATTACTCTTATTTTGCATTCACAAACATCTCAATTAGGGATGTCGTCCTTGGCATGTGCGAGAAGGGGTTCCTCAACTAAGCTAAATACTCTAATATTTTTTTAGTTCCTCAACTAAGCTAAATACTCTAATATTTTTTTAGTTAGGTTTCGATTCACTATATTTGTACCAACCTAGATTGAGATTTCGATCACATTAGAATAGTCTCAACATATGGTTTCTTAGATGATATTTTATCTTGTCATATCAGCATGCAAGATACTATTTATGAAAACCATACTTTGAATCTTGATTTCTTAGTATGTAACCACAGTAAATTTTTTATACTGCTCTCCCTTTTTTCTCTCTCTCTCATCCAATCACTTTTCATCCCTGTCTTAGATATTGTGACGACGTAATGTCTTATTTAAGACATGATTTCTCTATTTTCTATTCTCTCTTCTTTAACTTTTTTGCCATATCAAATTCTTTCCTACATGACAGCATAATAAATGATTAAGATATCACTCTATGTGGAGGGTTAAGAATATCACGAGTATCTTGATCAATTCAATGCTAAACACTATGTATATGATATCTTCTTGTCTCTCAGTTTTCGTTTTTCTCACCCTATTTAAAGTTTGGCATAACTCATAAGGTACTGAAAATTTCTGGAACGGCCCTGATTTCAAAGCAACTTGAATTCATAATTTAACTGGTATGTGTATCCGATTTAAACATTGAGTAGTGCACTTAAAACGTAACTGTGCATGCATGTTGGGCTTGGTGAAGCTTCAATCTTCTTCACTGGATCACTAATCTTCAGGTAGGAAACAGCTCTATGGAAAGTAATAGATTAAATAAGGAGACCATACACAATTATATACATGTGAATAAAAATTTGATGCAGAAGAATTAAAACAAGATTTAATATATATAGGGCTTTAGTAAATATATAATTTCAATCTATCTGGAACAAAAGGATTAGTAGCTTATGTCACATTCACGCAACAGTAGCATCGGTTTCTGGTACAGATATCTGAACTGCAGGTAAGCCTACAGTAACTGCACAAAAGCCTCCAGTAAGAATTTGACAGTAATCTTGAGGATGACAACAGTTATCGATTATTTTTTCTAGCAATAGAGGATAGGCTCAACATGTTCCCAATTCCTTCCAAGCCTATGTCCAGTTTTCACCCGCATTTCTGGCATTGTCACACTATGACAGCCCATGAAACATTCTGCACTTGATCAATGGTGTCTTCCCCTCGAAAGGATGGCTGAGCTCATCTCTTATTCATGTTCGCTTCACATACATATTATTGTGTCAGCGTGTATGAATTGATGCTGTGAAATAAATCAGTATGTGGCTCATTTAATTTCCATCTTAGAACATGCAATGGTAAAATAAGATGTGCCATAAGGTACCATACTTTCTAGTTCTAATTAATGTTGAAGTACCGAGAGGCATCACAAATTAATAGTAGGAAGTGTTGGAATATAAATTAAAAAATCTGTCTTTCCCCGTCAGCTTAAGCTTTTAGGTTGAATTGGTCGTTCATGCAACTCAATATAGTATCACCTTAAGCTTTTTGATTGAACCGGTCGGTAAATACAACACAATAAGAAGTATATTTGGTACTTCTTCAAGAAAATGCATGGTCTAGAGGAAACAAAGTTAATACCTCAAGCAGATGCCGGACTTATCCTCAGTTTAATCTATGGAGATATCTCCTCCCTTCTTTGTGTCCTCATTGAACATCATAGCCTTCATCCTCCCATGCATGTGTGCTTCATCTTTCACCATGTTCTCTTCATTCTCTCTGTAGAAATGTGGTGTTGGATGGTTGGGAAGTAGATTGGTTGCATCTGTGATGGCAGCCTCCAACACCTTCACCTCTTCGGCCCTCGCCCCCTCGCAATTAATCCAAACATTGAGATTCATAAGGGAAGAGAGGTGGTGGATGCCAAGATCAGGATGATCAGCACATGCAGATTGCACCTCATGTGCTCTAACCACAATTGAGATTTCTTTGATCCTTTGCATGGCTCCAGCCTCAAATACCAACCCGGCCATCGATCCATACAAGCGGAAGATCTTCAGACATCGGAATCTGTTGCTGCAAACAAGGAGCATTTCCATGGGATGATCATCTGCAGCTGACCACAGCTCCAGGTCTAGCAATGCAGGCAAGTCCCCAAGCATCTGGAGGACTTGCTGTGTCACCTGCTTAACCCTGATGCCTAGCCTGCAGAGGTTAGTCATTGAAGCCAACCAATCTGGGATCCTTTGGAAACAGAACCTTGGTATGTACAATTCACTCAGGAGATGAGGAGATGAGGACCAAGAATCAAAAGGGATGTCAGCTGAAAAAGGCCCCCTGTTAATGCTCAGAAATTTAAGTCTGCAGCTAGCAAGTTTGCCAAGTGATGAAATCAAGGCATCAGTGCAATGTGTTCTATCATTGCGCGATTCACTTATGTTCCAGTTTAGCCGAAGATTTCTCAGGTTGGTCAAACTACCCAGCTCCAGCAAAGAACTTACCGAGCATTCATCATACACAGATACACCTGACAGTTCCTGCAGTTTCATTTTTCCAACTCCATCTGGCAGTTGTGCACCATTAGCAAGAAAATAGTTCAGCCGTCGCAGCTTGACAATGCTCGCTGGCAATTTTCTTATCCATGTCCGACGCAGATCCAATGTTTCAAGAAACTGCAGTTCCCCTATTTGCTCTGGAAGATGTGTGATGGTACTAGCTGCAATCCGTAGGTACCTCAGCTGACATAGATCCACCACATTGTTAAGATAAGAGTTTTGCAATTTCCCACTGCTCTCCAGATCCAACACTCTTAAAGCTTTGAAGTCTGAAACATGAGGCATTTGTTCAGAATATCCAAATATGCTAAGGGATCGAACATGTGCCGAAATCATGGATGAAGCCGACATCGCAATTTCTTGCCCACGGTAGTCAACCGAGAGTCGGCGAACTTTAACTTGGGAGACCAATCTATGTGCTAGTTCACCGATGGAAGTTGAAAAATTTTCATCCACTGCCTTGGATACAATGAGATCAAGAATCATATCATGCACACGGCAAGCCTTTGCTTGACCATCAACCCCAATACCTACTGGCTGGATCATACTTCTGTTTATAAGTTCATTAAAATAGCACTCCCCTTCCTCCATTAAATTTCTCCCACTATTGACCTTAATGAACCCTTCTGCTATCCACCTCCTTACCAGCTGATGCATGTTGATCTCATAATCTTCTGGATACATGCTTAGATATAACAAGCATGTCTTCAGATGGTGGGGAAGATCAATGTAACTGAGGGATAAAATCTTTCTCATTTCCTCCATATCGTATTTGTTCTCAAGACCTGTACCAATTGAATTCCGAATGCGAATCCATTCTTCTCTTCTATCTGATTTATCAGTTAATAAACTAGCCATAGTGATAATTGCCAATGGCAGACCACCACACTTTTTTATAATTTCAGTTGAAACATCTTTAAGATTAATTGGGCATAGATCTTCTGAGCCGAAAATTCTTTTGAAGAATAAACTCATCGAGTAAGCTTCATTTAGCGGGCTTAATTCATAAACTGTACCAAGATCAGGGGAGCAACATGATTTGGCAACGGTAGAAATTCTTGTTGTCACTAGTATCCTACTACCACAAGTATTCTCAAACAAGGCGCATTTAATAGTCTTCCATGCTTGCGTGCTCCATATATCATCAATTACAATCAAATACCTAGATAATAAGAAATACAACGATTCAATTGATTATGGTGACTAAGTACTGGTGGAGTTAAATAAGAAAAGAATCGCCAGAAATTGTGCTTATTTTCCTACATCTTGCAAGAATTGTATCGTGCCAAACGAAATTTATATGTTTCAACATTGAACTAATACATATATGTATATTGATGGAAAGTATGTTGAAGACTTCATCATACTACTCTGAATAGTTTTTGTTAACATGTATTCAATTTGGTCCATGGTATAAGTAACTGTAGCACATTCTATAAGATTAAATATGAGTAGTGAAATGACTGATGGTCATATTTAATATTTATGTGCACAAGAGGTACATTAATGGCTGACACAATGTTGCAATGAAATTAGAATTTTCCCCATTGGTAGAATGACATTGAATTCAGAAAGAAACTGAATGCTAAATGAATGTAGTGTGAAACAGGTGGCTTACCTCTTCTCCTTCAGGAAACCCCTCAGTATATTTATGAGCCACTCCTCATCCCTTGCTTCTGTGCTACTGTAATCTTGGTTCTTGATTTGAGAAACTATGTCCTTATCCATTCCATTTGTGCTAGCATGATGTGGTTCCATGATTTGAGAAATTATACTCCTTAGAATCTTCTTTATATCAGGTTTCTGGGAAACCGACACAAAAGCCCGACAATTGAATTGCCCACTAATTCTTTTGTACACTTCATTTGCAAGGGTGGTCTTGCCTAAGCCACCAAATCCTACAATTGAAATCACCTTGAGAGACTGATCTCCATCATTTACCAGGTTGATGAGCTGATCCCTTGGAACATCAATGCCGACTAGATCGGATGAATCGACATAGAGCGCGGGCAACCGGGGATCAATGGGCACCACATTGGTGGTTTCATGGTAAACTCCAGGATCAATCTTGTACCTCTTTCTCCTGTGGCTTGCCTCAACAATGTCATCCTTGAGCAGCTTCATCTGCTGAGCAACCTCGCGGCGAGCTAGCAGCTCCTTCACTCTCTGAACATAGGGCAAGAATCCCATGATCCCACAAGGTCTCTGTGGCTCATGGTGGAGCTGGTACATGTACCTGTCGATGCAATCATCGATGTCGTAGGCCAGCTCCCTCACCTGGTTCCTCCACTCCTTCATCTGCGGGTCTAGTGCCTCCATGTCGGCAAGCTTCTCCAGCAGGGCGTTCATGCCGCTGAGCTCGTCGCTCAAGAACGCGACGTCACGATGCACCCCCTTGTGCAGCCTGAATTCTGTACCCAGCAGGGTGGTGAGCTTGTCGAGTAGGGAGTTCATCGCCCCCGTGGCAGCGCTCACCATGATCCCGTCCATCTCCTCCGCTGCTCTTCTGCACTCCTGGACGAGCTCAGGCCTCAGGGCAGCAGTCCTGTGCAGAATCAATGAAGCAGAAAGCCATTGCCACAGATCTAACTGTACTGATGAGAAATCAAGAAAGCATACAAGAACTCCTCGATAGTTGATACCTACTTACCTTGTGTGTGTCTTCCTAGCGCAGCTTCAAGCTAGCCGGAGCACGGGAGCAATTCATGGAGATCTGCAAATCTCTCGGCAATGCGCAAATGAGAGTTGCAAGTGGAGGAGGGAGGAGGAAACACCGTGTTGTTGACTAATTTGTCTGTGAAAACGACCAGATTAGAATTCAGAGGAAGGTGAGCTACTGAGCTGATGAACTTGCAGGCAGGGGGGCCCAGATGGCAGTAGGACAAAGACACTCATGTCGCATGTGCTGCTGCTGTTCTTCAATTATTGTCGCGTCTGCACGAGTCTGTTCTTCAATCAAGAGATCTGAATTTGTCGTTTCGGTTTTTTGTCATTTGTCATTCTGATATATAAATTATTAATAGAGATGGTTTACGTACCATTATTATGGAATGACAACATAATTCTAAGAGTCATCATTAGAATGACAAACAATCTTTTTTTTTTCATTCTACGATACATCAGAATATAAAAAATTAACAAGACTGCTAATACTGCAGCAGAAAGAATTACATATCTATACTACTTTAAAAGTAGCTAGTGGTGATAACAGATTCACTACCACCACCATAATCCTTTTCATTGACATGTGGATGATACGTAGTGGCATGCTATTCTTTTAATGTTGTAAAATTTTTATGTTGCAACATACGGACACTCAACTAGTTTTTTAATAATAGAAGAGTAAACTCATGGCCTCTGTATCTCGAGTCAAAACAGGCATGCATGTACCTTTGCTGCCTTTCAACAATCAATCAAGCTAGACAAACACTGGTGCAGCTAGCTATTCTTGGGTTGCTCTACCTTGCATGTTCCTAGATGTTAAAAAGAAGAATCAGTTTTATAAAATGAGGCCAAGATTAATACAATCGCGAGATATAAAACAAAATAATATCAGTTCAAGTTTGAATCATCATGTCATGCAATCAAACAAACGTCAGGAAAATACAAGGTCCTGGTTTCTGAATGGAATACAAAAAAGTACAGATTTATTCTTGAAAAAGGAGTTCATAGTAATCGATTGATCGCGCTATTTGCATACAATGACAGCCATATTCCAATATTCCATTCTGAAGAATAAAGGCACACTTGTGGCTTTTCCCTCTAGTGTGAATAATGATCAGGAGTGTTGAAACAGTGGTGCAGGACCCTGTGTCTGTCTGTCGAAATGTCGATATAACCGTTTGATCTGCATCCACTTCTGTGCTGGATCTGAAACAAATGAACAGGAAAATAGCATTGCTCATTTTGGATCATAAGCCAGTTTCTCAAAGCCCGTACAAATAACAAATGGGCTTTGCTATGTAACAGAAATGAAATTTGACAAAACTGAACCAGAGCTCAGGCCTCTTAAGAAAGAACTGGTAACCAAGCCGTCTATGATGACAGTCAACAAACTAGTGAAGAATCAGTTCACTAGTTAACAAAACTAGTGAACTACGTGCAAGAGCTCAAGTTTAGCACAAGATGAAAACTGTTAAATTTCTAGTCTAGTTACCACTTACCACCAGCAACTGCTAACATGACTGACTAAAGTCATCTGCTTTACCTGGAAATAATCAAAAGCACTGTCTGAAGTCCTGTGTGTATCATTAGCAGAATATGAATATCATCCTAAATGAGCAGTCACTATTAAATACCTTAATTACAAGTGCAGATGCAGAGAGGTAGGCAGGGCTTGTAAGTTGCTTCTTGCCCTACTAGTTGATCTGGTTATTTGTTCTCATATCATAATTTACCATCTCTGCTTCACGAAATCTGCGTAAAGTTGGTGTGGGATGGTTGGGAAGCATACTGGCTGCAATCCGGATAGCAGCCTCTAATGCCTCCACCTCTTCAACTCTTGCGCACTCGCAGTATATATTGACAACGAGGTTCCTAAGGGCAGAGAGGTTGCTGATGCCAAGATCAGGAGGGTCAAATCCGCATTCATCTTGGGCCTCATGTGCTATTATTTGGAACTCAAGAGTTTCAAGCATTGTCATGGCTCCTTCCTCAAACATCAGATTCATCCAGTGGACAAATTTAAGCTTCTGCAGGCATCGAAATCCATTGTTTCTGACAGTGAGCCACCTTTCATTGTTGCTTGCTGCATTTGAGTGTAAATTCAGAAATTGTAAAGCAGGAAAATTCCCAAGAATCTGGAGGGTTTCCTGTCTCACTTTAACCTCGATATCTAGGTATGTGAGGTCTGCCAGTGAGGCCATCCACACTGGAATCTTACTGAGATACCAACCTGTGATTTCTAATCTCTGAAGGAGATGAGGAGGTGAGGACCAAGAATCTAATAAGAAGTCAAGGGACCAAGGACTGATGAGAGTTAGATATTGTAGGTTGGACCTACTGAGTTTTCCAAGTGATGAAGAAAAATTGTCTGCATATGTTACTTTTTCCTCGTGGAAGTCACTGATGCGCCAATCCAATCCAAGGGTTCTCAATTTGGTCAAAGTGCCCAGCTCCTGCAATGAACTTATTGATGTACTGTAGTCTACAACCATAAGTGACAGAAACTCTAAAGCTTGCATGTTTCCAATTCCATCTGGCAATTCAACACGGTTAACAAGTAACCATTTCAAATGTCGAAGTTTAACAATGCCTGCAGGCAATTTGCTTATACCCATACAGTTGAGAAGATCCAATGTTACCAAACACTGCAGCTCACATATTTGTTCTGGAAGAGAAATATTACTTGCTTTAATTCGTAGGTACCTCAACTGAAACAACTTCCCAATATCTTCAAGATAACAGCTTTCCAAATTCTCATTACCATCTAGATCAAGCATTCTCAAGGCTGGGAAGTTCAAAAGAGGAGGCATTTGTTCACAGTATCTAAATATGTTCAAGGATCGAACATGGGTAGTAACCATAGAATATAATGTCACATTTTCTTGACCATGGTTGACAATTGAGAGTCGGTGAACCTTGTCTTTTGAGACAAACATTTGTTTTCTGTCAGTAAAGATAGTAACAAAATTTTCCTCCATTGCCTTTGATATAATTAGATCAAGAATCATATCATGCACCCTACATGAATATACTCTACCATCATACTGGATATGTACTGGTTGCATCATGCTTCTGTTTATAAGTTCATTAAAATAGCATTCACCTTCTTCCTCTAAAGTTCTTCCACCATTGACCTTGATGAATCCTTCTGCCACCCACCTTCTTACCAAATAATCCCTTTCGATTATATAATCCTCTGGAAACATACTTAGATACAATAAGCATGTCCTTAAATGGTGAGGAAGATCGTAATAACTCAGAGATAATATCATGTTCATTTCCTCCACATCAGAATTTTTCTCAAGTCCTGAACCAATTGAATCCGACACCTTGAACCACTCAGCTCTTGCATATGATTTAGTAGTCAACAAGCTAGCCATAGAAATGATTGCCAATGGTAAACCACCACATTTCCTTACAATTTCAATTGAAATATCTTTCAATTGATGAGGGCATTTATCTTCAGAGCCAAAAATTCTTCTAAAAAATAACCTTTTAGAGTCATCTTCACTCAGCATTCCTAATTCATATACAAGATCATGGCAAGGGGAGGAACATGACTTGGCAACAGTACAGATTCTTGTTGTCACTAATATTCTACTACCACAATTATTCTCAAGCAAAGAACATTTAATAGTCTTCCATGCTTGGGTACTCCATATGTCATCAATTACGATAAAATACCTATGAAATAAAATACAGTTATAATTCAATGGTGAAGTGTATGTTTTTTTTGCAAGAAAAACCTATTGAGTATTGATTGATATATGCGTACTATTATGTGAAAAATGTGAGTATGTGAATAAATTTTGTTTGCAAAAGTTCTGATTCTCTTTCTTATTTGGACAAGAGTTCTCAATTCAGGAAAATCATTGCGACTGGTAGATGGGTGGATATGTCCTTTTCATATAATAATAGATAGTCTAATAGCTGGTAATGTCATGGTAAATAATACAGATGATGATGAAAATTAAGACTGTATTTCAAGCTGGTGTGAATAAATGTATTACTGTAATACCTCTGATTCTTCAGGAAACCCCTCAGCTCATTGATGACCTGCTCCTTATCCCCTGATCGGATTCGGTCAACCTCATCCTTCTTAACTTGGTAGAGTATGGTTCGAAAGACCATCCCCATGTCCGGATTTTGTGATACTGACACAAAAGCTTTGCAATCAAATTTCTCTCCAATTTTCTGGTACACCTGATTAGCAAGAGTAGTCTTGCCAGATCCTCCTGAACCAATAATTGAAACTACCTTCATCCTCTTCTCTCCATCATCCACCAGCTTGATGATGTCCTCCCTCGGACCATCAATGCCAACAAGAGAATCCAATTCTGCATAAAGCGCAGGCAACTGACGATCAATCGGCACAAGACTCTTGCTATTGCTATTAAAGTTAACTGATGAATCAAGCTTGTATCTTTTTCGCCTGTTGCTCGCCTCAACAATTCGAGCCTTGAGCTCTTGAATCTGATCAGCAATGTCACGTTGAGCTACCATGTCCTTCACTTTCTGGACATAGCAGTGGATGAACCCCAAGATGCCGGCAGACTGCTTCTGTGTTCGCCCATGGTTGAGCTGACGCAAGTACTCGTCGACACAGTCCTCAATGTCGTAGGTCATCTCCCTCACCTGGTTCCTCCACTCCTTCGTCTGCGGGTCAAGCGTCTCTGCGTCGGCGAGCCTCTGGAGGAGAGCGTTCATGCTGCTCAGCTCGTCCTTGAGGAAGATGACCTCGCGCTTCATCCCCTTCTGCATCTGGTAGTCCTCCTCCAGCAGCGTGGCGAGCTTCGCGAGGAGGGAGTTCATCGCCCCGGTCGCCGCGCTCACCATGATGCCATTCCCGTTCATCTCCAGCTTAGTTCTTGAAATGAATTGTGACTTCTTACCGCTGAAAATTGCAGGCATCGACGTGCCCCAAAATCAAGTGTTGTCCATGAAAAAAAGAACCGATAGCAGATTCGTGATCAGAAGACGAAAAATCAAGAACAAGTTCGCGCCTTGGTACGCACCTCAAGTTGTACTAAGCAGAGAGGAGAGGAGAGGAGAGGAGAAGAGGTCAAGGTCTATACAAAATCTTGCTGGCTGTTGTTGACTTGTTTGGTCAAATCGATCAGCGAGGGAGAGTTAGGTGGATGGAGTCAGGGGATACGTGGCGGTGGCGGATGCGAGGAGACGGCGGCGCACAACTGCGCGGGGTCGCGGACTCGCGGCACGCCGTCGAGCGAGCAACCTCCGGCGCCGTGGCCGGCCGCCATTGGCCCGACCTCGGCCTCGTCCAAAAAATTAATAATTTGTCAATAAAAACATTTAAGTTAATAATATATGAGAAAAAATTGAAGATATTACTTAGCGGTAGCAAATCATTAAATATCTTTAAAATTTAGACGATTTCTCATAATCTACAGTTTTTTAAAAAGAAAGTAAAATATTATTGGTGTAATAAATTATCACATGACAGGTTTGAAGAGCCTCGAAGGGCTAAACTTATGCAAAGTGTTTAAGTCCGATTCAAACCTTCGATTAGAAAAATAATCTTATGTTCAGAAGTATGTGTATAACTTTAAATACTGAGTATTCGATGATCCCCCTCTAATAGTAATGAGAGGGTACTTATAGGTGTGATTCGTACAGGGTAATACATTATTATCATCTACTTATAACCGACTATAATTATAATATACAATGTAACACGTAAGGGCAATATAGTAAAATACTTCGTGCAATGCTGTAAAATACATGTCCCGTTGGAGAGGACCCTCGTTTTTGAGCCTCGGCCTTCGAAGTGGTTTAGAGCCTTCGGGGTGGTATTGTCGAAAGGCAACCTAGAGGTACTGACGCCGAAGGAGGCCTCAGCATCACAGGCCGAAGTCTATACTTGACGAAGGGTACCTCGAGCCCTCAATCAATCTTGTAATTAATTTCGAGCACGACGGGAGTCGATTCTCCCAACAAATACATTAGTGGACAAATCATTTATGAAAATGCATATTCACGTCCTAAATTTATTAAATATACCATTAAAAATATAAAATATAACTTTATATGCTTATGTGATGCCAACGTGGCGACAAGTCACACTCATTCAGTATCGCTCAACTGATTTAAAAAAAAACAGTAAATTGGACCTGCATATTGTCTATAATTCCTTTTAGCAAAAAGTATAAATTACTACCCTTAACTATCGTGAAAGTTTAAATAACCCCTTGAACTATAAAATCGTTTAAACAGTCCCCAAAAATTTAAAAACCAGTTTATTGTGCAATTATCGCTGATGTGGCATGACATAACAGCGGTTTTCGCTGACTGGACAGTACACGTGGCGCTGACGTGGCCAAACGAGCTAAAATTTTTCAGAAACCCCCCACACGGAAGGTGTTCGATAGAATGCCCGCGCGCCCCCCGGACTCCTACCCGCGAGCCGCGCCGCATAGCCACTACCGCTGCGTGCTGAAAGTTCCACACTAAACTGGTTTTTGAATTTTAGGAGGTTAATTAAACGGTTTTACAGTTCAGGGGTTATTTTTACTTTCATGATAGTTTGGGGCAGTAATATGTATTTTTCCCTTCCTTTTATAAATTGTTTTAACATTCTCAAATCTCAACTCTTTGTCAAATATAAATTATTTTAGAAATTTTAGACATGTTTTCATATTTTTTTCATGTTTATCCTTGTTAAACGAATATTACTCTCTTATAAATAAATAGCTTTTCTTTCTAAAGCAGAATACATAAGCAGAATAGTTATAAGAAATTTGAGAGGGTATTATCCACTCTAGATTATTCTGATCCTGACAGTATATGATTGTCATGTTGGATTGATGAAAGCAATTAAAGAGTTTTTCGGTTGCATAGAAGCCAATCGAGCGGTTAACACACGATTATGAATCATTTTTTAAAATCTATACCTAACAGAAAAATAATTTTATAAATGGGTGAAAAAATATTTTTTTTAAAAAAACATAATGATGGTCGTGCGCGGGGGCGTGACGTAAGCGATGACGTGGGAAGGACAAGTACGCGCCTATGCGGGCATCATGCACCAAGGAGACTTGGTGGGGAGAAATTGGTAACCCACTGACATGCGGGTCCATGAATTACGGGCCCACCTATCTCTGCTGGGGTAGGTGGCGCGTGGGGTGAGCCATAGCCGTAAAATATTCCTCTTTTCCTGTTCGATTTCCCTGCAGCCTCCACTCCCTGTGTGCGCGCGCCAACTGGGTGGTGGGATCGCGTCGTCGAAGGCGAGCTGTTCAGATCGTGAGTTCCCAATCCAATCCTCCGTTCTTTCCCATTCTCTTAGATCGTTCCCTTCTCCTGCTCATAGATTCATATTGTAAAAGAATGGTTCTGCCCTACGGGATGGTTGGTGAGGCGCGCGCTTAAGGTGTTTGATGATTTGCCTGAGCGAAGTCTCGCCCGAGTGCCCGACATACTAGCCGGGACTAGGTTCTTGCGCTAATAGCATGGTGGTTTTTACTTCTGCTCGTATTAGTTGCGCAGTGTCTGCTTGCATCGGGTTTCAAGAGTTGTGGTTTGGGGTTTTCTTGTCAAAGCACCGGAGCTGTGTCTTGCTGTCAAATCCTACTACCTCATCTGTGTTAAATTGCTAATTAAGTGGTTCGTTTTGGTTTGCAGGATCGTATGATATGACTGGTCTGATTAGCGCGCGTGCTGGTCCAAGGCATTCCTTATCTGCCAGTGGGGTTGTTCCAATTCGTTCACTTCAGGCTTCGCAGTTAGCAGCAAGGTTTACGCCATCGTTCCTTTCTGCTAAACTTCGTAAGGCTCGTTCCTTAGTAGCAGCAGCAATGGAAGTCACGAAGGACACATCCTCTGCTGCTTTTGCCAATCGTCAGCCTTCCAAAGGTTGCTGCTGAGAACTCCCTTTGATAAAGTGATTGATGTGTTTCTGCAGGTTGCAATGCTGCCAATTTTTAATTTTTATTTAAATTTCTCTTTGCATGATCATGTTCAGGGCTTCTTGAGACGTGGCGCAATGCTGACGCAGTGTGCTTCGATGTTGATAGCACAGTCTGCCTGGATGAGGGTATTGATGAGCTCGCTGATTTCTGTGGGGCTGGGAGGGCTGTTGCTGAGTGGACTGCAAAGTAAATGACATGTTATGCACATTACTTTTTGGAGTGCATTAGTGATCTAGTGCATAAAATTTGTTCAGGATGCTCATTGTTTTACGGTTCTTAGGGCAATGACAGGAACTGTTCCATTTGAGGAGGCACTAGCTGCCAGGCTGTCTTTAATCAAGCCATCTCTGTCCCAAGTTGAGGACTGTTTAGTCAAGAGGCCTCCAAGGTAAGCTTACATGAACCCAAATTTTAATTTAATAATATATTGTGGCAGTATTTCTCTCTACTATTTTTTATCTTGTCAGATTCTGTCTATTTCCTTTTTATTTATACAATTACTGAACAGAGCATAGTGTGCTTTGGAACACTAGTAAGAAAATTGCAACTACATTTGAATTTACACAAGCAACTACAAGAATAACTCTTCTTCTAAAAGATTGTGATAGGATTGGCGAGCCAATGAAAAACCTAGCCACTCAAATGGAGATGGGTTTCATCTCTAGCCTACCCTAACTTGTTTGGGATTGAAAAGCTTTAAAGAAGACGAACTACAAGAACAACTATTTATACTCTGTCTTGTATCTTTACAAGGGAACAAAGCCTGGATAGAATTCATCAACCATATATTCAACACTCTCCAGTCTAACATATGTTATTTTTGTGTTATAAACACTGTTTTCTTAGTCCACTCAAAGAATCACCAAAAGGTTGTTTCTTTAAATGCAGGATTTCTCCTGGAATTTCTGACTTGATTAAGAAGCTGAGAGATAATAATACTGATGTATTCCTTGTGTCAGGAGGTTTCAGACAAATGATCAAGGTACATAATTCCTCTGTACGATCACTATTCTTGTAGTTCTGGAATATCTAAACATGGTTAAGTTTGCCTGTCTATTAAAATTTCTTCAAATTTTATGCCTTTTATACTCAGATGCTGCACCAAACTTGCATTTTCAGTTGTCAAAAATTGAATTTAGACCTAGTTCTACAGCTTTGACCTATTTTATTTGATCAATAACAAGCAAGGATGTGTTCTTTTGTAAGACAATCTGTGAGCTATAACATTTTTTCACTTTGAGAATTGTTGAATGACTTGAATCTTATGTACGACCAATTGACATATGTACTATGTACTTGGTTTTGATCAAATGGTTCCGATATGCTATTTGATATACCATAAAGCACTCCTTGGTTTTTGTTTGCCTTTCTTCTAGCCTGTGGCATTTGAGCTTGGCATTCCTCCTGAAAACATCATCGCAAACCAACTGCTTTTTGGAACATCCGGGGAGTATGCTGGATTTGATCCCACTGAACCCACTTCACGAAGTGGGGGTAAAGCGCTGGCAGTCCAACAAATTAGACAGGTTTAATTTAATTTTGTAGCATTTGGTATTGCACTTATCACATCTTGCCAGATTATTTATCTTCTACTCATGTGTTCAGGACAATGGTTACAAGACGCTCATTATGATTGGAGATGGTGCAACTGATCTTGAGGTATGCAACTGGAGCACTCCTGGATAGTAGATATGAAATAAATATGTTTCTTTAGCTACGAACCACCTGCTGGCTGTTGTCAAAGATATGAAAGCAGATAATTGTTTCACTCATTACATTGCTGAGATATGCAACTCTCGTTGAGCAGTTTGTGTAAAGAAATAACAGTTAAGTGTTCAGATATGGAAGGTCTCATTTATGCAAGAGTTAAGACAAGTACAGAGCTGCTGGCTCATTCCTCATTTGGACACCAATACTATTAATTTATCATGTGACAAAAATGAATGTGTTACTACCTCCATGTTCCATGTCAATAGAAAATATAACATATCAGGCTCCCCTGTTATTCTCGCATAAAAAGAAAATATCAAATAACTCCAAATGATTGTGGGTAGTTCTGATTAGGGGAAAAGTTTCAAGTTTTTGACATGTGATTGTTATTTCTTTTGTCAATATTTCAGTAAGAGTAAAATTTGGGAATGGTGCTTCTGTGGCTATGTAACATAACATTGTTGACTTAAGCAGTAGATGAGTATGCAGTAGGTTGGCTTTTTAATACAATAAAGGAGTTTTCTTTATAGATGACAATGAACAAAATGTGTCTATCTACGTTTATGTACTTGCCTCTTTGCAGGCTCGGCAGCCTGGAGGAGCAGACCTGTTCTTCTGTTACGCCGGTGTCCAGATGAGAGAAGCAGTTGCAGCAAAGGCAGATTGGGTTGTCACTGACTTTCAAGAACTAATTGGAGAATTGCCATAATTAGTATCTCACTGCAGTCCTAAATCTTGTTATTGTTGCTATTGAGTGGCACATAATTGCAGATGTTATTGAAGCATTACATTTTAGAGTCATGGTTATTTAATTGTAAGTGATTTTTTCATTTCCATCTTTCTTGAACCTTACATCCTTTTCAACTGATCCTCAGCCTCTTAAACTTGATGCCTATGTATTGAATATTGTGAATAAATTGTCTGGTAAGCAATTGCTTGAGGCTGCCAGAGTTAAGCCATTCTTCTGTTTCACATTTATAATCCGACAATGTTGGCAAGAAATGTGGTAAAAATTAAACAGTCCATGGCCCAAAAGAGGTGAATCACAGTTTTGCTGGGTGCTATTACCACTGTGTATCATGTTGAATCCTGGTGGTCCTGTCTGTGTGTGTAATTGTGGTGCTCAATATTCACTAGATAATTTCAGTGAACCATCATTCCATCATAGTTGAAGACTTGAGGTACTCCCTTTTTGACCTGAGTTGTGTAGCCTATGGAAAGCCGGCAAACGGTATGTCTCTGTCTCTGTCTCTGAAGAGTTGAGAAAGTTCAGCAGATGTGCATTAGCAGGTCAGAATCAACAGGTCATGGATTCCTCCATCTAACCTAAATTTATATGCTCCCTGACTTGAGAACCTTCTTGCTGCAATGACATCCAATTCTCCATCTCCTTGCAACAGATGCCATGTCCCTTTCTGGCTCTCCAACTTGTTGCTTTGTGCCTTTGGTGCTGATGCTTTCTTCAGCCACAATCTACCTAATATCACCACACTATTGTATGTTTGCAGCCAAGAAATTTGTCGTACCTGCCGTATCATTTTATTCTGTAATCATAGAGATACGTCCATTTCATAATCTTCACCAAGATTCCTCCACCTCATTATCCTAGTGACAACAAATATGAGGCGCCGATCATACTTTTCACAAGGAGAAATGGAATAATTCCAAAAGAATTTTAGAGGATTTGAACTAAATTCGGTGAAAATCATGTGTTTCAGATGAGCCCGATCATCAATAATTGATATGCTAACACGGTTTTAGCTTAGAGCGGAAAAAATCACATATAGAACTTGCACGATTTTAGTCTAGCCTAAATTCAATATAACAATAGTATCACGATGGCAAGATCATTTTTTAGAAGCGAAAACCACTGTGGTGGTATTTTACATGAGGGTTTCAAACCAACTAATAAATATAGCCAAGCTCACTCTTCCCTGTAATGGCGATTCCCCACCTAACAAAATGGTAGATTCTTGCACGCACCCCTCCCACCGACACGTGCGGGCCGTCAATCCAGACCATCCGATGTGGCGGCCGATGATAGGGGTGGATAGATATAAACCGAAAATTGAATAAGCCGAACTTTCTAAATTATTTACTTAGGTATTTTTAGGTTGTTTAATATTCAAATTTCATTTTAAGTAAATTTGGACATGAAAACAAAAAACCCATCTTTCTAAAAAACAGATTTACCTAAAATAAAAATCGAAACAACCGAAACAACCGGTTTTCATGTGTACGGGTTTAATTTTTAGACATGAAAAACCAAACAACCGAAAGAACCGGAGAATTATTTACTTTAGGATTTTTAAAGTTCATGTGTTGATAAATTAATACATTAAGCTGTTATGTAAGTTTAATTTTGTCTAACTTATGAAATGATTTTTCAAAAGAGTGGCCATGGCATATTCAATTATTTGGTTTATTTAATTTCAATTTTTGTTATTCTAGTCAACTATTCGATTTGTATTTCATACAAACTGAGAGCTCCTTTAAAACACAGGAATTTTACAAGATAAATCCTCTAAAATTCCTTTAAAATCACTCCATTTGAGACCTGAAATTGTTAGAAAAAAAAGCAGCCATCCGACAGCCGCCGACGTCGCAACGGTCGCTTCCATCGGTAGAAACACGCCTTTCTCCAGATACGCGTCCGTACTTTCCCGTATTTACATGCGAGGACACGACGCGTCTTCTACCAGCTCTATCTAGGGAGTCGTACGCAATTGAAGGGTAGTACAGGGTGTTTTGTGCAAAGTTCGCTCTCCGGAATAAGAGGCGGCGACCGGCTCACCGGAGGAGAGCAAGACGAACGCGCGCAGTCGCCGCGAGCCCTCAAGACGTAGATAGAGAGAGATGGGACGCGGACGAGGAGTGAGCAGCGGGGGAGGGGAGAGCTCGCTGGGCTACCTCTTCGGCGGCGGGGAGACGGCGAAGCCGGCCGCGGTGGAGAGGCCTGCGCCGGTGAAGAAGACGGAGCCGTCTTCGTCGCCGTCAGCCGTGGACAAGCTCAAGGAGATCCCGGCTGGGATCCTGGGCTCCCAGACCAACAACTACTTCCGGGCGCAAGGCCAGAACTGCGGCAACTTCCTCACGGTCAGTCGATCGATCCGTCTGCATGTTCAGTTCACTTTCAGTTTGTTCATATGAAATTTATTCACTCCTCTTTCCAACTTTCTAAAATCAAATGGATGAACTTGCTGATGTTCTGTTCAAGTCATGATTTTTTCTGAACCAGCCTCCTTTAAAGTTCTTTTCACTGAATTTGTGAAAAAAAATTCTGCTTTTGTTTATTTCAGTTTTGTACAGTCTGAGCTAAGAATCGGCAATTTGCTGGATGCTGATACTGTTGATCACCCGTGGTTGTGGTTGGTGAGACATGCAGGATCGTCCGTCGACCAAGGTGCATGCTGCTCCCGGCGGCGGCTCCGCCGGCAACTGATCGATGCTACCTCTACTATTTGAGCTTGGAAGAATTAAGAATCCTCTGCTCGTGGAATTGCTCTCCAGTCACGGCAGATAACATGAATAGTTTCTTCTACCTACTCGTGCAGACGTGTGTGTGTTGTGTGTATTTCTGTGTGATTTACAGCTACTTTGTTATAAATCTGACTTGCCCTGCTTGTGGCCTTGTGCTATTGACTGCTTGTTCAGAATTTCAGTTGTTGATTATTCGGTTTAGTTGTTCAGAAAAGTAGCTTCACTCTTCCTATCTATTTTCTGAAGAAGATCCATATGCTCCATTCTTAAAAATTCTTAAAAATTGAAAATCTAGTAATGTTTGGTTCGACTCTAACTCTACCAAGCAAGCGAGTCATGGGAAACATGCCATTATGCAGTCGTGGTAAGGATGGTGCCACCGTTGTATGTTTGAAGGGCAGTGTTAACCTGTAACATTTCCATGACCATGTCTGATTTGGTCACGTTCAAGTTGTGTACTGATGTTAGTCATCCTGAAGAAGCCGGCAAAGCAGCTCTTGTGCAGGGAAAAAATCATTTAACCATGTACTAGCCTATGTATCCGGTTCAATCCACCTTGACACAGCAAACCATTTGTTTTCGATTGTTGCTGAAGTGAGCAATTGACAGGGAATAACTCCAGGCAGCCAAAAGCTCACCAGAGAGCAAACCAAAAATCCAGCTAGGAGCATCTTTCGAGTACCAAACTATCATCTCTTACATTAGGTCACAGATAGCAAAACTAGAGCTGGAAATGTGGCATGCCTATGTCAGAGATGCAAGCCCATGGAACCATTGCAATGCCATGGACATGATCCAGGAGCCAAACAAGTGTTGCAGAAAAGAGGTTTCCCCACAACCATAGAACTTGATTTCATATGATTATATCAACAACACATGCCATCAATTTACAGCTTTCCAGTGGCACTATCACTGGATAATCAAGGCACCTCCAAGTCACAGACTCACAGCAGCGCAGCCACACAAAGAGACCATCGGGGCAAACTTCCTCTACTGCCTGTTTCAAAGAAATAGAAAGGAATGTTTTTGTGCGCCGTTCCAACATTTCAAGAATGTCAGAGGCGATGAGGAGCACACTATTGTTGAAAGATTTACAAGGTGTATGTACAGAGTTCTTGGTGGACTTGACCCTCTGTAGTTTCAGATTGCCATATAGGGTTGTTAATCCAAGATATATAGTCCAGCCCGAGGATTATGTTGTCTCATCAAACTCCATTTTCTACAAAGATTCAGAAAAAAGCAAAAGAACAATCAAGAGTTGAAGGAAAAAATGAAAATAGATTCTGACGGCCATCAGCTATATAGATACATCCATTCGAAGTTACAACTGTATGAAACCTGAGACAAAAGGTCAGCTTCGCACATATATTTATTTAAGGTTAATACGGCCAAAAATCTGCTTTAGTTTATTTTTCAATTTAAATAGTCAACATCTGAATTAGGTAAGTGTTCTCCCCCTCAAACAATTGCTTTCTTATATGTGTCGGTCCAAAGTAGATGTGAATTCCCTTTCCCAACTAAATTATTGTCTATGTGATAAGTTACCGATCATCCTATCCTAATGGGCTTAACAGTCACCTTATCACAATGTAAAGCAAAGTGGGCACTGCAGTAATCAGCACACCATAAAAGAAATATTTGGTCTTGGATTCAAACTTCAAGGCCTAGTTTAAGAAGGGTAAGTGAACATCTTCTGAAAAAGAAAAACTAGAAGATAGACACCAAGTTATCACACACAACAATTTAGCTGAAACTGGCTGCTTTCAATGTATAGGTTTCATTTTTAATCTACAAAGCATAGTCTTATGGTCCTTACAACAGGTTAATAGTTATGTATCTCAGGGTAATTCATGCAATTCTGATATCACATATGTTGGGACATCCTGTATTACCGCTGCAGCGGCAGAGTGAAAACCACGAACTAGCATATGGCAATCAATTGTATACATGTATAAAAAGTTGTGGCACCTAAAAGTAGTAAAAGAGAATAAATACACAAACATAACTTTGATGGCTGTTGACTTCATAGTAGAACAAGTGTATAATCAACGATCAACCTAAAATCATTAGGAGAAAAAAAAAAGAAAGGCTAAAGCCAAATTACCTTGCCACAAACAGGGCATGCCTCACTTCTTTCCATCCACTCATAAATACAGCCAAGATGGAAATGGTGTGAGCACTGCATTACTATCCTAGGATTCTCAGAAGTGTAATCTGTATGGGTAATAATATAATGTAGGAATTAGTATAATATCATAGGTGAATAAATTATTCATAATGCTAACAGATAATTTGACATTTCAGAGTATTTTTCAATCAACCTGATTGATCTCATGACCATCAATTCAGGAACATTTTTTGATAAATGTGTATTACCAACCATGTTTTCAATGGAGCATGTGCACAAAGTGAGATTGGTCTAAGTACTAAATTAGTGCACCCAAGAAGTTAGTGCAGCATAAGATAATCATGATACTCTAGTGAATTCATCAATCCAGATGTTATTCATAATCATACAATACACATTACTCTTATTAAGTATTTGCATTTGCAGTTCTATGTTACCACTCTGGCCAACACTAGGAAGATCACTGCATTATGTAATATACTGATGATAAGTGATTACTACCTTCAAGACATGTAGGGCAGACATCTTCATCTTCAGCAGATGGGGAAAAGTATGTAAAGTAATTTCCAGATTCCTTTTCTGACAGCTTTCCACCATAAGCAGAGCTGCATCTTTTCATTTTTGTGTCATAGTTTGTTTTACTTGACTTATCTGTTGAGGTCGGTATTTCCATTTCCTCATCATCGTTTGCCCTCAGTGGTTCTGATTCCTCTGGGGAATGGCTTGAAGGTCCATGCCTTGACACTAGCCAATCACGCTGAGGTGGGGAGAATCTAGGATCATCATATGGAAGGGGTCTTGGAGGTGATCGATATGTATCAAATGAACTTTCAGTTGAATCAACAGGAGTAGCTTCTATAGACTGAGAAACTGGGTGCACTGCTCCGACTCGGAATAAAACAGTGTACTGGAAATTGGAAAAGAAACGAAGGAATATCAAAATGTCATCGATTTCCAACATATATCAGCTCAATATTAAATAGAAGCAAGCTGTCAAACAAAGAAAGAATCAGAACATTTTTGTTCAGTTGAACATTTTTTTGTAGTACAATGGACACTTGAGATGATTATATCTAGACTGGGGAACCATACATGTTGAATGTTTAACTTTTTCTGGGCACAGCACAGTCAATCTTATTCAAGGAACTTTAATATGGAAAACACTCTTACTAATGAGATAAGTAAAACCTTTATAAATTTTATTGTCCGTACATGATTATATATGACCATTGTCTTTTCTCAAAATATCATTTGGTATATGACCATTGTCATCTACTTGCATGACAAAATGGTAGCTAACCTTCTTTAACTAATAATTTAAAGTAATTATAGTTATGAACTAATCTTCCTCGAGATCTCATCTTCCTCACATCAACTCAATGGTAAGCTCATAGTCACCAGAACACTATAGAGAAAACATGCAAGAAATCAAGCTACTATAACAAGACATACCGCACTGATGAGCTGCTGAGTGAAACATTGGAGGCACACACAGTTTCTAAACGCCGAGGAAGCATGATGTCCATGTTGATCGGAATAATCAGCTTGCAAACATGAACAGAAAGCTCCCATAATTGAATGAAGGAATGACCAGAAGAGAGTTCCTTGAATCAGAGCTGTACAGTCAGTGAGTCCCGCAGGGTGTGCAATGCTCAGAGGGAGAAAAATGATGTGAAACCAAGTGTTCTAAAATTGAGTTCTTCAGTCCAGACAGCGATCGAAATGAAGTAAGTGCTCGCCAATATCTATCAGTTGCAGCAAATCAGGTCAGTAATTGTCGGACAAACGCATCCAACAACACATCGATCATTTATATAAGTTCTTCCAATTTCCAGGAGACGACCTCCGGGGGTTCATCTGAAAGACTGAACCCCCCACCACCACCCATCCCTTTCTCCTCCCAGAAACAAAATAAAATCTTTTTTTTTTTTGGGAAACACAAGCTGTTATTAGTACTACACAACGCATCAAAATAATCCAGAAGAAACTAGATGAGCTAACTGGAAGAAGGGAAAGAAATCGATCCAAGCCGGGATGGATTTCCAATCAACGCCACGCCGGCCGGCGCATCGACCCAAGTGGCTACGGCCGGAGGAGGAGGGAGCGAGGGCCACCGCTACGAGAGAAGGATGAGGTGTCGATACCTTCAGCTCGATCCGAACCGTAGATGGAGGCAGCTGGGAGAGGTGGTCGGCCGCGCCCGCCGCGTCGCCCCTACAAACCCGTCCTCTCCGGCGGTGCCCGCAGCAGCGGATGAGAGCTCGGGCAGGGTCAGTAAGGAAAGAAGGCCGTGCACACCGTGCCTACGGGTCTACCTTCTCGCCGGCCGGCGCGCGCGACGACCACCGGCGCGGGGGAGGAGGAGGAGGAGGAGGTCGACGGATTTGGGGGGATTGGCTTTCTCCCCTGCACCGTTTGCTGCACACGTATATAGGTCGCGCCGCTTAGCGGGTCCCGCCGCAAAAGATCCGGACTTTAAGCGGGCGGCACCCGTTAAGCGCCGGCTCCGATTTGGCGGCAGCCGACTGACTCCGTCATGGCGCGGGACGAGAGATTCTTTCTTCCCCGTTAGAACGAGGCGATGCTCTTCTTCTTCCATGGATAGGTGTACAACACGGCATGCGTGTTTGATTATGGTTAATTACTATTTAATCCTTTCTTCATATTATTTCCTGGTAGAATAAGATGCTCCTCCTCTTCCATGGATAGGTGTAGAACACGTACGGCATGCGTGTATGATTATTGTTAATTACCTCCTCCGTTTTACGCTATAATTAGTTTGATTTTTAGTTGATTTTTTCTAAATATATTAATATCTACACTATTTAATAAACAGTGTATTAAGACATGTTTTATAATGAGTTTAATAAAAACTAATCTCGTACCATAGTCGTTGATATATTTTTCCTATAAAATTAGTTAAAATTTAAAAAAAATGATTTATATAAAAATCAAACGAATTATAATATATGAGAGGCATTGCTAATCAGGTGACACCCACATGGGCAGGATTTTATATTTTTTCTATAAAATTAGTTAAAATTTTAAAAAAATTGATTTATATACAAATCAAACGAATTATAATATATGAGGGGCATTGCTAATCAGGTGACACCCACATGGGCAGGATTAACTTCTCTTCTCTGCTTCTCAACCAATCCAATATTCAGTCAACGTGGCCACCGTCTCATTTTCCTACAGTCAACACTGCTCATTATCCACCAAACACGTGTTCATACATGATGTTAGCGCCGTTGATTAGCATGAGCAAACAGGTCTCGTGAAAATCGTGCCTATATTCTAATTAATTCAAGCACATACTTCATCTGATAACAAAAGAAGAGATCATCAAAGTTTAAATATCATTATGTAAATGTAATTACTTATTAGTGAAAAGTGACTGAGTGATTACGATAAGATTTGTGGATTCATCTTCGTGATGTTCGACACCTGTTTGTCTCCAGTCATATTAATATTTGATATATTCTTAAGTATCATAAGAAATAATATGTATTGAAATTCTATAATTAAGTAAAAACGTGTTTTGTTTGTATAATTATATACATTTCCTAATTGTTGGCCCAGTTTTGTATCTTGAACAGGGACTCAAATACGTGAAGACGTTCTTGCATGATGTTGCATCCACATAACATGTTCCACTCAAATCGGTTCCAACCTGTGTGCTCGTCATGGTTAACCAAAACCACCTCTTTATTCTTCACATGGACAAAGCAAAATAATAAAGCTCATCATGAACATACAAATTGTTACATCCCAATGCTGTTTGTTGAGATGCAGCACGCTTGCAGCGTTACACCAGACATACTGATTGTTTGGTGCAAAATCAACATGCAGCCAGCAGATATCGAGTTCAAATGAACTTGAAGGGTAAAACAATGAAAGCAAATATCAATAATACATATGGTTATCCCAGGAACAAGGTGAAAGGGCAACAATACCAACATTGTCATGGTTGTTTCCTAATCGGACTCGGACTGAAGGAGTAAAAAAACATAGGCAACATCACACGGTGCATCAGAAGTTCAGAACTGCATTGCTCCTCTGGAGAGTTATATACAGGAAGGCAAATGATGATGCTAAGTTGCAACTCCGGTGTTCTCTTATGCCTGAAACACCAGATGCCTCTGGTCGGTACCAACCAAGTCAGGGCAACAGGAGTTTATGAAGATTGTGGGGTTTCTTCAAGGCGATACATTGTGATTTCTTGCTGCTTGAAGTACCTCCGGTCCTCCTCGTCAACAAGAACCAGGTTCAGGTAGTACTTGACATTGAACTTGTTGTTTATGTTGCGGTATGTCGGGGTCAACTCGTACGGCGTCAAGAAGAGTCTTACTGGAATAGACTCACCTGTAAAATGATTTGATCCAGCTCAGTTCACTGTAAATACTTTGTTTGAGCTAACCAATTTTGTCATACTATACTTATAGGCATGTATGCAGAAGTTAATTTAATCCTAATGCCACACAACAAAAAATTTAAGAAACCATGCATACTAGAATAAATAAAAGAAATATTATGAGATACCTCTAACGGGAGCACCATCCATCAGCTCAAACTTAGCAAGCGTCTCGGTCTCAATATATGTGTTAGGACCTGATCCTGTTGATTCCCGCCGACGAATCTCAAGCTCCATGTTTTTTATCTTTATTCTGACTAGAAGAAAATATATCTTTCCCACAATCACATCCTTGAGATGGTACCTGAATATGGTTTGATCCAGATGAAAGCATGTCAGAACTCTGGATATCAGAACAAGCAGAAAATTAGAAAATGATACTATTCTTACTTGCTTTTGCTGTACTCAAATTCAATATGCAAGCAATCTTCAATTCCAACTTCCATCTGTAAAGCCAGGACCAATTTAAATAATCATATTACTAGGTTAAGACTCCGTTTGACATTGTGGTGGATTATCATAAACTTGTTTGGTGCAACAGCTTTTGAATATTTCATGGTTTGGTAAACCATTTTTATTTTAATCTATGTTACAAATAGTAATATTGTTGAGATCTGAAATATAGAACAACTCGTGAAAATGTGATAGTCGTATAAAATATTTTATTAACCTTAATTTGATCTGTAAAATAAACTACAATGATTATAGGTTTTAAATTTCCATAGCAGATTAAAAATAAGCATAGCACAACAACCACAAACTGAGCCTAGGTACATCCAAGTATCCAACAAACACATCGGACAAGAGTGATGTAAGAAGGATGTAGAGATGTGAGCCTAGCTCATTCCAAAATGAGAGAATATAGGGGACAAGAGGGAGAAGATAACTATTCTTACATGTTGCATATGATCAAGATAAATCGACTCAGTTACTCAAGAATTAAACTAGAAAAGGACAACCCTGTATGCATACTAATGAACCCTTCACGGCTTCACTCTTCTTGTTTTTTATTAGGTACTGCCTGGAAACATGGTTTTGAATGTATATCGAACATCATTACTCGCTTCTCCAGTGTCAACCAGGGCTTCAAGAATAATGTCAAATACTCAAATTGTTGGCATGGTACTATCACCATTTCACAATGTAAGATTGTAATGTACTAGGTTGTGTTCTCCCTCCCTTTCCTTAAGCGATTAAGTTTACTAGATTTTTTTTTAACTTGGCTAAATGATAGTTCGAATAATTTGAAGAATATTTCAAGCATGCAACACCAACACTAAGGGAACATAGATCATGGTAAAGCCATAGTAGACTTATTTTACAGGCATCATTCAACCCAAAATATAATGCAAGATATGTTAAGTGAACTTTTTGAAGTTCAGCCATCTATATACTAGCACTCACCTTGATGCTGTTGTTAATTGTAGGAAGAGGAGAGTAATTCCTTACCTGAAATAAAAAGGAAGATAGCTAAGTAACCCAGGAAAGTTTTTCAACCATGAAACCTGAAACACATTCCCTTGAAACCATTGAAAAACATTTTGAAAAAGGTGAAATACAACAAACTATACACGTGATTATCAAAAGAACATACATGAAAAATCTAATTTTTTAAAGATCAACTAGAATATCACAAATTACTGGAGTTACATTGACTATAAGCATATATTAAGTTAATGAAATGAAGCTTAGACTTACAGAGAAATCTCGATATTCCACAATACTACCAGCATAATGTCTGGTAATTGTGACTTTCAGGACATACCTGCAGGCATAACAAGCATGACTTTTAATCTTCAAGATAGTGTTATTAAAATTGTTCACACTGCAAGTCACACGAGCTATTCTTGGTATGAACTGTGCAATGCATGATGAGCATTTTAGCCTCTAACCTCAATCTGACATTTGTTCCATTATACGACTCATAAGGCATCTCAACAGTAGAAAACTCAAATGGATATGTCTTTCTTTCATAGATTTCACCAGGAATATCCAACTCACGCACTGCATAGACAAAAAAGAAAAGGTACTTTAGGTAATGAAATAGCCTTACAACTGAACAGGAAACTAATATAAATCAAAGAAGCTAAGTTATATGCCATTATTTTTAGTATAGAGATGAGACGACTAAACATTTGGCATCTCTCTGTTGCTTCAATGAGCATAATTGTACATAAAACAACAATATGACAAGAACAAAGTTTTGGAAGGTTCATTTTTCCATTGAACTTGCAAGATAGTCTTCTTGGGATTAGTTGATGATGCAAAGCTCAAAGTTTGCCCAAAGATTTGAAGAGTGCTAAGAAACCTAAAGGGAACAAGACATACAAGAAGAGTCGCAAAAAGATCACGAATATCTCGACGGAGAGACTCTTTGGCCTATTTCACAATTGTCTCTTCAAAATCACTTAAAGAGAGAGCCTACCTAATGAAGTGAAGTCGTAGAAGTTGCCTCTGTCAAAGTACAGCTCTGCAACATAAAAGATCACATATAATAATGTTAGACCCCAGCAGGACCTGAACTATTGAAGATCAATGCTATAATAGAAGATAATGATAGATGGAAAATTATGTTCATTTGAGTAGTTTGCCGTTCCTCAAGAAATCCTAAACTTTATCACAATAACAAGATTTTGAAACAATGTTGGCTAGGAACATAATGCAGTGGATTTTCAGCACAATGAAACCTGTTCATTCAAATTGTCTTGCCAGAAGCAAATAACATATTCAGCAACCTTAAATAACATGTATTCTAGTTCCAATACAGCATCATGTTGATGCAATTACCACAGGGATTACTGCGCTGTGCGCTCGTATTCAGAATCAACCAGAGCAAGGTTGCATCATACCTATCTGACCCAGCAGCTCGATCTTGATACCTGTATGCTCGATCCTCTTACCAGGAACAGGGGCTATTGACACCTGCACACCATTTAATTACAATCAAAATTACACACTCCATCCCCCACACTAGAACACACACACACACCAGCAGCAGGCAGCGGCGCTACCTCTCCTGCTATGGTCTCCAGGCTCTGGAAGGCCGGCACCATTGCCGTCTTCCCGTTATCCTTCTTGATCGCCACCTGCAAGGATTACACACGAAACCAACGACTCAAACAGCCAGACACCCAATCCAGCAACAGCAGGCGGCCACCAAGAACGCCCCTTTCCCCCCTTACCTGTTTCCGGGTCCTCTCATCGGAGAATGTGACGAAGATGTCGCAGGGCGGCTTGAACGCTCCAATGATGTAATTCTATACCCCCATAAATGCAAATCAGAGTGGGATCTGATGCCCAGTAGACGAAACCAGATGCGATCACGAGGATTACCATGGAGGATTCGGAGCAGGTGCCTAGGAGGAGGAGGAGGCGGCCGAGCCGAGGAGGGTCGCCGGCGCCGGAGGGGGGAGGGGGGAGGAGGTCGCCGGCGTCGCAGACGTCAACTGCCCGGAGGAGGGGAGATCGGAATCGAGCTCGGTGGGCTGGCCCACTGTCTGTTGTAGTGTGACTCTGACGCTTTGATGCATTCTGGGCCGTCGATCTGCTGGTCGTAAACGAATCTGGGCCGTCCATTTATTATTATACTTTGTTTTTATTTTTACCAATCCGTCACACCAGCAGACAAAGGTTTTTTATTTGTTACTCCCTTCCGTTCCCTTCGTTATTATAGTAAATTAGAAACAGATAGAATATTTTCTAGTATAACGAATATAGATAGTATATTGTATAGATTTATTATATCATAAAATATTACGTCTAATCCTAGATTATATATCTAATCCTAGATTATATATTGTATATGATGGAGGGAGTATTACTTTCATTTTGGCTTTTTGGAAAAATACTCTCATCGTCCTCAGAGAAATTTTTAACAATCGATATTCCATTAGACGAGTTTGCAAAAAAAATTGTGTTGTTGGGATATTTGTATTATGCCCTTCTCGCCCTCTAGGCAACGATAGAATGTTTTTGTAAAAAGTAAAGACATAAATATAATTCTATAATTTGAGAAATAAATAAAAATAAAAAATTCAAGAAACAGCTTGGTTGGGCCGGGTGTTGAGGTGCTTGGGCTTTCACGGGCCTACTCGGCCCGTGTTCTGTTTGACATGTTAGACAATTGAGTCCTCTGAATTTTTTTTCTGAACTTTTCTGAACTGGATGACATCTTGGTGGTTGGCACTCCACTTCAGCTGCTGCCTGTTGATTACAAATGAGCATTGTTCTTCTCAATGCAGGTAATCTGGACCAATTTTTTTTTCATTTTAGGCTGTCATGTTTTGCTCATTACATTGCTTAATCTTGTATCTGTGTTCTGAACTTTTGCTATGCGCAAATGATAGGCTCATCTTCAAACTGCATCTACATAATTTCTTCCACTTCGATTGGTTGTTTTTTGTATGTTCAAATACTATTCGAAGATTGAATTAAAAAAACTGGCCCTAACGAGCTTTGCCGACAAAACATGACCTTGATCCTTTTCACCAAGTTGCTCAAATCATTATGACCTCTTCAAGGACAAGGAGGTTCAGCTTTCTGGAAACTACATGCTGAATTCCAACCCCCTTTATGCGATTAAATTGTGGTCATAATCTGATGCCAAGACCCTTTTCTGCCTTGTAATGTACCTTTTTGAGGAGAAAGACAGATCTGATTAAGATGATGCTCTGAAGTCTTCAGTCAGAAAGATCAAAGAGAGATGCCAATGCCAGCATAGGAGTACATTTTCTCATTTCATTACTAGTTGTGTGTGTGCAAAGGAACTTTCAGTAGTAGGCTACTTCTGCTTGTAACCATCTCTTTTCCAAGTGTCACTTTTTGGGAGCAGGAGCTTGCACTTGGGTACTCAAGCTACAAAATTCAATCTAATATATAAATCAAGCAAATTAGAACCTGAGCAATTCTAACATGCTGTAACAACTGTCTTCTTTGCTTATTTTCATGGCCTACAGGCTGCAGATCAATATTTTCTTTTCTTATTGTAACATGCAGTGAGCTTGGTCCTAGTATTTTCTCAGCATTGAGGGCTTTTGATGCAACCTTAATCTGGATCATTAGCATTCAAGCTATTTACAGACTTAAAAAGCCTTCCTTGTTTCTGATGCAGCTTAAAAGCTACCACAAAATTGAATGTTACAACATAATCTTCTATTTCCTCTTGAAGACTTCATTGGAGATTTATACTCTGATTGCACAGCTATATAATCATTAACACTTGATGGACTGATGGTTTAACTCTCTTAGGGAGAATTTTTTTTGGGACAAGCTCAAATCTTGAGTGTTTGAGAGGTCTCTGATGTGTGCATGAGCCCAGAGAATACTTTCCTGGAGCATCCCTTTTCTGAGTGCAGTAGAACTAGAACCTGATTCTGCTCATCTTTAAACTTGTCGGATTATTGTAATCTCTCAAGTGACACTTTTTTTAAGGGCATCCATTTATGGTACCCCGTTATCTGGGGAGGTAACAGTTAAATATCTAGACCGTTGATTAAGTATGTTTAAAATAATTAATTAAAAAAGAAAATAGGTTAACCAGCTGCAAATTACCATAATTACGGAAAGTAATCTGCATACAGCCCACATAAAAAGTTTATACAGCCCACATAAAAAGTTTATTGATTTTTTTTTCTAGTGCATGCAACAATTAATCTGCTAGCATGCGATTTTTTTCTAAGTGTATCACAAAATCTATTAGAAATGAATGATTTGCTGCATGTATGTGGACCCATACATATTAAAGGAAGGTAATAGATTATCGATTTCAAATCTAAGCCGTTATATCGTATATATTGGACGATCCACAAAATTTGAGACACCATAAAATTCTTCTTTTTAAAACTTCAGGATGGTGAATGCTCTGACATTGGCATGACAGACTGATAGGGAAATGTAAAAGAGGCATAAACCAATATGTACAAAAATACTGATAGTGAAATGATCACTTCAGCTCCAAGCTGAAGATGCATGCATGATCATTCAATCTGTGCAAAATTACTGCTTTATAACTGAAATCCAATGCAATTAGAGTATGCATTATGCAAGGTGTGCAAAGCTACTGAACTCAAAACCACACAACTCCAGAGAGATTGACAAGGCGAATCACATGATGCTGCAAGCCGCCGTTGGGTCCTCCTCGTTGATG
>KE372868.1:595616-609370 GCA_000418225.1 Zizania latifolia | reverse complement strand
CCCAACGTCCCATCGCTGTCATCCCCCGACGCCAAGTCTGGCTTCAGGTGCACTGGTTATTGCAGAAGAAGAGGAAGGCTCGGGCAGAGACAGAGTTGTGCTGTTTTTTTTATTGCATGGTTGGCTGCTTGATGGTCTCCATCAGGTCCAGCTTCAGTGTGATGGTTTGTTTCAGTTCATCAGTTGCTGTTGCTGCCAATGGACAGCATTAGAAAATAACATACCTGAAATTTCCATCCAGCTCCTTAATTTTTTCTGGCGATTTTGTCTACAGCCATGCGTATGCTGAACTTGCTGATGCTAGTATGCTCCAGCTGATCGAAGCCAGCTGAAAGTCTGAAGCTACTCATCATGCAGTACATGAAACTAATGCGCTCTGTGTGTGTGTTGTCAGTACGTACTAACCAGGATTTGCAATTCCTGAAGAAGGTCCGAAAGACTAAAACTACTCATATGTACATGAAACTGTTTCAGTACACGGTTTTAAATTTCCCTAAACTTTTTGTTTGAACTGAAAACTCACTTCGTATAAATTCAGAACACATGCATGCGAGTAGGCAGATGACAAATGGCAGTAGCAGCAATGATTACTATGCATGCATCTCGGCATCAGGCAGGCATCAAGAAGCAGTAGGGTTGCAGAAGGGAAAAGGATTCAGAGGCGGGAAAAGGATTCAGAGGCGATCCAGCTAGCGAGAGTATAGGAGAAGGGATCCCGCAAGCCGCAAGGCCGCAAGTGCAGTCGCATTTAAATTCACAGAGCACACAACAGTAATATATCGGCATCAATAATTTGTATATGAAAACCTAATATACTTCAAAATCAATACATAACTTTTTCTTACTAAAAGATAAAAAGCTGCTATAGGAACATAAAAGGTTAGAGGTAAACTAGTTATTTTATATCAATATACTTTTTTACATGAATCGGAATGAATCGAAATACAGCTCTCTAACCAAATGATTTTTCAGCCGTTGATTCTGATTCACCACAGAATCACTCCACCAGAAAATCAGAATTTGAAGCCGTACCAAAACACCCTAAGTAAGGTGACGTGTTTAGCAATTCAAGTAAGGTTTTCAGACAAGAAACAAACAATTGTGCACAGAGTCTCCATTCTCCAATGCCGCAACTACCACTTTGCACATCAACACCGTCCAAAAGAAACAAGAAATCCAGTATCAGTCGTGATGTAATGTGTTGCGATCAATCGAACAAATCAGGTGCGCGAGCAATCGAAAGTGAATCCAGAAAAGGGGGTGATCGGGATTTGAAGGTACCTGGGCATGCAAGCGGCATCCGCGCGACAGGCGCCCCGTCGCCGATCCGTGCGCCGTCACGCCCTTCCACGCCGCAGCCACGGCCGCCTCAGATCGCGTGACCTCGAGCACCTCCTCTGTTTCCAGCTCCTCGGCGGCCACCTCCGCCGCCGCCGCCGCCGCCGGCGACAACCATCTCCGCCCGCGACCACGAGGGATGCTCGCAGTAGGAGAAGCCAGCACGCTTTGAGGCCCAAACCGGCGGCCCAGATTGAAAGTTCCCCCGCTCGATTCACCAAAGCAATCTGCGCCGCACATCTTCGATCGGACGCCGTACGGCAACCTGGCCCGACTAAAACGGGCCGCACGTGAGTCGCACTCGCACTGGCCTTCCGGCCCAACTAAAATGGACCTCGTGTTCGTCTCGTCCTGCTTGCGATTTGCGAACGCCGCCGCCGCGAACTGCCGGTGCAGTCGCCGCTCATTCCCGGCGAGGTGAGCCTTCCGGTGAGCCAGGAGCGCCACTGGTTTTTTTCTTTATGCCGCCACGCCACGCCACGCTACCAAGTATTTCACTACAGTGTTTCAGGTGATCGATGGTATGAACTGTGCAAGTCGGAGTTAACACCAGCATCTGATGATTTCCTAGCACCAGTCAGTGTCACAAAATCACAAGTCTCCTTGTCTTCATCAGAGCATCTTGTTATGCTCTTGTTTATTCACATCTTTTGCCGCCTCTTCAATCTTCAGATACCGAGAGTAACCCAGAACATGCAGAAAAAACCAAACCTCAGTAATTTTCATGTTTGTCTGTTGATGCTGAGACAGGAGTTGCACGGAACGTCTTTTTTTCATATATGAAATTGTACCTAAAATTGTACCAAAAACCACACTAGAAATGAAAAGAAAACAGAGAGGCCAATAGGTAAAACAACATAATTGGTAGCTAACTCCCTGAAATTATTTTTCCTTATGAAATTTAGATTTTGGTTACAATGCATAATGCATAGTCACATGACTAGTACCATTAATGTATTAACTGAGTCACCAAATGGTACAACCTCCTGGAAACATACATGATGCATACACACTGAATGTGCCTACACCTACAAAAGACAAGGTGTGGTGCCACAAATAAACACTGGAGTATGTCCTACCTCCTCATCAATAGACAAGGTGTGCCTATGGCTATAAAAGAGCCCCAGAGATGAGGTTCAGATCAGAAGGTAGTTCTCCCTTTATGCAAAACTGGCATGAAGTAGTGATCTATTGCACTTCACCATAAGAGAGCAAATATCCCTACATATTGCAATCGAGATATGTTTGGTATTCCATTTATAAATGTATTCAATATATATGTATTGGCATGTGAGGCATCAGGAGCATTTGGCACACAGACATCCCAAGCATGTCTCATATTTAGATATAAGGTTGAAGCAACTATCCAATACCCAGCTGAACCATGCGATGTGAATTCAAGAGACCAACAGATTCAAGTGCTGAAAGATTGGCTTCAGTTTAGGGTTAATGCTACCATGCCAATCCGATATCGCTGTTGCTGGTTGGTAACATGTTAAACAAGCCAAAATTCAACGTTTGAGTTTTAAATTTAAAATTTTGAATCAAATGGTTACTGATGCCATTTATCGAGTGATTTGGCTTCAACAGCTATGGTGACTGATTGTTTTACGTTGAAAACAGAGCAATTTTAAAATATATATATAGAAAAAATCAATTACGGAGCTACTGGATAGTTGAGTAAATAGCATGCAAATGAGAAGATATGATATTTTGTCAAAAACCATATCATATTGCAGTTTGTACAAGAAATATATGTACACACATGTTGAATTTGAGTGTATATTTTGCACAACACCATGGCTTTTCCGTCAAATATTGTTTTGCCGACAGATACAACAACTGTGTTTTCCATTCTTTGCGCCAACAGATACACATTCACCGATCCACGTATACTATATAGTCTACAAGTACATGATGGATGGAATTAATGCCACTGATATTTGTTTACTATCCCTCTTAATTATAACCTTCACTCAGGACATGAATGAGTGATCTAACATCTCAAACTAGCTGCCCCCAAGTTCAACATGGAAAGGTGATGACGGCGATTAATTAAACCCATACTGAATTCTTGAGCTGAGAAATATCGACGAGGTGAAGCACATGGATAGATATCAAGATACACATCCGAGTTGCACTACCCGCATGCAGGTGGGTGTAAGCAGGGTCCATTGGGTTGATGAGGAGGAGAACAAGCCATTTTGATTGGGTCAAAGTAACTCCCACGTCCACCTGCACATAATCAAACAAAACATGTATTTATATATAACCAATGTTGAAAAAAATTGGTTATCGGTAGATAATCCGCCGGATAGGAATTAGGGATTAATCGAAGATTAACTGAACTAATTGGTCGATCAATTAATCGGTCAATATAAAGTACAAACAATATATTCTTTTATAAAAGAAAAGGAAAGTTTATACGTTACAATATTAAATCAAATACTAAGGTAAAATTATACTTGTTCGCACATACTCACATATTCCTTCTAGTTCCTAAAAGCAAATCATTTTAGATATGATTTTAGATACTAAGGGGTGATTAATTAGTATTTTTTTTGTTCCTATTAAATACAATATGGAAGTAAAAACAGCGTGGGAGACAAAAAGAAATTAGTACTACTTTAGGGGTATAAATATCTAAAATATACAATAAAATGTAAAACGACTTGTTTTAGACAATTCTTAATACAAGTCTAAAACGACTTATTTTATGGAACTACGGGGAGTAATCTTTTATGGATTCAATAGAAACTAACTTGTTTTTTCACTAATGAATGGCATACGAAACATCGCCAAAATCGGTGAGCAATTAATAGCCCAATTTCCTATCAAATTAAAGGAGCGGGGATCAGAAGTTAATCGATCGGCCGATTTTTTTCACCACTGTATATAACACTGCAAAAAAATAAAATTTTTGAATGGAAACCATCTACCTGCAGGCTGCGGCTAGCTACCAAGCGATAAAGAAGCAACTAATTAAGAGCTAAAGATTTATTCTGTGCATGCAGTTGCAAGAGGAAGGCAGTGATGAACATACAAGAAAACTCAGGCCTTCCCTGTCCTAGATACTGATACGGTAATGTCCTTCCCTCTCTTCCCTGTCCATGCGCCACCACTGTCAACTGTAGGATCACCAGCAACAGCAGCAGAGTATGGATCAGTAGGTTACTTATGTTTGCCATTATCTGCGTATTAATGAGCTAGCTTATCAGATGATTCTACAATGTTTAGTTCTGCAGATGAAATATATATAGCCGTGGCTAGACGTTAATTCACGGAAGATATGGTAGCGAGCTGGCCAGTCAACCTAACCTTAGTGTTGCGCACTGAAATTTTGCTCTTTCGCAGACTTTCAAAGACCACCAGTAATCTGGTAGTACTTAGAACTTGTTTGTTTCCGTTTGAAATTATTATAATATAGTGTATAAGTGAGGATCATAATAAGTTAGCTTATAATAACTAGGAAAAAATAAGCTATAAGTTGTTTAACAGTCTTAATTGTATCAAAAGTAACCGACGGTTCATATGCAACCACAAATTTTGGAAGTGCACATATATGTATGTTTAGTGCGGATGTCTTTTTGGAACCTAGGAAGGAAAATGGTTACATGGTCAAATCAGGCGACCATGGGAGTTGACGCCATCCGGTCCTTGGTCCCTTTTGTTTTCTGATTATGACTTGCAGAGAAATTTTCTTCGGTTTGTCATTTTACAGTCAAAAGTCTCTAATTGCTTCCAGCTTTGTAATTGCAGATGACAGTGACTAGTAACCAAAGTCCAAAGTGCGTATGACCACATGAAGAATTGACACAACTCCCCCCATCCGTCCCAAATAGAGTTACTTTTATCTCTTCAAATTTATCAAAAACGACTTTATTTTTATTTTCTTATATACTCTCGTTTCACAAATCAATAAATCTTATTGTGTTAATACCTCTTAACTGTTGGTTAACAATATACTTTCTTATTAATGAGTCAATTTAGTATCTTACTGTCACCATTAAATTATCAACCTTATCTCAAAAGTAAAGTATTTGTGGGATAGAGATAGTACCTAATAGTTTGCTTTATGCCAGTGTCAACGAAGAGCTTTCTGGAGAAATCTCACAATCAATTGGGAACATTGAAAAATTAACTGAGCTTTACCTCCAAGAGAATAACTTAAGTGGGACCATACCTTCAAGATTAGGAAGCTGCAAAAGTTTGACAAAGCAGAACACCTCACGTAATGCCTTCCATGGATCCATACCACATTATATATATCCAATAACCAGTCATGATAATTTGTAACCATCAATAAGTAGCTTCGATTTTTTGTCATCATATTGTACATGTATTATTGACATAGATAATATCATATGTCACTGTTACGGTAGTGGAAATATAATCAAAATGTGATCTTGAAAGTGACAAATAATTAATTTTTTCTTTGGAGAAACAACAAACTTTTGGTGAGCGCCTTCAATTACATGTGGATTTAACAAATGGGAGAATCCCAGAGTTTTTTCATGAGTTCAAGAAGCATTAGTAAGATCGATGTTAAGTAAGGTGTCGTGTTTAGCAATTCAAGTAAGGTTTTCATACAAGAAACAAACAATTGTGCACCGTGTTTAGCAATTCAATGCTGCAACTACAACTTTGCAGTTTGCATATCAACACCGTCCAAAAGAAACAAGAAATCCAATACCAGTCGTGATGTAATGTGTTGTGACCAATCGAACAAATCAGGTGCGCGAGCAATCGAAAATGCAGCCGGAGAAGGGGAAAAAATCGGGATTTGAAGGTACCTGTGCATGCAAGCGGCATCCACGCCCTTCCATGCCGCAGCCACGGACGCCTCAGCTCGCGTGGCCTCGACTACCCCCTCCGTTTTCAGCGCCTCGTCGGACACCTCCTGACCTCCGCCGCCGCCGGCGACACCATCTCCGCCCGCGACCACGAGGGATTCTCGCGGTAGCCCGTAGATCGATCGGACGCCGGACGGCAACCTCGGCCGACTAAAATGGGCCGCACGTGATTTGCACTCGCACTGGCGCCCCGGCCCAACTAGATCTATTTTTTTAACCGCGACAATTAGGATGTGTAGAAGCTGACCAATCCGATGGTAGATCCAGAATTTCAGTTTCAATGATATCATCATAAATTTACTAACTAATTAATATGGCTTTTAGTAGAGCATTAAAGTTATCAGACAAGTCGGACAGATCAATACTGAACTATAGAAGAATACTTAGATTAACCGATGATGTATTATTGTCTTATGATAACATAGGCAGAAGATCTACCTTTTACAGACCAACAATAAGATATATGCATCATATTTTGTAGTCAACCATCATGTATATATGCTACTGATCCTCCCTCTATGAAAACATGTTTGTTTTGGATATGTTTTAAGTCAACATTTTAGAACTTTGGATACCAATATATTTTAAAACATTTAGGTTGTACACATTTTGGTTGTTGCATTAGTACTATGTTTGCAGCCTTGCATGTGTGCTAGAATTATTGCACCTGCATCGACATGTTAGTTTCTCTCAGCTCATCCGACAATTTAAGGGCTCGGAGATGCTGCAGAAATGCTGTCCATTAATTCCTTTCGCTTGCTCGATCTGATGCATGGCAGCATCTTGTCATCGATCAACTTGGAGTCCATCGATTTAGGCATGGTAGGTATTCCGGATTTCGGCACATCTTGGTCTCTTTGCTCTTCTTCCCGCTGCATCTGCGGACAGGTTAAGGCTAGCCCATGCACAGTATGATCAATGATCAACTGATCCAGCAGGAGAACAAACCGTTGGATTCAATTAGGCTTAACACATTCAGTTTACGATTTCTAGATACAAAATAAAGCTAGCAAGTTAGAAAGTGGTTAGCGCCATAGATAGTTAAGTAAGTCTTTAACCAACTTAAATAGATAGACCATGTGTGTATCTGTTGACAAGTTGGAGATCTGGTTTCATTTCATTTTAGATATGTTTGATGGCTATGAACCTCTGGTTCTTCTTGCCGCAAGATTCCAACAAAAAGGAACAAGTTATGATTTACATGTATGTAGGTAAGCTGGTGCATCAAGATCGATCTGATCATGCTGTCGACATCAATTAACTGATCACCAAGTTTTTGTTAGACCGGCAAAAATGGCCGGGGCAGCTCAAGATCCCGATCAGATATCAATATGTACGTACTAATTCTCTCCTGAAACGATGTTTAATTCCGATCATATTTCGACAGCACCACATGATGGCAATGCATGTTAATTTGCAGAATCGCATATATATATGTGCTAGCTGCATTATTTCACTGCATGCAACATGCATATCTCTGTCAGCTCACGATCATTCAGTATAAAAGATTGGTTTATGACAGTTCAGGAGAAGACACTTGATGAGGAATCAGCTAGGTGTTCTCTGAAATTTTGTGCCCTTGCATCTTGGCTTTAATTTCCTGACTAATGGGCATGCTGGTCAGAGCCAGTTGCCATTGATCTTTGCAAGTCTGTCCTCTTGTTATCTTGTAGATAATTCAACAGGTTGGTTTACTGTCCGTACATATATTCAGAAGTTATTTGGAACCTGTAGGTTGTATGCTACTTTAATCAGACATGTAGCCCATTCCTTTTTTCCTGTCTGATTCCATCTGCATATCTTGGTGGCTGCATAAGCTCCACAAGTTTTTGAATGATTGCGCCTTTCATTAGTCAGATCAGAGACTTTTTACTGTATCTACAGACTGAAACTGTCACTGTTTTGTGACCCCTTCTCCTCAGTAACGAGCAGCATTAAAAACCAAGCAGGCTGATGCAAATCAGTATGCTTGTACAAATACAAGGAATCTAGGACTGTAGTGCAAAGCTCATATAGCCTACAGTTTAACCGAGTCGATTATTGTTGTTGTCGGACCAGTTTTTATGTGCCATTTCATAGCTCATATAGCCTACAGTTTAACCGAGTCGATTATTGTTGTTGTGGTAAACCGATTTTTACGTACCATTTCATAGCTCATATGGCCTACAGTTTAACCGAGTCAGACCGGTTTTTATGTGCTGTTTCATAGCTCATATAGCCTATAGTTTAACCGAGTCGATTATTGCTGTTATCAAACCGATTTTTTATGCCGTTTCATAATAAGGTAGTCGAAAACTGGGTTACCCAGTATAAATTGATTCAGTTCTGTTGTCTGATACCAGAGATGCTCACTCATACGCTCTCAATCTTGTATTTTTGGAACCATATGTCTGACACAATGTCACCGCTCGAGGACTTGCTCAGGTTAGTAGGGACTAATCTTCTTAATTGATACTTGAAAGCAGTCACCGGCCGAGGCCCTGGACCTCTCCGCCGCGGCGGCGCCGTTGTGGTCGACGCAGCGAGGAGGCAGAGACCGCCGGTTAGGCAATAGCCAAGATTACAAGTATGCTGAACTAATCGCAGGATTCGGTTCATATAACACCGATCCGCCTAACAGATTTATTCCTCTAACAAACCAAATCTAAACTTACCAATCTTTAATAACTAAATTGATCTACTTCTAAACTTATCTGATTACTCCTCCTTGGGCCGCTGCTCCCTTCGGCCGGCCCCCTGGTTGCTGCTTTCTTGCTCCTAGAATAGGTGATACCCCACCTGACATCTCTCCCCCCTGGACAATCAGCTCGTCCACGAGCTGGAAGGCTGGATATAGAGTTTGAAACTCGTCCAGGGAGACCCAAGTTGCTTCTGCTGCTGGCAGGTCCTTCCACTGCACCAGGACCTCTTGCTGTCCGCTTGCCCACCGGCTTTGTGAGACCTCCATCGGCTCTAGACATGTGCGACCATGGCGTATAGTAGGCAGGACTCCCGACGACTGTGTGGCTCTCCATGAAATGGTTTGAGCAACCCTACATGGAAGACATCATGCAGTCGTGCGCCTGGTGGGAGCTCAAGTTTGTAAGCCATCTCTCCCACCCGTTCCAAAACTTTGAAGGGACCAAAAAATTTCGGCCCAAGCTTGCTGCGACCATGTAGCTGTAATGAAGCTAGTGGACGATGGAGAAGGCGAAGCCAGACCCAATCCCCTACCGCAAACTTCAATTCCCTGTGTTTGCGGTCATACTGATGTTTGTAGTGGTGTTGGGCCTGTTCCAAGCGTTCGCGGACCTGAAGGAGAAATTCATCTCGGTCCCGAAGCTACTGATAGATCGCAGGAAGGTGCGCCTCAAAGTTATACGGTAACACTGCTGGTGGATCCCTCCCATAAACCACCCTGAATGGTGACATCTTTAGTGAAGAATGGAAGGACGTGTTGTAGCAGAATTCTGCCCAGGGGAGCCACTGAAGCCATTGTCGCGGACGATCACCAGTAAGGCACCTAAGATACATGGATATCACCTTGTTTGTTGCCTCAGATTGTCCGTCAGACTGTGGGTGGAAGGCCGAAGACAAGGATAGCTGGACACCTGCGAGGGAGAATAATTCTTGCCAGAACTTGCTGGTGAAGACCGGGTCGCGATCACTGACGATGGAGCTTGGCGGGCCGTGTAAGCGGACAATTGCGTCGAAGAACGCCCGAGCGATCGAGGTGGCCGTGTAAGGGTGGCCGAGAGGCACAAAATAGGCGTACTTCGAGAACCGGTCTACCACCGTCAAGATGACTGACTTGCCGTTGATGCGGGGGAATCCTTCGACAAAATCCATTGCTATGTCGGCCATATCACTGAAGGTACTTCGAGCGGTTGGAGGTGGCCGCCCGGCTGAAGTTGTTCTCCCTTGTTCTTCTGGCAGATGACGCAAGAGCGCACATGTTCTCGGACCACTTTGTGTGCACCGGGCAAGTAGAAGTTGTGGCGGAGGCGGTGCAGCGTCTTCTCCACGCCCTCGTGACCTGCTCCATGAGCCGCAGCCAGCACAGCTGGCAGGCAGGGAGATAATGGGGGAATGTAGATGCGACTGGCCACTGTGATGAGGTCGTCGGCGATCCGCCATGTGTCCCCCTTTTTGCCTGCAGCCACCTCTGCTTTCAGAGCCCATAACACCGGTTCTGCATTCAATTCTGCCCGCAGATCGTCAAACAGTTGGAATGTCAGAGCGGACAGTGCCATGGCCGACCCGATTTCTTCTGTATCTCGGTGGGACAGAGCGTCGGCCACCACGTTGGATGCTCCCGGCTTGAACTCGACCCGAAAATCAAATCCTAGAAGTTTGCTGAGCCACTGATGTTGGGGAATAGTAGACAGCCGCTGATCAAGCAAAAATTTCAAGCTAAAATGGTCAGTACGAATGAGGAACGAGCGTCCCCAAAGATAGTGTCTCCAATGGCGAACAACAAGGACCAAACCTATGAGCTCACGCTCGTATGCCGCCAGTTTGGCGTGGCGGGGTGCAATCTGTTTGCTGAAGAAGGCAATTGGTCCCCCGCTTTGGTGTAATATGTCCCCGAACCCTGTTCCGGAGGCGTCACATTCCACGAGGAACTCACGGTCGAAGTCGGGTAGCTGGAGCACCAAGGCCGACGTGAGCGCCTGTTGGAGTGTTGTGAAGGCCGTTTCTGCCTCCCCGCCCCAGCAGAAGCTATCCTTGCGGAGGAGGTTGGTCAACGGTGTGGCAATGGTGCCGTAATCACGGATGAACTGGCGGTAGTAGCCGGCCAGACCCAGGAACACACGTACCGCGTGCACTGAGCATGGCACCGGCCAGTCCACCACCGCGCGTACCTTCTCCTTGTCCATTGCGACTCCTGCGGTAGAGATTTCATAGCCCAAGTATGCCACCTCGCGAAGGCCGAAGGCACACTTGGACTTTTTCATAAAGAGGTGGTGCTCCAGCAACTTCGTTAGGACGGCGTGTACATGTTGTAGATGTTTGGACCAAGATGAGCTGAAGATGAGGATGTCATCGAAAAAGACAAGCATGAACCGTCGTAGAAAGGGTTGCAGAACCTCGTTCATCAGCACCTGAAACGTGGTTGGTGCATTGGTCAAGCTGAAGGGCATGACCAGGAACTCGAAGAGCCCTTGGTGAGTGCGGAATGCGGTTTTCTCCACATCGTCGGGGTGCATCCGCACCTGGTGGTAACCGGAGCACAGATCCAGCTTTGTGAAAAACTTGGCCCCCCATAGCTCATCCAGTAACTCGTCGACGACCGGTATTGGGAATTTGTCTTTTATTGTCATCGCGTTTAAGGCCCTGTAGTCGACGCAGAAATGCAAAGAGCTGTCAGCCTTCTTGACGAGGAGGACGGGAGCGGAGAATGCGGACGCACTTGGCCTGATGACGCCGGTCTGCAACATCTCGGCGCACTGCTTCTCCAACTCCTCCTTCTGGGCATGGGCGTAGCGATATGGCCGTACGGCCACAGGTGTTGTGCCGGGTAACAGCCGGATGCGGTGGACGCGCTGACGTTCCGGTGGCAGTCCGGATGGCTGGGCGAATAGCTGGTCGAACTCCAGGAGCAGCACGTCCAAAATGTCGTCGGTGGCTGTGACGAGTGAAGGAGGTGTCGGTGATGCCGTATCTGCTGTGGACCATGTCACCTGATGGCCATCTCGTACAAATGTGAGGGTGCGCCGGTCGAAATCCCACAGGATGGGCCCTAGGGACTCCATCCATTGTACGCCCAACACCATGTCGTACGAGCCGAGTGCTAGGCCGTAGCAATCAATCCAGAAATGCTCGCCATGGATGGAGATTTTCATTGCTTTGCAACGTCCGAGACTGATAAGCCGATCATCGTTCGCCACTGCCACCCACAGGCCACTGTGATCCGAGAGGCTGATGCCCACCCACGCCGCTGCCTCTGTATCGACAAAATTGTGAGTTGACCCGGAGTCTAGTAACGCGAGCAGCCAAGCTCCCTTGACCTCCACCTGAAGTTGCATCGTGGGTCCGTGGCGAGGCTGAATGCCCACGAGGGCGTGGATGGAGATCGTAGGCTCGTCGTCGCTGGCCGTGCCGTCGTCATCCTCCTCCTCACCCAGAACCTCGATGACGAAGAGTTGTTTGCATCGGCTCTTGTGTCCGACGTTGAAGGGCTCGTTACAGTGAAAGCACTTCCCTTCCTTCATGCGCTGGGCAATATCCGTTGGTGACAAACGGATGGTATTGGACTCCGGCTTGCCATTGACGGACGCCAAGGACGCTGCTGGCCCGGAGGTGGCCGGTGTCGAGGACGCGGATATGGTCGGCCTGGTGGAGAAACGTCCGGCAGACCGGCTGATCTACGGTGTCGGTTTGTCGCGAGACGTGTCTAAATGTTCGTATGCCCGTGCGAAGATGATGGCGTCGTCGAGGGTCGTCGGTTGCTAGAGGGAGACATCAGTCCGCAATGGATTGCCTAGGCCTATAACGAACAGTTGGACCTGTTGGTGCTCCGTAAGTGACGGGTCACGGCATGAGAGGGCGATGAACCGCTTGCTGTACTCGTCCACGGTCCTGGTGCATTGCAGCATCGCCAGTTCACCGATAGGACTGTCGGTGAGGGGCGGCCCGAAGCGTGCATTGACCAACTTGATAAACTGTTGCCATGTCGGGCGCCCGCCGTTGAGCTCCATCCGATGAAACCAGAGTTGGGCGTCGTCGAGGAGATAGAACGTGGCAAATGCCACCCTCTTGTGATCTAGAGTGCGGCAGACATGGAAGTACCGCTCGCAACGATTGAGCCACGAGAGCGGATCGCTGGTGCCGTCGAACTTAGGAAATTCGAGCTTGTGAGCGGTCGACAGGAAGTCGCCGCCCTGGTCGTCATCGTCATCGTCCCCTGCCCGGCGATGGTTCTAGCGCCCCCCCCTCCCTGATTGCGCTGCGGTGGGTCCACGAGATCGACGACAGTCTGGGGAGGTTGGTGGCTAGAATTCTGGACGAGTACCTTTATCGCGACTACCCTGCCCTCCAAGGGTTGGATCGGCTGCAGCTTCTCTTCGATAGTATCCAGCCGCTTCGTGATGGCCTTCAGCACTTCTTCGATTCAGGTCCCTAACCCAGTGGTGGATTGCGAACTCATGGCGGCAGAAGTGAAACCCAAGGAACTGATCCGCCGCGGCCTTGGACCTCGCCGCCGCGGCGGCGCCGTTGTGGGCGACGCAGCGAGGAGGCAGATACCGCCTAACCGCAGGATTCAGTTCATATAACACCGATCCGCCTAACAGATTTATTCCTCTAACAAACCAAATCTAAACTTACCAATCTTTAATAACTAAATTGATACTTCTAAACTTATCTGATTACTTGTTACAGTGTTATTAGTTTTTTTTTTTGAAGATGGAGGAGGAGACGTCCCACCATTTTTTTTTTGAAAGGAGTGCGATTGCCCAGGATCGAACCCGGGTGGGAGGCGCCACAGCTGGCCGCCGTCCCACTGAGCTACGGCTCAGTTCGCCAGTGTTATTAGCTTTGTCATTGCATAAATGCGCCCAGTTGGCATTGTTGATAAATGAT
>KE372868.1:544141-554950 GCA_000418225.1 Zizania latifolia | reverse complement strand
CGGAGGAAGGGGGGAAATTTTACTGTAGGGTGTGCGGGATATAGGGTTTTTATCGGATTCGTCTTCTTTCAGAACTTGTGTTTGAAGCTTTAATTTATTAACCTTGAATTTGTCAGCCGAAACAAGTCTGGAGGTTGCTAAATAAGTCACTATTAAAGGATGTGGTTTATGTATCTCATCATTAACAAAATGTACATCTTTTTAGTGAGTGGTGAATGGTGATTGTATATGAATGCACCATAATTGATTTTGTTCCTTCCTGGACGTTCTTTGCATACTTTATTGCAGTTATATGACCTATATGCTTTTGCTGTTTGATTCTTGTATACTTGTACTGTTTTCTTGATTTATTTTGGTTCTAAATTTTTTGAAATGCATTAGTTTTTTACAATTCTATGTTTTGCAGATAGAGCCCATTGTTAGTGGTAACCTGCCTCCTGGGTTTGATTCCACTACATGCCGCAGTGTGTAAGTGTTGTCATTTGTTTCTCCCCTTTTTATGCCCAAGTAACTTCTTTACTGCAATTTTTTCTAAAAAGATAACACTGTAAATTTGGATCTATTTTCGACATTCTCAAATACTTGACTCCAAATTGAATGCTATGTTCTTTGGCCAGAGTGTCCTTCATCTAATGATCTAAATCAAGCCCTTTTCAGTATTTGCAACATAGCATTGTTCTATCTTTTCCTCATTTGTTCTTTTTGATACTTAATGGTTACCGTTGATATTCTGAACAGGTATGTTGGCAATATCCATCTTCAAGTAACGGATTCACTACTTCAGGAGGTCTTCCAAAGTATTGGCCCAGTGGAAGGGTGCAAGCTCATCAGAAAAGAAAAGGTGAAAAATCTTATATGTACTTTTCCTGATGAATGTTTTTTATTTCTTTGTAAGTGGTGCTAGTTTGGACACATCTTATCACCAAGGCAGTTATGAGTTTTCATCGTTCTCTGTAGAAAATGCACATGCAGATTTGCCCCTAAGTTCCTGACTTAATTAACTAAACTGATAGTTACTGGAATCTGGGGCTGTTGATGAATTCATTTTCCATTTGTGTATTGGATTTTGAAAAGATGATAATAAAGCTATGTCAGTATGACACAGTCCAGTACCATAAGTGTGATACACCAATATCTTTTTCTTCTTCTTCAAAACCTTTCAATCTCAAGCAAGTTGGGGTAGGCTAGAGTTGAAACCCAAACTTGTGTTTCATCTCCATTTGAGTGGCTAGGTTTCCCATTGGCTCACCAAGTCAAACACAACCTTTTATGGAAGGGACCCTCCCTCCTCCTTTACTAGGGCTTGGGACCTGCTATGTTGAGACAACATACGTGGAGTTGTGATACACTGATATCATCAAACAAATTGTATTTGTATGTGGTATGACTTAATTATGAAATGGGCATGGCACAAACAGCCATGATATGTGCTTTGGAGAAAACGATTTATACTGTCATAGTGAGCATAAGTTTGAATGTACACCAGAGTTTATTCTTGTGCATAATGGTTAACACCTAGAACTGTTGTGTGATGATGCTGGAGATGAATATTTTTGACTATATGAATAATATGATTTTCTTGGATTGCATGGTAGGTAAGGATAGGCTAGGACAATTTGTATAGTTAACAAATATTTACATAGGACAGATAGTTAATGTGATTCATTTATGATGTCGCTAATTACATGAGTAGTACTTATCTCTCCTGAGAAAGCTTCAACGTGCTGCATCAGTTTGTTTAAGTGGCTAATTGTCTTCATCAATCAGCAGCTTCATTATACTTGATTTAGTAGCTTTGGCTTATCTGTACATTTTTAATACCACATGTGCTTGTTTGAAATTTCCTTTTGTATTGAATCTTGCAGTCATCCTTTGGTTTCGTTGACTATTATGAACGTAGATATGCTGCACTTGCAATTGTATCACTCAATGGTAGACAACTGTAAGTGTTTTCAACACTAATGTTTATTAAAAAATCCTAATATTTTGCTTTCCACTAATTTTTCTAGTTTTCTTATGATGCTGAATAACCAGGTTTGGCCAGCCAATAAAAGTCAATTGGGCATATGCAAGTACTCAAAGAGAGGATACATCAGGTTTGGAACTGAAAGACTGTTCAATGTTCTATTGCTTTTGTGTGTTATTTACTTCTTTACCATGTTTATGCATACATGTTCATGTGAATCTGAGTTGTTGAAATTGAGCATTGCTGGTAGCTCATAGTTGTTCATTTGTGCAGGTCATTTTAATATTTTTGTTGGTGATCTTTGCCCAGAAGTCACAGATGCTGCTTTGTTTGCTTTTTTCTCTGGATATTCCAGTTGCTCGTAAGTTTTCACAGATCTGTGCATCTGCTTTCAATTCTCACTCTGCAAATGCGACTTTTTACTGGACGAGTAGTTTGCCAGTTGTACAGGGTATGCATTTCCTTTCTTACCAGTAGGTACTTTTTTTTGGCAGAGATGCTAGGGTAATGTGGGATCAGAAAACTGGACGATCCAGAGGTTTTGGCTTTGTTTCTTTCAGGAATCAGCAGGTAGTGTTGTTGTGACAATTAATAACTTACGTTTGATTTTTTGGGTGTTGCTGTATCATCATCCTTGCTATTCATTGACAGGATGCACAAAATGCCATAAATGAACTGAATGGTGAGTGTTCTGTTTCCTTGTTTTCTGCCATGTCTCACTAGGCATCACGTTAATTATAGTGAGCTGATCTTTGGTGCTTATTTTTCATTGTTACAGGGAAGTGGCTTGGCAACCGCCAAATTCGTTGCAATTGGGCAACAAAAGGTGCTAATGCTGGTGAAGAGAAACAAAACACAGATTCCAAGGGTATGGCAGAGTTGACAAATGGCTCATCAGGTGAATATATGCCTTTTGTTCCTGGGCCACATGTTTTAATTTAGGCCAATACTTGATGGCATAGTATGTAACAGTCAACTGAACAAGATCTCAATGCTTCACGCTTTACTGCTAGATTTTTATTGTTGACTGTTGAGTCATGACACTCTTTTTGTTGTGGAGAACTAGAGATCAGTTAATTGCTAGAAAGTACTGACCTGCAAATTATTTCATGTTCTTTGTTATACAGAAGGTGGAAAGGATAATTCAAACGAAGATGGTCCTGAAAACAATCCACAATATACTACTGTTTATGTTGGCAATCTTCCACATGATGTAACCTACCTTTCCTGAAATTGTGCTGTTGCTTTTCTGCTTGCTGTTTACTCACACCAGTAGATTTTCTGGCTATTATTTACTAGGTCAATAGCAATGATGTGCACCGATTTTTCCATTCACTCGGGGTCGGCTCAATTGAGGAGGTCCGTGTAACACGTGATAAAGGTTTTGGCTTTGTGCGTTACAGCACCCATGAAGAAGCTGCTCTAGCAATTCAGACGGGTAATGGCCAACTTATTGGCGGTAGGCCGATCAAGGTACGTTCATCTTTGAATATGCCAGCCATAAATAATTTTAAATATGAGAATGTTTTGGCTAATAAACTGTTGGAGGGATAGCTTGCAACCTTATTAGAAAACACATCTTGCATACTTGATACAACATCTATTGGAACAATTACCAAATTTCCTTGCCATTCATTATTATATTTATAAACAGATAAACAGATGTAGATAAACAAGTACCAAGTTTCATCTCACTGAGCTCTACCATTCATCAGAAGCAGAGAATACAATCTACTTCTAGTTCTTGCAGTTCGGCTATATCATAACTTAGGTTCCTATTTTGCAGTGTTCTTGGGGAAGCAAGCCAACACCACCAGGGACAGCATCTGTGCCCCTACCACCTCTGGCGCCGGCACCATACACCTCTGGCGTGTCAGCGATGGACCTCCTGGCCTACCAGCGCAGCCTAGCACTGAGCAAGATAGCCGCTGCCAACCCTGCCCTCATGGGTCATCCACACGCCGCGGCCCTCAAGCAGGCTGCCGCCATGGGGATGGGCACTGGAGCTAGCCAGGCCATCTACGACGGCGGCTTCCAGAGCGCCAACGCGGTGGCGACGACGACACAGATGTACTTCTAGAGTGACGACTCCATGAAAGCACTCATCTTTGCTTACCGACATCTCTGACGAAATGACAAAGGGGATAGGATGACCACCCCTTCCCCTTTACATATAGTAGATGAAGCCTTACCTGAACCACCTTTTCTACCTTTGTTTTGTTATTGCCATCTACTAATTTTCCCTTCGCTGGATGCCGGCTCTCTCTCTACTGTAGTTGTTGGTATATTTTTTATAAATTTGTTTAAAGTTAGAGAAGTTTGACTTACAAAAAGTCTTGTTAAAAAGTCAAATATATATATGTTTTTCTACTTTCATACAGATGGAAACAACCTTTGGATGGCTCACGGCTCTCTCTGCGTATCACTGTCTTCATGTTTTTCTTTCACCTGCTGTGCATTAACTAATCTGTGTATTTTCTTTCACGGCCCATTTAGGCCCATAAATGCCCATTTGAAAATTAGGCCCGGCCCATTTTGAAGGCCTACGGAGGCGGGTGCGGCCTACTCGTCTTGCTCCCACTTCCCAGTCTCTCCCCTCTCTCCCCCAAAGCTTCAGTGCTCTCCTCACCGCCGCCGCCGCCGCCGCCGCCATGACCAGCTTCTTGCGGCGCCTCGCCGGAATCCCGTGGCGGGAGATCGCTGGGGAAGCAAGATCCCGCGCTTTCTTCGTCGCGCAGGCCTTCTGCGCCGTCCACGTCGTAAACGCCCACGTCTGCTCCATCGCGCTGGTACGCCGCCGCCACTCGTCCACCTCCGCTCCTCTAGCTCTCTTCCTCTCTCTCTCTCTCTCTTCCTTGAGCGCTCGGTGGACCTCTCCGCAGGTGAGGGGCTCGAGCATGCTTCCGGCGATGAACCTGGCGGGGGACGTGGTGGTGGTCGATCGGGTGAGCGCGCGGTTCGGGCGGGTGGGCCCCGGCGACGTCGTGCTCCTGATCTCGCCGCAGAACCCGCGCAAGACGGTCACCAAGCGCGTCCTCGGGATGGAGGGCGACACCGTCACCTACCTCGTCAACCCGGGGAACAGCGAGTCCTCCAAGACCGTCGTGGTGAGTGGCTGGATCCCAGGATAGACAAGCTTTGCTGCTTCCAGTTTCTGTTGCAATTAGCCGGAGTGGGTTTGTCCTCTTGGGTTGCGGCTGTTGCTTATCAGAATTCAGAAGGTACATCTCTTACGTTTCAAATGACCATCAATAACACACGATTTTGCTTGTTTAAAAATACGATCTAAATGACATTTGTGTTCCAAATACATTTCTGTTTATGTTTGCTATGGGTTATTGGGTTTATTGTGAGTTTGTGACTCTCAGGTGTATGTTCAAACATAACAAGCTCCATGCTTTATGTGATTTTCAACTCGTTTTAAAATGTACCATCTTGTCATGCTATTAAGTTGGATGATGTATAATTATAGGTACCAGAAGGCCATGTTTGGGTGCAGGGTGACAACATCTATGCTTCTAGAGATTCAAGGGAGTTTGGACCTGTGCCTTACGGTCTCATTACGGGGAAGATCTTTTGTCGGGTAATCTCATTTCTTATCAATTTTGTTTACTCATTGATTTTACTAGGAACCCCTGAAGGATGCTCTGTAACTATACTTTGCTGTAAGATTTAAGAATGCCGCTGTGAACACATCCCTTATCAGATTTTGCATATAGTTAGATGTGAACCCTCGTATCTCCTGAATTGTGGAACGTACAGCCAATGATTGTTTATAACTTTTGGGAAATAAGCTTTACTTTGGAGATGGTTTTTTACCCCTCAAGGGGATGTCCCCTCGTTTACTCCTAACTTTTTAGATATCAATCAAATAGTTATAAAAAATTGAAAAAAATATACTATTGAGACAATAGTTATCTACCATATCACAAAATTTCAATTACAGACTCAATCTATAAGTTGCGAAACAAAAAAAAAACTCTAGATAGTATGAGCACTATTCATAGTCAGATTTGTTATTTTTGTTTCAACTTGTATAGATTGAATTTAAACATGTATGTTTGTGGAGTGATATATCATATAATGACCTATGTTGTCAAAATTTTTGAGATATTTTCGTGACTATTTAGATGACATGCATGATGCATAAGATGTGAATATACAGAGAGTAATGATAAATTGACAACGTGGAGTTTCACGTGCTCCATTAGCTTCTTGTAGTTCTGTTCTTAATTATGACAATCTGGGAGTCAGCTGGGATAATTCACCAAAACTAAAACTTTATTATCATCAAGAGCAAACACATTGTGCATAGTTTTCTTATTCTTGCTACATGTTAAACTAGTGAGCTGTTATGAATCGAACACTCTGCATCTTGGATGACTGAGGGCAAGTGCCCATATGTGGTCCTAATTGGTGAGTTGTTTGGGTGATTGTGTACATCAAGGGCATCTCAGGGCAAAGGATCCATATGCTGCCCATCAAAGTCTAAAAGCTTTGGATATCTTTGAGGACAACACATATTCTATCAAGTATCAACTCCAAAAGGAGTTAGCTTCAGTTTTGTGGTCAAGTTGGACCCGCGATCGCCTATCAGGACCATGATCATTGTTATGTGGCCAGTATTGGCCCTAAATAAGTGTTTTCTACTTAATAGGTTGCTAAGGTGCCCTGAAATAGCTCAAGATTTTAGATTCTTGGTTCCTGGAGTCTTTGTAGACTTGTTGAACAGTACTTAGCACAGTACCCACTACAAATGAAAACAGAGTAGAAAGGGAGTTGGTCTGAGTTGGAAAAGGAATTCATTTCGATAACCCATTATTTTATCTATAAATCATGTTTACACCTTTAATATCAACCATACATATTTGTTTCTTCTCCATTCAAAGTTCACACATCAACATAATTTGATTTGCATGACTTGCAGTTGGGACATCGAACAACTCACTTTAATGTGGACCATAGAACTTATCTTGCTTGAGTTTAATACTTGTTGATGTTCATGGTAGCAACCACAATGTTTAGGATTCACTAACCATGTTTTTCTCCTATATGTAATACATCAGCCAAATGCCACCACATGAAAGTGGGGATTGGGGGCCATCCTCCATTCCTTCTAGAATGTTATTACTATGAGTTGTCCCTTCAGGTAACTAGAGTATTGACAGTGTTGCTATTTAATCTTAGGTTTGGCCACTCAAGAATTTTGGTCTGATTGATTCAAAGGAGTAGCTCAGTAAAGGTAAGCTCAGCCTTTTTTTCTTCTACCTCTTATTTTCAGAACCACGTCTCTCTCTCTCTCTCTCTAGCTCTACCTTCATATCTCAGTGCTGACTTTGTTACCTATTTGCTTCGGAACTCATAGAAGTCGGTGCAAGATGCTATGACCATCATGCATGTGTAGAGAATTTTATGAGGCAATGAGACCCTGCATTCGGGATTCGTGGCGTCTGTCATGACACATTTTACAGCGAAATGGAGTGCATCTTGATGTTTATTGCTCAGTTTGTAGCCTGACGACATTTCGATCCTTGCTGGGACGTCCTCACAGAATTCTCAACCTTACTCTTGTATAAATTGAGCAATGTAACTCAGGTCTATGAATTTTGTAGAAAACTGTACCTGATTGATACAGCGAAGCCATCATGTATCAGAGTTAAAAGCAATGGGAAAACACTGACCAGTGTAACAATAAGAACGGACGAAATTCGCATTGTCTTGGAAACCTGGGATAAAGCTGGAATTGTTTCTTTGATCTGATTACTGCCTTGTGAGACTTACACTAAACTACTAACTAGCCGTATAAGAGTCTATTTCGTACAGCTTTAGCTCTGAAATTCAGATCTATGAATCTAGAGTTAAATACCTTCTAGATCTAAGATTTTCGGAGCTGAGCTAAACATGGCCTAAATGTACACACATGAAAAGCTAACTAGCTGTATGAACAGTATGTATCTGAAAAACTTGCAAAAAAATAGATTTACTCATCCATGCTCCAAAAGCAGGTATCCAGATTGGCAGCCATCTCCTTGATAAGAGAAGGGCAGCTGCTAATCAGATCAAAATCGTCACTCGCCATGACAGCCTTCAGATTGCTAGGAGAGCTGAGGAAGTTGAAGCAAGCCTCCCTGAGCCCATCACACTGATGCTGCTCAGCCAACGCTAATGTCGTCGCCGCCGTGCTCTTGTCGACGTGGTTGCACAGCGTCTCCTCGCAGATAAGCTTCAGCCTCTCCAGGCCATACCTGTCTGCGGCGACGAGCAGATGCTGTGCCATGGCTGTCACCTCGTCGTCGTCTACCTCCGGCAGCGAGTCGGTGTAGATGAAGTGGAGCATGGCCTTGAACACCCTCGCCTCCATGTCGTTTACGCGGACAGTGTCTGTCCTCTGCTTCATCGGGCCGAAGAGCCAAGCCATGAACACCGGCGACCGGGCGGCGAGAACGCACCGGTGCGCGGCGAACGTCTCGTCGCCGACCTGGAACGTGATGTCCGCCCCGCTCCTGGCCGAGAGGAGTTGGCCGCCGAGATGCCGCTGCATGTCGGGCGGGTGCACGGCGACGAGCACCCGGCGAGCGGGCTCGACGCGGATCTCCTTGACGACGGTGAGATCGCAGCCGACGTCGAAGCTGTCCGATTCGACGTAGAAGCCCTTGCCGAGGCTCTTCGACCCGCCGTACCCCTCGACCTTGAGCACGTGCGACCCGGTCACGGCGTCGACGACGATGGCCGATGTGCTCGGCTCCGCCGGCACGTTGCCGGCTGCGGCGACGGGCGAGGAAGAGTCGGAGTCGTCGGAGTCGGACATATGGGAGATCGACGCGAGATCGATCAATGCAGCGGCGCGCGTACGTAGAGATATATACCATGCATCGCCATGCACAAGAGTCAATCTTGTTTTATTTGCCCTAGATTCATATAGTCATATAACTTTTTTGCAAACCAAAGATAATTTTAGAGTAAGATTTTTATATTTGTATTTATACCGGTCTAAATACGAAATTGTCGAAGTAGGTTCTTAAATTCAAAATTTTTACAACTTTTTATATCCCGTTTGATATAGCTCCAAAAAAATCCTCGATCGGGAGCAATGTATGGATAGAGTTTAGTTGAGCAATCTAGATTTTATTTTAAACTAAAAATAAAAATTTAAACTATTTTATTATACCATACAAAGTTCAGATGTAGCATGAATCTCAGAGTTAAGCTTTACAAACAGATAGCCCTACAAATAATCTTCAGATGAAAGATTTGTTGCGCATCGCCGGGTGCGGCAGAGCTGGACATGTCGTCGGAGATCAGGGGTGCATGCATATGCAGATGCAGGGCAAAAGCGACGTCGTGGTCAGAGTTTACGAGGTTTTACTTCCATCGATTTCCAATTTGATTAGAGAACTATTTCTCTTAATTGTTGCATGATACGATTCTATCAGAAATTGTATTTGTAATACGTACAAATGCAAAATTATGTTTGTATTTGATATAATTTCTGAGAAATTGAGGAACTTGGAAAACAATTTCAAAATTTCTTGCATTGAATCAATTGGGCGGAACCAGAAATTGTCGACATGAAGAGAGCTAGCTATTTCTTATTTTCATAGAAACAACTTTGAAACACATATTACTCCAGATCATATCATGATACAGATACATGTTACATGCCATCTATCTAGCTAACATAACTTGTTTTCTTCCGTCGAATCTACAAAATTATATAGCGGCAAGACAACAAGTTGAATATAAAAAAACTAAAAAAAAAGAAAAGAAAGCAGGGGCATTCCGAGAATTGAACTCGGGACCTCTCGCACCCTAAGCGAGAATCATACCACTAGACCAAATGCCCTTAAGTGCTGTTATCTTCGTAAAATACTCTTCTGTTCAGTGACTGTCCATAACAGTAGTACTGCAGGCTCCTGCAAATCTCTGACTGTGCCACATGCATATCTTCACATGCCAAATTGTAGCAGCATGTATGGACAAGCCACAGCCATGCCAGCCCTGGCATTTAGTGTCCTTTCAGGCTCAACCACATCCAGAAACATAACATATACACAAAAACAAGCTCTGAGCCTCATCAAACTTGTGGTCCAAAGCCTCATATCCAGACCACTGAAAATCATCCAAACATACAAATAACATTGACATGCATTGCACAAAGAATTTCAGATTGGGAATTCCCAGCCTGCCAAACTATCCAAACTTGTCAATAGACTAAATCCCCAGCTGTGCTACATGAAAATATGCAAACTTCATACCTGAACATGCATACGAATTTCGTAATACTTATTTTTATTTGTTCTCTAGCATGTCCGAGGTCGCATGTTCAGTGAATTGGGGTAGCAATGCGGGCCTGGTTACACAAGGAGCAGATGTTCTATGGGATAAGTGAATTAAACATAATCGCTTCCCATCAGTATACGTTCTTCATAACACTCCTAATAGGAACTGACAAGAATAATCACTACAGATCTTTACACACAGACTCAGAAGTACTAGACCTCTTTCTTACTTTATTCAAATTCAGTAGAGAAGATTCATACATTAAAGCTCACATAGTGAAATACAAATGGAGGGTGTAGAGACTGCTAAGTGATCATTGATCAGTTACAATAATGAGTGGATGCTATTGTGCAACTTTCTAGTGCTATGTTCATGCAGCTAAGCAAAACCAAAGTTTTATCACATATAAATGCAGGCTCAACAGTTTGGCAGGGCATGGCCTTCTGCTCTACAATGTTGTTGTGATATGTTACTGCTGTGATAGTTCGATTAAGGACAAAATCTGTATATGTTACTGACCCAGTTAGCAGGTTGGCAAAAGAGCACTGCTGCTATGCCAGCTA
>KE372868.1:523626-534581 GCA_000418225.1 Zizania latifolia | reverse complement strand
CTGCTGCACAGCAGCCCAGTACTTGTTGTTGTAGCAGCATCTGATGTGCACCAGGCCGTCGTGCTGCTTGGATGGCTCCACGTAGAACCTCGTGTGTGGACTGATGCAGTCCTCGCCACTAGCATCAAGAAACGTCTTGCCATCGCTCTCGTGCACATAACGCAGGTAGCTGCCGTTTTGATCCGACCTAAATGCTACACATCTCGGAAGCTCCGACATTGACGACATCGATCGATCTCTCACGCTTTGATCTCTAGCTACTACTACGTATCTCTCACTCGATCTCGGTGTGTGTGTTCTCAATCTCAACGTGCAGCTTGGGTATTTATAGGAAACAAGGTCCATGGATTTTTCTTATATAAATTGCAGAGATAGAGCCATGTTGGTCGACAGGAGCAGGCCACCACGTGCAACGCGCATGCAGGGAGAGATAGAGGAGCCACCACGTGCAACAACACACTTTTTTTTTGAAAAGGCAGCCGGAGAGTCACTATCTTGATTAAAGAGAGAATAGAGTTATAACCAAGTTTATAGACCAAAAGATACAACCCAATATATATATATATATATATGCATGAACCTCATTTATATTTATATATGAATAAAAAGAAAAGGAGAGAGAAGAAGGGGTAGAAGCAGAAGGAATACAGGGAGGATTTAAAATTTAAGGCTACGAATGTATAGAAGAGACTGGAACTCATCAATAATCTTGTTAACGGTTGCTTCGATGGAATTGAAATCAGCATGAAAGATGGGCCGATTTCGCTCTTTCTAAACATTCCACCAAGTGAGGATTATGAGGCCATTAAGAAATTTTTGGTCAGCTTGTTGAATGATAGTTGATAATTGGTGCCACCAAGCCTAGATTGAGGTTGAAGTAGAGAGTTGCAGGGGTCCAACTATGCTGAGACGCTGCAGGACTTGGTTCCAAACTTGATTTGTGAAGCAGCAATGGGTGGCAAGATGATTTGGAGTTTCCAAAGCGTTGAAGCAAAGCATGCAAGTAGGATTGCATGGCCATCCACGTTTGAGTATATTATCAGCTGTAAGAATCTTATTTTTGACAAGCGTCTAAGTAAAGAATTTGTATTTAGGCTCTGCTAGACCTCGCCAAATTTCTGAAGAGATGGTCGGTCGAACAATTCCCAATAATTGCGCTTTGTATGCAGATTTTGTGGAGTAGGAGCCATTTGAAGTCCATTTTCACTGAATGTCGAACAACGCACATTATCATAAAATACAATGTAACGAATATTACATGCAAAGGTACACGATTATAATCTTTTAAAAAAAAATCCATGCAGCTACTTCGATTCTCTAGAAGAATATATGAATACTATGAAGAGTGATTTTATAATCCTTATAAGGTATCAAGATGTACCACAATTTTTAGTGTTAATTTTAGTACCTATTAGTACCTGAGTCACCGACAGTTACCAAAATTAACACTAAAAATATGATACATCTTGGTACCTTTTTAAGGACCGTAAAATTTCTCTATTATAAATCATATTAGTGACAATGTATTATATAAGCATCCATACATGCATTTCGATTATCTCGATTATATTATTTATTTATTTAATATTACACGGAAAATAGTGCATTATCGTAAACTGGAAAATACAGTGCCGCTAAAAAGAGCAGCTTTATTTACTTATTAGCACGTAACCAACACAAACACGTGACTTTTGTTAGCTCAGAGAGCATCCATCCATGCATGCATCTCGATTACTCAATTATTATATATCTGCCTTTGTCTCTTACTTGTTTCATGCAGGGAGCCAGCCAGGGAGGGTCGAGGGTGCATGTAGGAAGAGAGAGGGCTGGGAAATATCTCATCTCAAGCACACGAGAGATTTCCAATATAATTTCCTATCTTTATTATTAAAGATTTTAGTCTAGAATATATCTCCAATAGCTCTCTTAGTTGGTTTTCAATTTTTACAGATTCCTAAAATATTTCTTCGTCTCTCTACTTATAGGGAGTGATTCTCAGTCCCTATCCGTTCTAGTCTCACCTGTCAGTGATACAAGAGATACAAATAAAAGAAAAGATGAGAGATTTGATAAGTAGGGTCCATCTATCGATGATACAAAAGTAAAATATAGGGAATATAATATCGGAAGTCTGCGAGAGAGTAAGAAGATTTCGAGATTAAATTTTATTAGAATCACTCTCTATATAACATTTTAGGGAACCAAAAACAGTAACTCTCTCGGAGATGCTCTAATTAATTTATTGATTAATCCATTTACCGACAGATTCGGGTGACGGCTACATTCCACCCGTCGATGTCACTAAGGGGGCGTTTGGTTCCATAGACTAAAGTTTAGTCCGTGTCACATCGGATGCTTGAACATCAATTTGAAGGACTAAATGTGAACTAATTATAAAAATAATTGCAGAATCGGAGGATTATTCGCGAGACGAATCTATTAAGCCTAATTAATCCATGATTAGCAAATATTTACTGTAGCATCACATTGTCAAATCATGGCGTAATTAGGCTCATTAGATTCGTCTCGCGAATAATCCACCGATTATGAATGGGTTTTGTAAATAGTCTACATTTAATACTTTAAAATAGTATTTAAACATTCGATGTGACAGGAACTAAAGTTTAGTCCTGTAATCAAACGGGGCCTAATTATATATGCCATCATGGTCTCCTGATAACAAAAGCGCTCATGGCTCTGCACTGGTACACGTCCCCCTCGCCCCTCCCTTGCAAGTTGCAACATTATTAGCACGTGTAGCCTGTTTGGGAAATATGGATTACTACATAAGATTAGCAGTAGTGACGGATTCAGATCGGATACATATGCGATGGAATCCAGATATAACTATTTACCGTATTTTATTTCGTATTTGAATACGAATACAAAACAGATAGGTCAAATTTGAATCCGTATCCAAATATTTATTAAGTTCAATTTGAAATAAATATAAAAAATAAAAAGTGTGAGATCCGTCTAGATTTTAGAAAAAGTAGCATGTTTGGGAAATACTGATCGTTACTACTCCGTACCTAAGATTAGCAGTGAAGCAAATAAACAAGGTTGGTAGTAGTTATATTGCCATAGTGCCTATAAACATGCGGGTACATCTACTTCACACAAGTCACAAGACCAGCAGATAGAGGCTATATATGATAAATGTGTATATTAGCTTTAGATTTTTTTTGTATTTTCGTCTTTTAAAAAAATTACTGAAATGCACTTACCTTAAAATTTTATAAAACGGCAGGTTATTAGCTGTTTTTGTAAATTTTGAAAAAGTATATTTTAACAAATTAAAAAATATATAAAAAAGAAACCACACTACTTCACTGTAAGCATGTAATCTCCGTACGCATGTGGAAATACCGGTAATTAGACATATAACTAACAATCAGAATCAATCATCTTCTTGTTTATCCAATAATTATAATTATGTTAGAATTCCAGTTATTTAAAGCTATTTTAAATAGACATGTAAGTCATTAAAATTATTTTAAGCCGCTACAAAATTTAGAACGTGGACAGTTATTAGAATCATCCATTGTAATTTGTTCTGTGAGGGAATTAAAAACAAAGCTAAGCTACTAGGGTAGTATACACTCGTTCCGTTCCATAATATAATATAATTAAAGCGATGTTATCCGAAATTAATGATATGTAAACTTGTGCCCAATCTGCCAGTTATCCGAAACCGATGAGAAACATATAGATAAGAGCATCTCCAAGATAAACTCTAAAGAGCTCTCTTCTCTGAATTTTAGAGATTATAACTAAAAAATTAGCTTCAACAGATACTCTAGAAGACTCCCAAAAATGAGGTACTCCCTAAATCTTCCGCCATCCTCCCTACTTGTAGAGAGTGGCTATCATTCCCTATCCACTTTGGTCCCACTTATCGGTGATACAAGAAATATAAATAAAAGAAAAGATGAGATATTTAATAAGTAAGGTCTACCTGTCGGTGATACAAAAGTAAAATATAGGGAATATGATCTTGGGAGTCTGTTGGAGAGTAATTAGATTTAGAGATTAAATTTTATTAGTATGACTTCCTATATAAGATTTTAGAGAAAAAAAAATATCAACTTTCTTTTTCTTGGAGATGCTCTAATTATAGGCTCGCTATCCGGTTTCACTGGGCATCCCACCATTAAAAGCGGATTAAGAGAGTAGGAGTGTTGAGATTTTTTAACCAGCTTCTTATCTAAAAATCTAAAAGTTGAACTCAAAGCACCAAAAGCATGAAGTGCCAAAACTTATAAGTAGATAACTTAAAGTACTATATATGTGCAAGAGGTAGCTAGGCCAGCGCCCATCGGATTTTCAGGATCACAAGATGATGCTCTTCATCTGGTCAAGCTGTTGCACACCACAAAAACATTAATTATTATCTTCATCGGATTTTCAGGATCACAAGATTTCAATGTATAGCTCCATCGATCCAGTGGGCTACTTGCTTGTTGTCTCGGGGCTCCAGCTAGCTACAAACCACGTCCTATACGACGCATTACCGCTAGAAATCTGCAGGTCCATCCCTCCTCCGCCAGCAGGCAGCTGGTAGCTAAATGACCGTCCATTGATACAAACAGAAAAACGATCGTCATATACTTACAAGATCGCAATTTCATGAGCGATCATCGACTCTGCATGTCCTCCTACATGGAAAATATCGTAGCGTCCATGCTGAGTTTAGATTTTTATAGACATCAGAAGGTCAATATATTAGGAAGTATTTTTTTTGCGTGTTGACTGTTCAACCGTCGATAGGCTCTTGTCGACTGTTCATCTGTCGATAGAACTCCTATCGACCGTTGCAGTGTAAACAGATGTCTACTTTTGTGTTTTTTTGAAACACCTATCCAAAAATATAATTTCGTGAAAAAAAATATTATTTATATAAAAAAATTCGGTCCATGGAGGTGTGCGGCGGCGCCGTTCATTAGCAAGGGCACCGTGGCCCTTTGCATAGGCACCCAAATAATTGGGGTCTCTAAACCCGTTGATTGTTTCTCCTTCGTAATATTTGATCTAGTGATTGTTTCTCTTTGATAATTTTATTAAGAAATCTATGTGTCCTCTAGATATTTTGAAGTATTTGAAGTAATTAGGTGTAACACACCGCTTTATATAGACTCTGCTAGTACGAGATGAGTCGCTAAGTATTGAATTAAATCAATGTCAAACCTAGCATCTCATCAATTTAACGGTAGCTCATCACGAAACCTGCTTAGAGTATTACAGAGCAGTTCTTACAAAAACCGTAGGAGGCATATCTCGCGGCAAACAATCATTACAAAAGAATAGCAAAATCAATCATACACTTTGCACAAGCAACTAACTCATAGATCTACTTGGAGATTAGGCTCGAAATCCTACTCTTCTGGATCTCGCCATCATCGAATCCTTCGTTCTTCCAATAATCGAGGAGGCCCTCATCTTCCTCTGATTGATCTTGAGTCGCTTGATGGAATTGTGCCCAAGAAAATTCTGGGGGAACCGGAAGTTCCGGCTGTAGCAGGAAGTTTCAGGTTCTAGAGCATCCGGAAGTTCTGGTAGGACCAAAAGTTCCAGGCCAGCCCCAGTATTTGGTTTTCTGGACGAATCGGAAGTTTGGTTGGACCAAAAATTCTGGGTCAAGAATTAATTCGATACAGAAGGTTATTTTTGGAAGTTCCGGCTGTAGCCGGAAGTTCCAAGCCAGGCGAACATATTTGATCTGTTGGGCTTTAATACAGATTAAAGGCCCACGATGGGGTACTATATAAAGAGAGGTGGGGCAAGCACGAAAAGGCTGCTGGTTCTTACTGCTATTGCTCCTGGTTGAGAGCCCTAGCCGCCACCTCTCTTCTCTCCACGATCACAAGTGTTGTGATTGATCTTCCAGATCTTGCGAGTGGTGCTAGCACGCCGGCGCGAGGTGATCCCGTCCCTGTACGTGTGGATACCGTAGAGGCACCGTTGTTGTATCGGTGCTGTTCTTCTTTCTTGGAGAACGCCAGATTACGTCGACTTCGTCGCCGACGAACGGACGGAGCTGTGAGGAGCAGATCGAGGACGCGCTTCATCGACTCTACTTCCACTGCCCGAGCGCGTCTTGAGACTCAAGGTAACGATGCATAATCCCATTACACGTATGGTAGCTAACGAGGTAAAATTTTGAAATTAAACGCTAGCGTAGCTTCCCCATAACCCTACATCGCTAAGGTGGTAAAAAGCAAGGGTGAGTACTTACGTACTCAATAAGTCTTGAAAAATATTATAGATGAGATTTGAACAAGGGCGGCTGAGATTATTTATAAGTCATGCACTTTTAAGATTCTAAGTGTTCCCCACCCAACGGTAGATGTCCCAACCTCCACCATTTCCCTGAGTAACAAATTTTATATTCAAAAGTCCGGGGTGAACCTATAGTTCCCCCTCTACATTCTTATCCACAACAATCTTTCAATTTTTTTTATAATAATCCTTTCAACTTTATATCCAACTCCTCTTCTCTTCATCGTTCATTTATAACCATATAATCGGCGAAGTGAGCCTACCCCTTCCGGTAGCTCCTCTCGGTTCAACCTTTATCATGCTCATCCTATTCATCAACTTTATCTCTCTTCTTAGTATTGAACCTCACCCTCTCGCTAGGTACGGTCATGAGATTTCAGGAACCCAGGGCAAACAAAAACGTAAGGACCTTATACTGATATAACAACAACAACAATAATACAGTGGTTAAATTTATATATGTATATATATGTGAAATCTTACTGATACACAATTAAAATATATCCAAAATTTAATAAATTGATTTTTTTATTTCTAACAAAATCAGTTTTTAGAAAATAGAAACTAACGATGGTATAAAATATTAAAACCAAAATTTAACAAATTATTTTTTTTCAATTTCCAACACATGGAGTTAACACATATATATATGTAGGGCCCTAAGGCATGTGGGGGCCCTGAGCGGTGGCACCGCTCGCCCTACCCCAGGGCCGACACTGCCTCTCGCTATAAAGCCATACGACTTCTCGAGCTACACAAGCTTGTTCATAACCACGAAGGCTAGCCACACACCACAAATACATACTCTGGTAACAATCCACATCCCTCAACTTATTTTCATTGATCAAAACCAAAGCCAAAGACTATGCATTGGCAACTATCATGGCACACACCCATAACTATGGGCACGGATGTTCGAACAGTTTTACTTCTACAGAAGGTGTACACTTTATCCTTACGTCACGATCTTACTCCTGTTACCCGTGAAGTAGAGGATGTTCGCTACAAGGTCTTTTCAAAGCAAACCCAGAAAAGCTTACTGTCACCTAAACGGATCCTCGACCAAGGAACATCAGGTAGCCCTTAGGCTCCTTTCCCTTGAAATCCCGCGGGTGCTCCCAAACTCTATTTCTACTTATCAATCACAAAACATCACATCTCTGAAGATCTCTATAAAACTACGGAGTCACCCCGAATATTTCACATTCATTGACAGCCAAGCGACTCTAAGCCTACTAAGTACTTAACTAGGGATATCCCATACTATCCATAAGATTACACGTTGGTGTGCATAACATTTTTCCCAAAGAATCGGTCCTTATGTGCCACGCAAAGTCGACCCCAAAAGACGATGATGCCTCATGACAAGTTTTACCCAAAACATCATTCTTTTTCATTTACTTGCAACACATTCGCCACTTGGTACCGCTTTTCAAACAACATTTCAAAAACCTGTTTCATCCGACACGTTTCATTCATCTTCATTAATTGAGTTTTGCATGAATAAAAGATAAATTTTGATCAGGTATAGCCCGCACCGTTATACTAGGACGGGGTTATAGCAATCGCTATGGTTAACAAGATTAATAAGGTTCTCAACATACGAAGGAAGGCTAAGTGCGATAAGTTTTTAGGTTTTAGTTGACTTAATCGCATAGGCGACCATCATTAATTGTAAGTGTATGCGTGCATGTGTCGTAAACATGCATTTGTATAAAATTAATTTAATAAACATAAGAGTAAGCATGATCGAGGAAGACTTCAAAATCTCGATCTTCTCGTCTTGATTTTCTTCTATCACGTCCACTGTACGAAAAGCAATATAATAAATAAAAACATACAACAAAAATCCTAAAATTATTTCTAGTAGTGCCAAAGTAAACTTTGGATTTTCAGAAAATTGTAGGAAACCGGAACGGAGTCAATCGGTTCGGATGAATTTTCTATGGTTTTATTAAGTGTTCTGATTCCTAGAAAAAGTTAAACAGCAATATTTATTACTGTTTAATCAGAACAGCCCAACGAAATCCAGGCAGAAAAAGAAAAACGTGACTGTTCACTTGGGCCTCTGATTTTAGCCCACTGAGTTAAATCAAAGCAGAATTTTTTTTCTTGGCTTGCAGCTGAACTTTTCCTGTGAGGCCCTGCACAACAAATCGAGAGATAAAATCTAAGAAACAGAGATCAAATTTTTTCTGTATTAATTACTTTCAACCCTCTACAAATATGTACATATGAGGAGGTGAAATACACCGATTTTTCAACTGAAAGCAGCGGAATTTTTTAATGATTTCGTTGCCAATACAAATACAAACAAAATTAATTTCTGGACGCCATAAAAATCGCATTTTAAATAACAAAAATAAACAACACAAGAATCGATGAGCATGTCATACGTTAATCTAGCTGGCCAATGCGTGTTAATTGGTATTTGGTGAGATACCAAATTAAGCTGTCATGGTAATGCATATGTGAGCCAAATGTGCATACATTCATATTTGACATAAACAAATCATGCATATTTCAGATAGAAATTCGAAAATCTTGGGTTAGTTTAATTTGCTGTCCTATTAAAATATAGTAATGCAAAAATTTGGGTGAAGCGTCAAAACAAACTCACCAAAGCTATGGGGATTAAAAGTTGTTGATAGGAACAAACATCTGCTTTATTTACTTATTAGCACATGACAAAGATGTGACTTTTTTTACTTATTAGCACATGACAAACATGACAAAAATAAGTACTGGCATTATTGTTGTTGATAGGAACAAATAGTTGCTTGACGACACTGAAAAAATTTGACAAATAATAATACCACACGACAACACATCATATATTTATATAGATCACAAATACAGTGCAGTGAACATTACATGCAAGAGTACACGATTAAAAATAGAACGGATAGTGACAGAGCGGCTTTATTTACTTATTAGCACATGACAAACATGTGACTTTTTCTTAGCTCGCAGAAAACATCCATCCATGCACGCATATATGCATCTCGAATCTCGATTACTCAAACATCCTTTTCTTCGGTTGTCTCATACTTGAAGTCATAGCAATTGATACCAGTGTAGATGCCATCGTCCATGTCATAAGTAACAACCTGTCCATCATACAAAACATCCTGCTGCTTGTAAGAGAATGGGACATCACATGAACCCTTCGAAGCAACCAAGCGTACTGTCACTTTGGTCTTTGGGGGCACAGTGACCTCATACTCAATTCGCTGTTCTGTAGTCTTCTCCAGGGTTGAACCCCATTTGTACTCTCCACTGAATTCATTCTTGATGGAAACCTTTGCTTGTGCTATGACTGGAATCCCAGCTTTCATACCAGCATTGATACTTAGCTTCCATGATACAGTCGAGTCCCATTTCCTCTGGTCTGTCTCCGTGTACGCGAGGATTAATTTGGCCGTGTTGTCTACAGTGGTGTGATTGACAGCAGTCGCAGTGGACATGGTGAGAACTTTGATGTCGTGGATCCTAGATCTTGAGAGGTCGAAATCAACATTGTAAATCTCCCTAGAAATGACTGCCTCCTCCAGCTTCAGTTTTGCTTCTGCTGTTATGGTTGGGATGCCAGCATTGAGGCAGCTTGTCTTGCCTTCAGTCGTCAGCCTCTTGCAGAAGTAGTTGTTGCCCAAGTTCCGAAGTGCAAAATAGTCACCAATTTTTATCACCCTGAAGAGAGTGTCAGGATTGTTGCTGCTTGTGTCTGATGAGTCTGCCCAGATCCAATTTGGGCTGCGCCTCCAAAACTTGTCAAAATGATGATTTTTTATACGGACAGTTCCATCGCTGTTTGTGAAAGTAGAATTGACCACAAGTGGATCTCCAATGTCGTCTGCTGAAAATTTCAGATAATTGTAACCCTGTTTGATCTTGGCCTTGAGATATTTACCGTTGTCTCCTTTGATGGCAAGATACTTGGGCAGTTGCTTTTCTTGAGATAGATCAAGGAGTGTGTAGGCACTGAGATTATTGTCTTCCCCAGTTTCTTCATGCCTTACATGCAAGTAGTTGACCACCTGGTTATTTGCCTTGTCAGAGCTGAGGAACATGCTGGCATGTTTTCCCAGCTGGGCGTGAAGTAACCTGTCACAAATATATGGGAGTAAATTTTAAGATATATTGAATTAATAAGGATCGTTTATTTTTATAGATCTAACGGTTATGATTAAAAGAATTGAATGTCTTATCTTTTAAGAGATAATAAATCATTTCGATCCAACAGTTATGATTAAAAAAAGTCGGCATCTTATTCCTAAGAAGTAATATGTCATCCTATTTTTTTAACTAACAATTAATAATAATTCTACTCTTACTTCTTTAAAAAATAAAAGATGTATCGTAAAAGAATCTTATAGTCAGTTAAAAAAGATCTTACTTAAGGAAACTATTACCTCTCTATATATCAAGCGGTAGAGTTGACAAACTACTTCAGTTTGCATCAACTGTAAACAACAGATCAACAAACTGCATGTATGCCAAATCGATCAGAACCATACCTGACTGACTGAGGTTGGTTTCCAGTGGCAGTGTCGAGCTTGAACAGTGTGCAAGACGGTTTGGACAGATCATCCTCCGGTTCATCGGCCGTGCCAATGATCCAGCCGCCGCTACCAACATCTCCTTCTCCTTCTTGCTGCTCCTGCTGCTGCACAGCA
>KE372868.1:484637-509243 GCA_000418225.1 Zizania latifolia | reverse complement strand
TCTGCACATATTGTCCTTATCTTGAAAAATGATGATCTGACACTGCCTCAAAACTACTGGCCGATTAGCCTGATGCACAGCTTCGCTAAAATCGTTACAAAGCTCTTGGTCAATAGATTAGCTCCTTTCATGCCTGCGTTGATCGACAACAATCAGAGCGTTTTTATCGAGAAAAGAGCATTACACGATAACTTCTTGTTTGTCTAGGGGACGCTCAAATTGGACATCTCAAAAGCATTTGACTCGGTGAGTTGGCCTTATCTCCTTGATCTCTTACATCACTGTGGTTTTAGCTTACGTTAGATATCTTGGATATCCTAAATCCTTTTAAGTTCAATCTCAGCTATCATTCTCAACAGGAATCTAGACCCCCCCTTTTCACCAGGAAGATCCTCTTTTTTCTTTACTCTTTCTTCTGGCAATTGATCCCCTGCAAATAATGATTACCCTAGCTGAAGAGCAAGATCTCCTCTCCCCCCTTGATGGCGCCAACATAAAATTTCAAGGTTCGTTTTATGCTGATGACGTCAGCCTATTCTTGAAAAACTACCCACTCCAATTCTTATGCATCAAATCTATCCTAGATGTTTTTGGAAGAGCATCTGGCCTTCATGTAAATTTGGCCAAATCCGGAGTTCTTCCAATCTGCATGGAAAGCAGCCACCTTTAGGACATTCTTCACTTGTTTCCTGCAAAGGTAGCAACCTTCCCTTGCAAATATCTAGGTCTTCCCTTGCACAGCTCCAAGCTTAAAAGCAAGATGATCAGCAAGGCTAGAAGAGAAACCCTCATCAAATCCATCCTCTCGATAGTCTCGATCTTCCATCTAACAGTTTTACAAGAGAACAAATGACTAATCAAAAGCATAGACAAGATTAGAAGGAACTTTCTCTGGCACAAGCACAATGCTGACCAAAGCTCAGCAAGTCAATACTTGGTACAGTGGGCAAGCACCTGTCGTCCAAAAAAACTTGGCGGTCTCGACATCCTGGACCTTTCAAAATGAGGCGAGCATTAAGATTGCGCTGGCTATAGTTTCGTTGGAAAGACAAGAACCAGCTATGGATAGATCTTCACCTTCCCTGCAATCAACAGGACATAGACCTCTTCTCTCCTCCACAACTATCATGTTAGGAAATGGCGAAGACACTAGCTTCTGGCATAACAACTGGGTCACTTCAGCACCCCTAAAGCTGATTGCTCCTAAACTTTTTGCAATTTGCACAAAGAAGACCCAATCTGTCCGGCAGGCACTACAACAGAATTCTTGGATCTCCTGGATCAAATGGCTGTCTACTGAGATTCAACTTCGCCAATATCTCCACATTGTCGACCTAGTTAGACAAGCAACGCTTCAACCCAACATTGTGGACGATATCTCTTGGAAATGAACAGCAGATGGATCTTACTTCTCAAAATCAGCTTACACAGCTCAATTTGTCGGATCAACCAAATCTGCCATCCATTCGGACCTTTGGAAGGCTCGGGCAGAACCTAAATGCAATTCGACCTACCCTCTCTGTTTGGACGCTGGTGAAACAAAACTTTCTAACTGCTAACAACCTCTTAAAGCGAGGGTGGACTTACAATTCGACCTACCCTCTCTGCTATATATTATGTTATATATTATAATGTATGCAGAAACTAACTAGATTCAATAACCATCATGCTAACTGAACAATGCAATGCGAACTGGGATCACTGCTGACTCAGCAGAAACTAACTAGAACTGATTCAAAATCTGTAGCAAATGTCAGATTCCAATGCAGGGCAGATATCGTTTTGTACAACACTACAACAGTGGCATCTATGTGCAATCCCTCATCTATGACAATAAGCGATTGTACAGAAATGAGGAGCAACACATCAGTAGAAGCCCTTGGCAGTGACAAACTGTCTCAATCCTTGACATCGGCAACACCTTCAGAAGCTATCTGAAACCTTGCTTCGGCTTCAGCCAAGCAGGGGGAGCTTATTACTTTACAGATTCGCTCTTCCCCTCTTCCCTTGCGAAGAGCAAGCCTGATACACAGCATTGGCATGTTATTGCTTACAAAAGAATAATGCAACTACGACCAAGAAGCAAGCTAGCACTAAGAACTACAATTAGATTTCTCAGTAATGGACCTGGTGGTGGAAGCATGCGCCATGATGTTTCCACCGATGGGCTTGATCTGTGGCCCAGCAAACATTGCAGAGCCATCCACTTGTGCCACTACTTGATTAGTGATAACCACAGCCACTCCGAACTACAGTGAGCGATCAAGTCAAACTTAGAGCGTATCAAAAGATGAATCAGAAAGACAATAGGGAAGAACGAACCTCGTCTGCTAACTTCTGGAGGCTCCTCAGAAACCTGGCCATATGCATTTGCCTCGCGGATAGCTCCCCTCTACCTGAAAAGTCAGTTCTGTATAGAGCTGTGGCACTGTCTACAATCATGAGAGCAAACCTGCATACACGTGGAGATTCAAATAAGAATTTTGGACGAACATGTAGTTCAAGATTATGTTGGTACTAATCTGCAGAAAATGATATTATGGGGGTTCCATGGAGCAGCAATTATGTTAGAATAATACTCATGGGTTATACACATCAGGTTCCTTTTCTTACAAGAAAATGAACGACATAATTTCAATATTTAGCTTATTGCTGGCCACCTATCTAAATCAAGTAAAGCATGCCAGTATAAGTTGTGTGCAACATAACATGGGGTTCAGTGGCACAATCAGAACTCAAGGGCAAAATATTTTGAACTTGCCTTGTCTCTATCATCATGGAAGCTGCCTCCAGCAAAAGTCTGGATTGATGATCAGTATTATAAGCTCTTGCATATGCCACATTCTCTAATACATCAGCACCATTCAATCCGAACCTAGAATTCAGAATTAACTTGTTTAGCAATCGAACTTTTGTTAGAAGCCAACACAGTTACTAACAAGGAATCACCTGTCAGCTATCTGGAGGAGCCTCTGTGGTCGGAATGTCCCCTCCGCGTCAATGTACAAGGCCTTTCCCTCACCACCACCTTGGTCCAATGGAAGCTGTAATATCAATCATTAACAGATTTGAGCTTAACAACAGGATTCAGGTGGGAAATGAAAAAAGAGGTGGATAAATAAACTCTCACCTGGCATGTGACACATAGGGTGTGGCACAGCTGAGTCTTCCTTGATCGAAATTCACCATATATCTCTGTGATAGATTCTGTTTCTATTCCTCCTATTGGGTCAAAACAGAATTACTTAATGATCACAAGTCACTAGTATAACTCTGCAGAATGAAAAGAAGAAGAAGAAGAAGAAAACCATGAAAGCTAGTAGTCCATTACCCTCCAAAATCTTATCAAGCTCTCTTGATCCAGTGGTTACTTGAATAATCTCCAGCCTCTGTGCATGAAGTTGGCTGGCACTTGTAAATCCCAATGGAACTAGCTTGGACGCTGTAAAAGTTTTGTACAGGTGAGAGTTTTACAAAATACAATACAATTTCCATACAACAGAGCCCCATTATTACTTGCCTGCTTCAATTATCTTGTCTACTTTGGCTTCACTAATTCCTTTGATTTGTAAAAGGTCTTTCCTTGGAGTATAAGCTACAGACTCCACTGTGTAGAGACCAGAATCTTTGAGCTTTTTCACATCCAGCGCAGCTATCCCAGATGCCTTGACCATAAATTACAGAGAGTTATTGACAACAGAACAATGCACTCTGATATTTGTGGTCAAGAAACAGATACTAGTTAGACACTAGCTACACCGAAAAAGCTTTTTAGACAGCGCCGGACAAGTGGACATACAACTATATGAGAATCAAAAGCTAGCAAAGCTATCTCTCAAACACTAACTTAACAGCCATGGCCCATGGCTAATTCCAGTAAGCATTATTGATGAAGACAAATATCATGAAACGTTCATTGTAGAGCATGCCACTGTATTGCCCAAAGAAATTGTACCACTAAGGACAGGAGTGCGTTCAATTGCGAGTTCTTTCCATATTATGATGTTAACAAGACTATGGTGTTCAGACAATAATTTCCTCATTTTTCACATACTGTTCTTAAAAGAAAAAACATGAAACATCTTAAATATTGTGTACTTTCAGCCATTGATAAATTGAGATCTGACACAAACAGACCGATTCCTAATGATCCACTGGATAACGACTTTGATGCTCCATTCTTCAAACAAGTTTAAAAAGCAAAAAGCCACCCAAACGCCCAAGAGTCCACGGAAGAGCCCATAAAAACCGGCTTGACATGCACTGAAGTACTAAACAATGAATAAAAACTACATCTTAGTGTCAATTCCAGTGAGAAACGATCAGCAGAAAGGAACACCCAAGAAACGCCCCCCAAAAGTCTAACCGAGAATCCCCCACTTTGGACCTACACGAATCAAGAACTTGACACAAAAACTGCAGAAAAGCTATCCCAATTCTACCGCAAAGAGAAGCAAAAACTTGAGAAAAGCTCGGGAAAAGTGTTTCTAGCCAAGATTCTGCTTTATGTAGAAAAACCCTAAGAAATTACAAGAAACGCCGGCTCTTGACACCATTGGGGAGGAGGAGCGAATCAAGAATATGTGGTACCGCCTAATTCGCCCAAACGCAGCACAAAACCAGGAGAAAACCCATCCCAATCCACCTGCAAACATAACGGTGATTCGAAGAAATTCGCGACCTTGACGCCATTCATGAGAAATAACTAAATCAAGAAACTAGGGTTCTTCGATCAAGAATCCCATACAACACAGAAAGAACCTAACCGCAGGTCAGATTGCAAAGAACCCACCAAGATTCTCTCCCTACGCTGATCGGAACCCCCCAGGAAGACCCGAACATGGAAACCCCATTCGAGGGAAGAGAAGCAACGGGGGCAAGAAGCCAGCTAGGGTTACGCCGGGGAGGACGAGCCAGTACCTGGAGCTGCTCGATGGGGAACGGCCCGTGCTCCCCCTCCTCCTGCTGCTGCTCCGTCGTCGTCGCCGCCGCCGCCGCCGCCGTCGACATAGGCCCACCCGCAGCGACAGAAAACCGCTCTCTCTCTCCACTCTGCTCTGCGAGCTGCGTTCGAATGGAAATCGAAGGCGCCAAAGTGGAATCGGAGAGGCCTTTATGGGCTCATATTGGGCCTAAATGGGCCTCATCGTGGCCCACATGGGCCGCGATGAAGCCCATCTGCGCATGTCGGGCCACGCGAGAAGAGAGACGACTGACAGGTGGGTCCCACATGTCAGTGAAAGCCACACCGTCCCAATCCCTTCGTCTCGGCTTGGTCCGCAAGAGTAAAAACACCTTCGCCTTCGAGCCTCGAGAGTCGAGACTAGCAGCGGCGATTCGGTGGTGAGAGAGAGAGAGAGAGAGAGGAAACCCTAGCTCCAGCTCGATCCCGCAGCCGGCACGATGTTCCTCACGAGGTAGTCGGATCCTGTCCCAGGAAAGCTTCGTTTTTTTTTTTGCCGGGGGAGGGGAGGGGCAGTCGATTCGATCTATGGGCGATTCTGTTGGGATTTGACTGTGGTTCGTTTTCGGGTGGGCGCAGGACGGAGTATGACCGCGGGGTGAACACCTTCTCCCCGGAGGGGCGGCTGTTCCAGGTCGAGTACGCCATTGAGGCCATCAAGGTGAGTTTTTGGTTTCCCCTCTGTTTTTTGTTTACTGTACCTTAGGGAGGTGGTGTTTGTGTATCAGATATGGACTGGGGAGAAGCTGAGATGTTAGATTGTGTGAGGATTAGGGGTTTCTCTGTGGATAGAGGTGCTAGATTTGGGCTTTTGGTGGATGGGTTGGGCGCAAATCTCAAGTAGGTCATCGTTTTTTGGATGCACTGAGTTGCTATGAATTGCTATGTGCGTGTGCTCCGGGTTTTTGATGGCAAAGTCTCAACTGTAGAGTGTAGATCAGTAGATCTATGGATTTTGGATGGGGTTCATCAAGAGGTTTTGGCCTGTATATTTCTAGAGATGTGGTGTGCTGTCATTGGTACCAGGATAGCTTCATGTTTCATGTATGCCTATATACATGTATGTGATGTTTATGATGCTGATCCTGCTGCTATGTACTGTAGTTGGGATCAACTGCGATCGGGTTGAAGACCAAGGATGGTGTTGTCCTGGCTGTGGAGAAACGTGTGACCTCACCCCTGTTGGTACTTGCATATTAACCTCATACTAACCTATTCCTTCTTTCATACTGGATTACTGGTGCAATTGTATCAACTGTGCATTTTGACAATTTAGTTGCAAGCTTTGCTGTATTAATTTATCTGTCTGATGTTTGAAATCTTATCGTTTGGTAGACTTGCATTCTTACATTAGTGATTACTGATTAGTCCATCGGAAAGCCCCTCTTAGACTGTTATGCATGGATGCTGCTGGAGTTTTTCCATATAATCTGTGGTTTTTATTTTTCATAGGAACATTTTTTTAAGCTTGGGCTATCAAGAGGGTATAGATAATGTTGTTTAGAGTAATCCTGATGCAATCTTTTCTTTATCAAATTTTATGGTTGATAATATGCCAGTTTGCTATCATGCGTTACTCATATTTGGGCAAGTGTTAACAAAACAAAGGCATTCAGTCAAACAGTCACACAGATACAAGTATTTCACATGCCAATGCTTGGAACCAAATGATTCGTGGATTCTTTTTACTAAAAAAACTAAACAAGGAAGATGTTACAACTAACTCTGGAAATGTCACATGGGAACCTTTTCCATTAATGCATGACCATTTCTTTTCTTTCAACAAATGGCCTAGTTTATGTTTCTTGTTTCTTAACTTACCTTTATGGGTTGTGCCAATCTGATGATTGATTGAATCATGCTCTCTGCAGACTGTATGGCACTGTATGCCAGTGCAGTTGTTTTTTTCTTGTAATGTCATGTAAAAGCTTTTGACACTGTATTATACACTTATAGCCCATATATGTGTTATGCGAATTAGGAAGCTACCTGATACCTCTGTGTAGTTGCAAAAGCTGACTGCCTGATTCTTTCAGAACTTGATGTTAGACTCCTATTTCAATCTTAAAGATAATGCAAACACCATTCAGTTTTTTTTTAACTATAGTGCCAATTATTATAGAACTCAAGTTTTCTTTGTATGATTGTACAGGAACCAAGCAGTGTGGAGAAAATCATGGAAATTGATGAGCACATAGGCTGTGCCATGAGTGGCCTTATTGCTGATGCCAGAACATTGGTTGAACATGCTCGTGTTGAGACTCAGGTATGTTCTTATGCAATTTTGTACATGTTTTAGATCTTAGTACCTTATTTGTTAATCTGACTTTATGTGTTCACAATCAGAATCATAGGTTCTCTTATGGGGAGCCAATGACGGTAGAATCTACTACACAAGCTATCTGTGACTTAGCTCTGCGTTTTGGTGAAGGTGATGAAGAGTCAATGGTGAGTCTCATTTGCTCTACTAGATGAAAACAAATCCGGCACACCTGCAGAAGTTGAGGTCAAGATCAGTAGCAGGAGAACCATTTTTCATGTTTTTCTTCTTTTGTTAAAAGGAATTAACCCCATTTCTTTGGTCACTGCACACTGTTCAATGACTGCCTTCTTCATTTGCATCAGTGCTTTGTCTGCGGAGGAAACTAAACATGTATAAGTTTTAGTTGTTTTAATTAATCCCATGATGGTGAATTTAGGCAGATATAAGTAACAGCTAATATTGAAATTTATGAATCAATGAGTTGTAAATTGATCAATCTTTGCACATTTTTCTTTGGTTCTATATTTTGGAGACTATTATCTTAATAAGGCTTAGTGCACATATGAATTAATTTTCTAAGGTGTAATTGCCAAAACACTAAACACCCCCACTAGTCAAAGCAGTTTTGTTTAACCCCACTGGGCCACTGCAAATTACATTGCTGAATTTTATCAACCCTTCTGTCCAAATTTCTTGTTGGTTAGCTTAACCAAACTGTAATTGATTGTGATATATCTGTTTGTTTTTTGCAGTCACGACCATTTGGAGTATCCCTCCTAATTGCTGGTCATGATGAGAATGGACCCAGTTTGTAAGTATTTATCCCTTTCAACTGAGTTAATTTCCAATTTTCCATACATTAATGATGCCTATATATATCTTCTGTGGTGCTATGTTACCATTTGTTTCCAGATTCCACGAATTATAGCCTTTATCGTTCTAACTTCTAAGGCATTTAATTATAGTCTAGCAAATAAGTCTACATAATAAAAGTCAGGACTACGGCCATTTCCATTCATCTGTTTAGGTTCCATTTCTCTTAAATTAAGTTGTTGTGACTTGTGATAAAGATCATCATAAAAAACTTTATAGGTTTCTAGAATAGCTAATTACTTTTTGCTTCAAGCCGTTTTACATCCTGTAAGTTAATAACTTGACTTGATATTTGCTTATACTTTAGCAGAGTAATCATTTGAAAACCTGCATGTCAAAGAGGAGTTTGCTGTTCAAAATGTCTCATGTGAGGTGCTATAGGTGATATTGCGTCCATATTTTTGTATCTAGTTTCTTCATAATAAGAACAGTTGCATCTCTAGTTTCCTGTATCCTGAGAAGTGCTAAGTTTTATGCATTCATAATTGAGGTTTTTTTTATTAGTGATAAGTAGTGGTAGTGCTGTTATCATGGCATCTCCTATTCATCTATATTGTGAAATAGGCATTACAAGGCCAACTGGTCTTTGCTTCTATCAATCTGTTAATCAATTTGTACGTGTTGCAGGTACTACACTGACCCATCTGGAACCTTTTGGCAATGCAATGCCAAGGCAATTGGATCAGGTTCTGAAGGAGCTGATAGCTCATTACAGGAGCAGTACAACAAGGTACGATCTGTTAAGCTGATCGCACAGTTCTGAATAACAATAACAAATAGGGATAGAGACCAAAAGGAGGTGCAAACAAGTTGAGTGCCAAATCGACATGAGAAATTCCCAGTATAATATTGGAGGAAATATGTTGCGTACGGGCCCTAATTAATAGTTACAGAACTATACAGCAAGTTTGGATCAAAATTTGAAGTCTCGGTCTTACAGTGCCATGTGATGTATGGCAGCAAAACCATTTAAAAATCTTTCAAGACATTATGACAATTGAAATACTTGTCAGAAGTCTTAGTTCCACTATCCACGTAGCATTACGCAGCTATATTTTGTACCATTATTTGGCAGGATTCCTTCCAGCTGTTTATTTAGAGCTTTATTTATGTTTGGTATATGAAAATAATATAAAGAAATGCCATCTTGATGCAGGAATTGACTCTCCAGGAGGCCGAGACCATAGCCCTATCTATCTTGAAGCAGGTCATGGAGGAAAAGGTATGGTATAACAAACCACTTAATATTCAGCATCTCATTTGTAACCCAAAAGAGTTTCATAGATATCTGATCTCCATCTCATTCTGAACAGGTAACTCCAAACAACGTCGATATCGCCAAGGTTTCTCCTGACTACCACCTCTACACCCCTGCAGAGGTTGAAGTTGTCATTGCACGGTTGTGAAACATTCCCATGGCGTGCTGTTTTTATCAGCTCTAAGACAGTCGCTGTATGAACTTCCTGATATGGGCACATCAGCCCATTGTTTGCTATGGCTGTCATGTTATGTCTACAAGTTAGTGGCTACTAGGATTTACTGCCTCTAACTCAAATTCTCAGCTGTGCAGCCCACAGTCATTTGTTTGTTTCCAGCACTATAATCAGTATTCAGACCAGACCATGTACTGTCAAAAAGAGGATGCTTTTCGTTTCCAAAATTTGAGTGCAACATCTCTTTTTTTTAAAGGAAAAACCAGAAGGAGAGGCTCCTACTGAGAAATATATTAATCACAAACATCAGGAAGGAAAAGAAAAAAGGAGCAGAAAACTCAAGGACTGAAACAGGTTACAGTAAAGAAAAGCCAGCTTTGGCATGGCTAAAGATAATTTTTTAAAGCTGGTCTTAGCTGTAAGAAATCTCGATTTGGAAGCTGGTCTTAGCTTGGAGAAATCTCAATTTGGAGTTATAGATGGATTAATGTTATTTAGTTGAGTAATTTGGTTTTTATTTTAAACTAAAAATAAAAGTTTAAATCATTTTATTTTAGCATTTAAACATTAAATCTAGTATAGATCGTGGAGCTCAAGCGGTATCAAACAAGTTTTAATAAAAGATGATTTTTCACTTCTCTAAATCTAAAGGATTGCAAAATGGAGTTTGTATTGTTTGATTATTTGTTACTACTTGTGTGGATGTGGAAGGCACGTGAAATCATTGATTGTGAGTCGGTGACAAATAATTAAAGTTATATTTAGGAGCGGCAAATCAGATTATTTAGGAGAATTTTGTTCGAAAAAGCTTTATTTGGTTCACAAATTAATTTTTTTTATTGTTTTGCTTCTCTTGATAAATCATTTATTCGTCACTTCACAACATTATTCCTTATTAATAAAAGATATTTTGATATTTTGATCTAAGTTTACCAACTTTATCTTAAAAAATAATAAAATCTCATGAAACATATGTAGCAGTGGATAGATTGTGCCATGCACGTTGAGTCGGCCCAGCAACCTATAAATTCTGCCACGTGCACCGGCAACCCTGTCAGTACTCCCTAGTCACTAGTCAGTGAGAATCTTAAACACATGGCTTCATCAATCTCACTCAGCCACTCCAATGGTTGGCTTCCTTTGACCTCGTGGGCCCAGCAAAGCAATGCTTCTCTCACCAAGGTTTCTACTTTCTAGGACGAGTCCTCTACTTTCAGGCTTTGAGGTCAGGTGCTTGTACTTGTCTCGATTAATAGCATTTTGTGACTTTGTTCAAAATCCAAAGACGTTGAGATTTTAGCCATAGAGCTGGGGTGGCAGTTTCACTGTCACAGGCTAAATCATTTGGTTTAAAATCTAGAATTATAATTTTGACCGATAACTATTGTCACCAAGTTAAGGATCGGTTTGTATCGGTTTATTTCAGTTTGAGATTATAGTAATCCAGCTTATAGAAAAAAACTAAGTTAGATCAGCTTATTGAATTGTTATAATCTGCATTCTGAATTATAATAAGTTGGTCTGCCTGTTTCAGCTTATAAAAATAAGCTAGGTTACTATAATCTCAAGCTAAAACAAACATGTCATAAATTATTCAGTTCAAAATTTAGAATTATAATTTTGACCGATAACTATTGTCACCAAGTTAAGGATCGGTTTGTTTCAGTTTGAGATTATAGTAATCCAGTATATAGAAAAAACTAAGTTAGATCAGCTTATTGAATTGTTATAATCTGCACTCTGAATTATAATAAATTGGTCTGCCTGTTTCAGCTTATAAAAATAAGCTAGATTACTATAATCTCAAGCTAAAACAAACATGCCATAAATTATTCAGTTCAAAATTTAGAATTATAATTTTGACTAGCCAATTGTTTAAACATAATTGGTTACTGGACATATACCAATAACGTGGTTACCGCTCTAAATTAAATGGTTACCGAGCTAAATCATTCGCTTCAACATTTTGAATTTAAATTTTAACCTATTTACCACGGTTAATGACTATTGACAGCGGTAACCAATGGTGTGCTAGATGATGGGTTACCCGAGCTGTACCGGTAGGGTTTAGCCTGCTTCCAAGTGCGTGCTGCTGCTTGACACATGGACTAAAGTTCAGATTTTTCAGGTAGCCCCTCTTCCAAGTGTGTGCTGCTCGCTGCAGCCATGACAGTGAGTGACAGGAACCTGCACTGGGATGTCTCCAATCTCCATCACTCTAACGGCATCACAGCGTCTTGAAAATACACATTTGCCCCTCCCTTCATCTTCACTCACAGCAGGCTTGCCTTCCATGGAGAGCAACTTATTATTGATCAGAGTACTCCATAAAGTACATCTCATGATCTCTGCTAGCCTGTTTAGATTGTGGTTGGGTTGGCCGGATTTTTCTTTAACAGCTAAAAGAACATTGAGATGCTCAAAAAATACTTGATGTAAATAACTTATCAAACAAGTTGTGCTCTATGTGTTTGTTTCTACTACTACTACTAAATATATGTAGCTAAATTTGAATTGTAGAACATAATTAGGGTTTTTTCGTCATTATATTTTGGTAGTTTTAACTTTAGAACCGTTGCAAATATAGATATATAAATCTTATTGTAAAATTATTTTTTACAAAGACGTTAGACATCATCTTTTTAGTTTAAGGAGAAACAAGTGGATCTATCCCTTACTATTGTGCTGGAGTTATACATATAAAATGAAATATTATCAGCCCATTCAGAATGGAATTTTACCCAATTTCTACAACACAACAAATTAATTTTCTATGGGATTCATGCACAAATCCTATAAAATTTAACTTTTAAATAACCTTGTACGGAGTACTGGATTAATTAAGGAAATCTTGAGAGAGAAGAGAATCTTGCCATTTTCCATTGTCCACTAACAAGGGTAGATTCGTAATTGTCCCTCCTCCTTCTCCCAGGTAGCCTGTCGGCTGTCGCAATTTCTTCCGGAGCCCAAACCCCCTCGCTGAACAACCGGAGAAACCTCGAAAAGCAAGGCGAAGCGCGAGTTACACCGACCGAATCCGGCGAGCAGAGAACGCGCCGAGAAGCCGGAGAGGCGAGCCGCCGCGATGCAGCAGCAGATGGCCATCCCGGCGGGGGCGGCCGCCGTCGCGGTGCCTCCGGCGGCCGGCATCACCACCGAGCAGATCCAAAAGGTTCGGCCCCTCACTCGTCTCTAGGGTTTGCGCCTCGTAAAGATGGCTCCTTTGGCGATCGTTCCGGCCAAAGATCCGATCTTTTTCGTGCCTGGTTAGAGAAGTATTTGACATTTTTTTGTTCTTTTCTTGCCTTTAGAGTTAATCAATCAACAGGGGAGAGGGGTTCCCCACCCAGAATACATCTATTAATCATTGAGTGGTAATGGTACATAACAACAGCACATTCACAAAGGTTAGAGAAGCATGTCCATCTATGCATGAGGGCTTAAAAGTTAAAGCAGCTTAAGAGAAGTGGAAGTAGACAAAGGAACAAGGATGATAGGAGTGTAGTCTTCAGTATACAGTTCAACCAAATTTTGAATCTCTCTTGGGAAGACCACCATCCACCAGTATCAGTAATATATTAATACCGCGAATATGGCGCCGTTGAAATGATAAACATGCATTATGTATGCTGACCATAGGAATTTAATCATCCACAAGCTCAGTTTTCCCTTTTAGGGTCTCTCCAATACCTTTTCCCGCTTTCACTGCCCATTTTGTTAGTAGTTTTTTTCCTTTTGTGCTTCTTAACCACTGTTATTTAATTCAGTCTCCGGTGTAAGTTCATTTAATCTTCTGTTCTAATTAATTGGCAGAGCTCCTGCCCCTGTTTTAGGAAAGCCCTCATGCATGATACCATGATGTTTTTCTACCAGATCAACGATTTCTCCCTGCAAAATTTTATGATATGTATCTTTCGGTTGCTTTTAAATCTGTTACAACAGAATCACACATCTGAATCATGTCAGCCACATGCTCTCTGAATCATGTAATTGTGGTCACAACATAAGCATCAAGTGTAACCCCAAAGACATCAGCCTTTTTCTAATCATTTGTCCACTACATCACAATAACATCAGCATCAAAAATCAATTATGAAATGGTTAACGTTAACTTAAGCTTGGATTTTTCGAGAGGCAAACCATGTTGCCATGGTAAAATCAATAAATCAGGAATCCAAATATCTTTGTGAACAAAACTGCTTGTATAATTCTTACATAGATGTGCAACAGAGAAATGGTAAATGAATTATTTAATATTATACACAAGTTTACCATCGTAGTCTGATCATCATCATCATTAACTTAAGATTAAGCACTTACTAGCACCGATTCAAATTTTCTTTTGCAGTATTTGGACGAAAATAAACAGCTTATTTTGGCCATCCTAGAAAATCAGAACCTAGGGAAGTTGGCCGAATGTGCTCAGTAAGTCACTCTCTAAACACTTTAAAAAGGTTTTACTGCTAGATTACCATATGAAATGTGCAATTATTATTGTTATTAATTATGCACATGTAGATTGTATAATGGGGTGGACAGTGACATGTCCTCATGGCACTACAGTAGGTTTGCTTTTATCAGTTTGAATGCAAGCCATTGAACCTTAAAATGTGGATTAAAAATGCTTTGGATGTAGAGGTTGTGACGATAGTATTACACTGCAATGACCATACTGTAGTAATTGAGTACAATATGATCTATGCAGCATAGATTCCTGTATTATGTTTTGGTGGATGTTTTAATAAAACCATATTCTATTAATTCAAGGCATTAGTGATTTCTGCCTAGTTAGGATAGTTGCATCTTCTGAAGCGTAGTTGACCATTTGGAATAATAAATAACGGTGGCCAATGCATGTCTAGTTTTGGCTTCTGAAGTTTAGTTGAGCAATATTGATGGGTACTTTGATGTTCTATCCAGGTGCTCCTTTCATTTATGAAGTCCTATGTAGTATCTACAAGTCCTTGAAAAATCTATTGTTGGCTTGTTGCTTTATTTATGGAATCATTTCCTGTATTCGTGCATTCAGTGTAGTTTTCGCTAGCATACAACATAGTTCCATGAAGATTAAGTTTTTGATAGGCCAACTTAGTTTGTAAGCATCTTTTTCTTTGGAATTTAATGTTCTTTGAAGTGTAACATTCAGTTTATTTTACACCATCATGTGAGGAACTTCTGCCTAGCTCTATCTTGTCTGCCTGAATAATCATTGTTCCAAGGTACAATATGAATAATCCTAGTGTGCATATTGTACTGCTGTTGGTTCCTTCACAGCAGAAGATTCTTAGAATCTGACAAAACAAGATTAGTTTAACTGTCCAGCTGTCTTCATTACTCAGTCCATTTTGATTTTGAGATGCTAGTTTCATCTGTCAAAAAAGAATAATGCATGAAACATTTCTAATCTGCTTTCTGATGCACCAAACAAACTTTTCTTAATTGAGTTAATTCGTAATGTGATCCACCCATCTAGACACAGACACAGTCTTCCTTCTAAACAGTGTTATAATAATACTAATAACAGTACATTTCATGCTCTCAATTTTTAGGTACCAAGCTCAGCTTCAAAAGAATCTATTGTATCTGGCTGCCATTGCAGATGCCCAACCACCTCAGAATCCTGGAAGTCGCCCTCAGGTTAATTATGCTCCATGTCGCAGCATGACACCGCAAGCTCTCCTCATTGTTACATTTGCTCAAATAATTATTCCTCCAAACAGATGATGCAGCCTGGTGCTACGCCAGGCGCTGGGCATTACATGTCTCAAGTACCAATGTTCCCTCCAAGAACCCCTTTAACCCCACAACAGATGCAAGAGCAGCAGCAGCAGCAACTTCAACAGCAGCAAGCACAGGCTCTCGCTTTCCCTGGCCAGATGTTGATGAGACCAGGTACTGTCAATGGCATGCAGTCTATCCAAGCTGACCCTGCTCGTGCTGCTGAGCTTCAGCAAGCAGCCGCCGGCTCGGTAGATGGTCGAGGAAACAAGCAGGATGCTTCCTCGGAGCCTTCTGGCACCGAGAGCCACAAGAGCGCAGGAACCGACAACGAAGCAGGAGGTGATGTAGCGGAGAAATCCTGAGCTAGCAGAATGTTAGGATGAATAATGCCATGTGTACTACCAGTGAAAAGAAAGAAAGCCCCTCCTGCTCGTTGATGACAAGTAGTCTTTACTCGTTACCTGTGTTTTAGAACAAACTTCAGATTGATGATGTAACCTATCAGAGAATTTTTTATCTCATCCTACACTGTTGTAGCTATTCTGGAATAATTTACCAGCCTAAGAGAGTTTTCTTTCTGTTTGCCTGCTAATATAATGGTTAGTGTGATGGAATTTGAGAGGTGAATGCATCTTGCAAGCTTGTCATTGTAACTTTCTTTTTGAAGTGCTGGCAAGATATGGTTCGTGTAATCATACGCCAGAATGCGCAGTACGAAGCATATAATATAGGAAAATCTTGCAAGCTGACCAACAAGATCCTGCATGATTGCGAGGATTGCTGTGGCGTGAGCAATGCAACGAGGCAAAAAGATGGCAGGATGACAAAAGCTAGATCGCGTCAATGTAAATTCTGGTAGGCAAAATCAAAGAAAAAATTGTCATCGATACATAGATATTAGGGAAAATCTGCTATTGCACACCATATAGCACACCCTGTTTACGTAGTAATTTGCTACAGGACACCACCAATACTATTTTATTGATTCCCAATATTTTGAAATGTGAAATAACCATGAATAACTGAAAGTAGGTTTTGGATGAAAGAACTAAGAACAACTACATTGCATGTTGCTTTTAGTGAGGAACAAACTGAATGAGTCAAAGCATGAGCGAGAAACAAACTGAATTAAGAGCAAGGTAATTCAGTCATTTATGAAAGTTTCTCGCTTTAAAACATTAGGATTGAATAAAATAGTGCTGACGGTATCACGTAACAAATTAACACAAAAACAGGATGTGTCATAGCATAGTCTAGCTCTATGCTTATGCCATGGCAGATGACACACTTGTGTGGTGTACTGTAGCAAATTTCCCCTAGATATTATGCTGACTTTCTGACAGCAACTGTTCAAGTGACAACAAAAAACAAAAACAAAGCAAACCATATTCCTTATGTTTCAGTAATTGCAAACGCTGGGCTGAGAATGCATAAACTCTGACATTGGTAGCTTTGATCGCAAGACTTAGATCAGCCTTTTCCTATCACACCCTCATTCAAATAAGGCAAGACCCCATTCTGAGATGATCTACCTTCTTCGCCTTCTCCTCGTAACTTCTTGCGGGAACTTGAGGGGGGATGGAAGTGTCATAACACTGCCTTTAGAAGCACCGGCTGACACAGATTTGCATCCCAACTGGTCATAATATGGTTTAATCATCTGGTAGGTCATTTTCAAGTCGGCACGCATATCTGTAGGGTCAGATCTGAAGTCATCAGTATAAAGCGTGAGTACCAGAATGTAGTTATCATAAGTTCATGTTTCTCTGTCGACAAGGCACTAGATCCTGGCTCCGTAAACATTAGCAGTAGCTTCTGATATACAGCCTGTGGGATCACTGGTCCATGGCTAGCTTGGTTTTCCTTTCTGTGCCGCTTGGACATGGAGCTGTTCCGTGCCAGCAGGGACAGGAGATGTGTGATGTGTGATGTAGGACAGTATCCAAGCAAGCCTCTCCTTACCTTCACCCTGAAGCATAATAAAACAGAAACCTACTGCATTTAGAACATATGCAATAAAAGAACCAACTCTAAAAATGCACCTTTTAGATGAGTTTAGTATGAATCAGAGCAAATATCTAAAGGGGTAAAACATCAGTACTTACCTGAAGCTCCTGTAATTTTTGAACACGATTTGACACAAAACTCCCATAGCCTTTTGAAGAAAATCCTCCTGATTCTAAATACCCCACGATATCCATAAGGTGTGGGCATATACTCTTAGGAATAATCTCATCAAAAAGATACGCCTTTTCTGAAGTATCTGCTGCAGGATCATAAGGCGGAATGTTCCGAACAACTGTTGCTTGAATGTTACCGGCATCCACATTGGTCTCAGAATTTCCAAGGTCAAGGTCCAGAAAAGCAGAAGGATCATTCCTTTGTTCATTTAATAGCTTACACCTTTTGTCCTGCAAAGGAATATATAGCTCGAATCAAACTCATGGCAGAATCCAAATGAGCAAGCACAAGCATGCAACGGTCTGTTACTTCGTTATGCACGTAAGACGGACAGAAAGCAAAGAAATTGCAGTGATGTATAAGCGACCCTGTAACATCATGTAAATGATTATGACCATGCCATGTGGAAAATGTAATGGTTCATGCATCCGCAGAATCAGATTTTTTTTAAACTTTAAACCACTGGTGTACAAATCTTGTAAAGTGTTTTCCCTTTACTACATTAAAAAAGGGAAAACCCAAATTTATCTCGATGGTCAGACATGGAAAATTAATCTACTTTAGAAGTCATAACAGCTCACAACTGTTCATCTCAAGTTCTGGATCAGCAAATCTTCTCTTCTGTAGCTATGACCTGATGTTTATCCTATAAACATCTTTTCCTTAAAAAACAGCACTTTCATACAGAGTTTAAACTACACTACAAATTGCAGTTTCATACAGTTACTGGGAAATGCTAAAACGGATCAGAATTTGTCAAACTTCACCTCATCCTATATTCCTATTTTAGGGCAATCCAATCACTGAAAGAAGGTGCTGTTTGATACATAACAAGGAATAAGAGCGCACCTACGTGAGGAGAATTTTGCCATTTAACTAGGTTCACATCACCACCCAGCTCAAGCAAACGCCGGCCAAATTTTTGAATGATTGAACATGGAACAAGTTTATCATCTTCTGAACAGAATATGAGTATTGGACCAACATGCTGAAAGTACAATGGACTGATGTTACAGATATCCAGAAATATTTTCATCGGTAACCAGTTTAAAAATCCTTGTGGTGAACAGGGTGACATACCACTGAAGAGTATAATGTTTCCCAATATTCAGCACGTTGCGCTTCAAATTTGCCAATGAAAAGTGTGTCTATACCTGAGGCAATGCCTCTAGTCATCCATGATAAGATACGAGGAGGTTGAGACATCTTCAGGACACTTGGGTGAAGGAGAAAGCGGGTGCCTAAATCACTAACAAAATCTACAGGACTTGAGTCATACATTTGCCCGCAAAGACAGTCTCTTACAAGTTGATACTCATCCTGTAGCGAGAAGAAAATATATGAAGCTTTCTCCAACATGGATCAAATTTTGCCTACATTATTTTATTTTTTGGTGAATATAGGTGTAGGCAAAATTGTAATGAGCAAAGTGTGTATAGAAATGGAGAAGAGAGAAAACCCTACCGGACTCAGTTGACCTTCACATCTTCTTTCTATCAGCTGGAATTGGAAACAGAAAACCCTATCTTAGAGATCAAGGCAACATGAGATAACCCTTTGAGCCAAAGGGATATGGGGTTCCATTACCTGAAGAACCTTGTATGTGCAGCCTTTTGGACCTCCTGAGAATGAGGCGAACACGACTGGTACTGGTCTAACCTTCAGTTCCTGGATACCAAACACTAATTCAGCGACAAGAAAAAACTGCAACAGTAGGAGTATGCATGGCTAATCGATGTAAAAATGAACTAAGGAAAGTTGAAAAGGTATTGTAGGAATGTGCATCGCCTAAACAATTGTACCTAAGGACTGACCTTAACTAGCTCCCGAATCACCCTATCGGCAAGCATGGAAGCCTTATCGGGGAAAAACCTGCACAAACCAGAAAATGAAGTTGTATAATCAATTCATTCATATGAATTAGATTGAGTATCTGTTTTACGGTGTTTTAGCCTACCCTAACTTGCTTGGGATTGAAAGGCTTTGATGAAGATGCAGAAGGCCTGTTTTACGATGTTTACTGACACTCAGTATCGGAGAACAAGCAGCCCATATCCCCAGTGTTCCAAATACCGGTTTGTCCGAAATTAACAGCCCAAAGTTATCTCCCCAGCTTTTATCAGTTATCTACTCTGCTTCTATAGGATTCTTGAACAGAATCATACAAAACTAACTGTCACATGAAGATGCAAAACATGCATAAACCAAGTTTGGTTTGCATCTATTGGCTATTGCAAATTTCTGGAACCGAACAAAACACATCTTATGGAATTAATCTGAACTATCCAATTGAGCAAACATCCTGTAAATCAAAGCTCAATCTCCAAGTGGCAATTAATCTGAATTATCCAATTGATCAAACATCCTGTAAATTAAAGCTCAATCTCCAAGTGGCCCCTGGTGCCACTTGGAATCTAAGTTTCCCGAGTAAAAAAAAATAGTCTTTTCCGTGCACGCCTGTATCATGTCAGATCATTCTCCCCCTTACTACGAAGAATAATCCCGAGGGAAATACCATCTAGACCCACCCCAAGAACCGTGAACAGAATCAGGAAACACCACTAAAGATCACAGCTTTATACAATTCACAGCCATGCGAAGATGCAGGAAGGGGGAGAGACACGTACAGGGTGAGGAACTCGGAGTGGCAGACGAGGCACGCCCACCCGAGCGCCGCGTATAGCTCGACGAACGCCCGCACTTGCCGCTCCTGGCTCGACAGCCACGCGAACATCACCACCACGCCGCCCACCTCTCCTCCTACTCCGGCGGCGGCTCCGGCTCCGCTCGGCCGCCAGCCGCTCCAGTAGTGGCGCCCCCACATGCCGCCTCCACTCCACGCCGCGAGAATCCGGAAGACTCTAGAAGCTTCTCTACTCGGCTACTCCCCTCTCCGCCGCGTCTCCTCCTCTTGAATTGGGGGAAGAAAGAAGATGGCCGTGCGGTCCAGGCGCGCGTGTGGTGTGTTAGCTGGGGGTATCTTTCTGGGGACGTGTGGCGGTTAAAAAGGGCCGTGGCGATGTTGGACTGTGTAGTGAAGTAAACGCTACGGGGCACCGAGGAGTTCACCACGAAGCACTCAGCAATAAGCGTGTGAAAGGGGCAGGTTGGATTGGAGTTTAACCTCACGACGAACCCACGTGGTCCTTAGAAAACTTATTAATGGATAAAGGATTTCCTGAATCACATAAAATGTATTTTCAACTGTTGGATATATAAAACATTCAATTTCGAGCGTACGAAAGGTTATGGTTATCTGTTATCCATGTATTTACTTTAATTATTTACGGTTCATATGTAGGCATAAAATTTTTTATTACGTTAAAATTGTACCATATTTCATATGAATTTTTAATTATACATAATTATATTTAAAATTTTCCATGTCATACAAATGATACCATAATACAATTAATTATCGCTAAAAATCAAATTTATGACTTACTTGCTATTCTCTTTTGTTCGAGACTATTAATAATTACATGAGTAACACATTCGTGGAGAGAGTGCCATCCTTGTCATCCTATCTAATTTCAAGAGAACATGTGAATCTAGCTAAGAATATTCCATATATCTCCATGGAATGGAAGTTTTGGGAATTGTGGTTAAGTTAATAACTAAAAATGTTAAAACATGATCTGCTTGCTCCATCATGTGTGCAAATCTTGGAGTAAAAGAATGTTGAAGGAGACCTCGCAAGCTGACGTGGCGTTGAATAGTATTATATTAGTTTAGACCAAACAACAAATTAACGAGTCTCATGCAAATAAATCTACTTCGTTGTTAATTAAACTTCTAATGGTCTAATCACATGCATTACGTGCTCTTGTAGACTACGTAATATAATTAATCCCAAACAGATTTGAGATAGACCATCCACGACAGCATAGCGTAGGGGTGACACACTTTATCATCAACTTGGAGCTAGCTAACGACGTCATGCGTGATCGAATGGGTTGTTGGTGAAATATTCGAACCATAATTTGTATAACTAGTTAATTACCATTAGGGGTGTAATTAATCGGATCATGTATATACGGTTGGATTGTAGTATGTTACGGAATTATCAAACCTAACCTAGATATGTAATTATAGTATAAAAACTATTCAACAATACATAATGAAAAAGTGTAATATTATTTCCATGCTCGTAAATAACGCTAGTCTAATTATAGATTTTATTGTATATTTGATATATGGATATATATGGACAGATAAATAGAGTACATATATATAATATTCAATTAATTTCGATCATTCATTCATTCATTCATATATATATATATGAATGATTGATTGATTGATTGATTGCTGCAGGAATCGTATGTAGCCATTATTTTGTCCACTAATAACATGAGCATGTACACGCAACAAACACTATGTACACTTTTAAGACGCATGCTTTGACTCTTAAAACTTTAGAGGATCGAATTAGTTGAAGTGCTTATATTGTAAAATACAATTGCTGGTGAAAACAACGAACACAGGTGGGGTAGTCTAAATCCACATGTCAATATTACGTGGGATGCACATCCATGTCAAAAAGCTGCATGCAAACGTCCTGCAACGGACAAAACGCCTTCATATCGATCGATGCCCATATCTACGACATATCATATCAGGTTGTCTCTAAACCTATGTACTCATATCGACCTTGGAAATTATAATTTCTAGAAGCCATTAAGAATCTAGATTAGTGCATGCTGAGACGGCAATCTTCAGCTTTTTTTCAGATAGATTTTGTGGGATTCGTTTAATTAGCAATGTGTAATCAACGGTTAATTAGTAGAAATTGCAAACTATGTCGATGATTGTTTTTTTAATTTATTATTATCAAAATTTTAATCTATTTTATATTATAAAATAATCTTACAAACTGTTAAAATTGAACAACATATATCTATATAAACTAATAATCAACATACAATTAGTACATCAACTACTTCAATGATATTTCTGATGGTATTTCAACTTTTAACACACTCTTAGAACATTAGCTAGTCACTTAAAAGCTAAGTTGTCAAACAGACTAGCTATAACTAAAATCAGCTGGTGACTGTAAGTCTGTAACTAGTCAGCTAAATATTTAGACTAGTTAATCTTAGAATTAATCTCTAGTACGTTCCCCAAACATATTCTTTGTGAAAAAACTAAGACAAAACTCTTATATTTTTATTTGTAACGGTTATGAAGCCAAGAAAAAAGTCGACTAAAAGACCCTAATATAATAATTAATTAAAACTAGGTTCTTAATTAAAATTTGATTGCATCTTCTTAGGAGAAGAAAAAACTAAACAAATCACACACCGACAAATCACGTACGAAGCAAAGAAAAACATGGAATTAATTAGCTTTTTGCAAATGAATGCACGATTGCAATAAAGCATCGACGACATCGATCGACGTGTTTCAGAACAAGATTGGGAAGCAACTTGTACATGATGTGACAAAACGTGAAAGCAATTAAGCTAGCTACACGCACACCGATAAATAATCGTATCTCAGATTATTCGTTGTGTAGATTATGGTAATTAAATAACCTTGAGAAGTACTAATTAGGAATGAAAACGGATCGGATACGGACGGATATCAGTGATATCATATCATTTTTCATATTTTTTTTCGGATTCGGATTCGGATTCGGATACTCCGGATATGGATACGGAACCGGATATCATCGGATACAAATACGGAGCGGATATGAATACGGTTACGGATATTTATCGGATATCATCAGTAATATAATTCTTGATTCACAATCACAACACATAAGTGACAAGTAATAGTTGAAAGAATTATCTTAAAGTAAATTTTAAAGTAAATCAATGGTTATGAATAACTTGGCAAATTCAAAAGAGTCTATGTGATATTTACAATTTGGTTTGAATTTGAAATTTTTTCTACGATCAAAATATAGCATAGCTTATCTCATATAAAAATTTGGTATTTTTCTGGATAAGTTTACTATTTTTAATTCATTAAGTGTATTTTTAGGATTTATATTGAAATATGTCAAATTTGAACTGCAAGTACATGAAATAATCAACCAAAATTTGTAAAAAAATCATATTCATATTTTTGAGTCTATTTTTAGGCCGTACCCACTAAATAGAAATAAATTTTTGAAAAATCTAGGTTGCAACACTTTATTGGCAATGTTGAGCTTAATGGTTTTTTAATTTAAAAAAAATTAAATAAAGTCTAAAAAATACAAGATCTGTCATAGTGTTACGATATAATATGTAGATGCTATGAAAAAAATTTAAAAATATTTCAAGAAAGTTGTAACGTAGGATGTTAAGAAAGCTGGAGATTCTCCCAGAACGAATTATGATTTAAAGAATGAATATGTTGGGTTTGAAAGCAAATCATTGGTTAAATCCTCCTTTAAACTGTAAACTTTTCTACAATAAAAATACAGCGTATCTTATCCCATAAAAAATTGGCATTTTTCTAAGTCAGTTAGCTATTTTTAGTTAATTAAGTGTGTTTCTAGTATTTATATTGAAATAGGTCAAATTTGAACTGTAAGTACATGAAATAATGAACCAAAATTTGTAGAAAAATCATATTCATATTTTTGAGTCCATTTGTAGGCTGTATCCACTAAATGAAAAGAAATTTTGAAAAATCTATATTGCGACACTCGATTGGCAACGCGGAGCTTAATGATTTTTTAATTCTAAAAAAATCAAATAAAGTCTGAAAAATACGAGCTCTGTTATAGTGTTATAATATGATATGTAGATACTATGAAAAAAAATTAAAAGTATTTTAAGAAAATTGTCACGTAGGATGTTAAGAAAATCGGAGATTCTCTAAGAACGAATTAGAATTTAAAGAAGGAATAGGTTGGGTTTGAAAGTAAATCATCGGTTAAATCCTTGTTTAAACTTGAAACTTTTTCTACAATAAAAATACAGTGTATCTTATCTCATGAAAAAAATTGGCATTTTTCTAAACCAGTTAGCTATTTTTAGTTAATTAAGTGTGTTTCTAGGATTTATATTGAAATAGGTCAAATTTGAACTGCAAGTATATGAAATAATGAACCAAAATTTATAAAAAAAAATATTCATATTTTTAAGTCTATTTTTAGGCCGTACCCACTAAATGTAATGAAATTTGAAAAATCTAGTTTGCGACACTTGATTGGCAACATGGAGCTTAAT
>KE372868.1:442410-454374 GCA_000418225.1 Zizania latifolia | reverse complement strand
AAAAGCAAAGGAAATAGAGATGATCGATGTGTAGCTAGAATTATCTTAAAAAAGAAGTAGAATCTAATAAGTTTTTTCATTAATGAAACCAAGTACCGGTTCATTCCCGAATTACACGAAAATTAAAAAATCAGTAGCTATAAAATTTAAAAATAAAATAATATTCAAGAGATAAGCAGAACGCCAACTTCTTACCCTGTACTTTTTAAAATATAAATTTTCTTAAACAAACCTACAATGCTGGAGGCTTGAGCAAGTCAGCAGAATACCATTTTTCATAGCGCGCTCGATCATCGCGTGCGGCGCTGAGCCATTTGATTAATTCAACTAATAATTAACAAGATTGCTTTTGATTCCTACCTCTTCATTTTACACTGCATATGTATGATGTGTTGGCTCATGTGGGGGCATCTATACAAATAAAGTGGTTAATTAATTATCTACTAGTACATATGATTATCCATCTTAATGAGACAATTAGCTGCATGCCTTTGTGTAGAACAGTGTGATACTGTATTTCTCAATAGAAAAGGTCCATTTCTTCCCTCGATTCTTGACTTGGTTTAGCGTTCACATCTCCAATTACAAAACTAGATAGAATATATCCTTCAACTTCTAAAACAAGATAGAATTAATTAATCCCTTTGACATATTTGACAGTGGTTTTGAGAAAGAGACGGCGATACCCTTTGCCAAATATGCCATGTGGATCCAATGCATATGTTCTGTTCTTTTATCTATGATAAGAGGGTATTACTAATTTTTACTCGAAACCACTGTCAAATATGTTGTCCAAGGAACAAAAAGTATATCCGGTTTTGAGAGTTCAGGGGATAAATTCTTAAGGACCAAAACTAAATAAGATGCAAATTTTATATTACACAAGAAATATTATGAATCGTTCATTTATTTTGATCTAATAGGTAGGATTAAGATAATAGATCACCCTTGATTTTTCTGCGCAGACTTTCTAATTTTCTACGCTAACTTTCTAATTTTCTATACAGTCTTTCTAATTTTCTGCGCTGACTTTTTAATTATCTACCGATCACCAAGTATTTTTAATTTTAATTATTTTTAATCCTAACTAAAATCAATGATCTAGATTAATTTAAAGTATTACTCCTTGGAAGATAAATGTTATACCGTAACATAGCCCAACTAAGATAAAGGTTAAGGGTTTAGAGCTAGGGTTAGGGTTTAAAGTCACTTCTCTATATAAATTTCAGTGGCCACTCGTGCAAATACGGCTAAAAAACTGCTTCTAGAAAAATAGCTACGGCGACACTGACAGATTTGTAAGAAATCACGAAGAAATAAACGTGGCTATATATCTGAGACAATTTCACGTGATTCACGTACCAATATAATATTAATTGACGACGACTCAAGCATGAATATATTCACATATGGGGCAATCGATTGATAGGTACCATGGACCACGCTGGACGTGCTGCCACCTTCGATAAAACAGCCGTTTCCATCTAAAATTCAAAGTTGATTTTTTTTAAAAATAAAAATTACGAAAAAATCGTATAAACAATAGGTGATAGATGTACTGATGTATGATGTTTTTTTTTTATGATTTTTCATATTTTTTTGAATTTAGAATAGTTTGGAATACAACAAAAAGATATATCAAAATAAAAAAATTGGGCTTGACCAATAGTCTGTCATTGCTTTTGTTTACTCTTTTTTTTTCACAAAAATGGTGTATTACTAAATTTGTGAAGTTGTACCATTGTATTTATCCAAAAAACAACAATTCCATGCCAATTTTTTTATCATTGTATCACAAATTTTATTTATATTCCTATATTTTTCTAAAATTCATATATATATTATACATCGAGATGTATAATGTATTATTGTTATCACCTATACATAAACACTAGAGTTTTTATTGTGAGACATCTTGTTTCACATATATAACTAACCTTGCGGAACACGTGTACATAGATAGCTAGACGCCAAGCTGTGAATAGCAAGGTCAATGGCCAGTACTAACAGCAACAGGTTGGCCCGTTCGTTGGCACGTCAACGTATTTTGTACTGCCTCCCAAGGAATTCAACTGTTAGGCATGCATGCCGTTAGTTACAAGGTGAGCACATAGAGATAACTGATAAGACAACTGAAAATGACTCTAAAAAATAAAGGGTCCAAAATTCTCTCTGCCTGAATTCTTGGTACGCTAACAACTAACGAACTGTCGGGATGTACTAGAAGATACTAATTAAATTCTATTAAGATGGAGGGATCGAACCACTCCCTCCTTGACACAAGCTCCGAGTTTTGCATGGCATTCCCCTACGTTTCCATGCCAGATGATGAGAATTGCAACAGTGGTTTCAAATTTATACTTATCTTCCGATGCCTCAGCTCATTAAGGACTGTAAGAAATCTCAGTGATCTTAACTATTTCACTGATCTCTTCAAGTTTGTACGTCAGAAGAATGCATGAGCCTCCGTCGTTCAGGCATTGTGGGAGAGGCTATAAAAATTTATGTTTATTACTCTACCTGTTTTAGAATGTAAGTCATTTTAGTTTTGTCTAAATTTATCTATAGATTAATGTATATATTTTGTATATGTGTCTAAATTTATTGATCTATAGATAAATTTAGATAAGACTAGAATAACTTACATTCTGAAATAAAGAAAGTATTATTTAGTATGTGCCATCATGGAAATATAAAAGGATGATTAATACCCACTCATTTTCATATTATAAGTCATTCAATTTTATAAGTCAAACCATAACTTTCGATAAATTCTTCGTAGAATATGTCTTAATACTATATTAATTAATTAATATATAGTTTAAAAAGTTAAAAATCAAACGACTTGCAGTAAGAAAATGAGGAAAGGGAGTACAAAACCAGCAAAATAGAAGATTAATAGAAGGGTCGATGCAATGCACGATCTTGTCGCTGCTTTTCAATGTGACGCTGATGGACAGCTATAATAATTGGTGATTTCTAGTAGATGAAAATGGATCGAGAAGAAGACATGTAGATGGATATTGGCTACACAAATGGGACACCAATATAGTGCCAAATTTAAGTGCGGACCAGCAAGAGAACGCAAACGTTGGACCGTAGGGAGAAGACTCATGCAGCTTTAATAATTAGAGCATGGATTGTGTGCGACAAATAAGCATCTCGACAGGATGCCACGCAGGATTTTTTTATGAGGTGGTGACGAGAAAATAGGAATCTATTGATAACTCAGTCTAACCTTATTAACAACTCCAATTATAGTTTGTTTTGGACTAGTAAATAAAAAATAAATAATCAATTGAAATGGTTTTGTTGGCTCTTATTTATTCTGCTTAAAATTATTTTACGTTGTTTATTTGTAAGAGGTAACATTTATTTGATATGGATAAATATAGAAGAAAAAATTTAAAAAGTGACTATAAGTTATAAAATAGCTTATATTTGGAAATAGTCGAGTAGGCTAAAACAAATAATATATATGCATATATGTATATATATATATATATTAATTATTGATGTTTATGTGTAGAATTAAATACTTAATTATATGAATTAATTATAAGTATGTTATCTAAATATTTTGTAAAAAGTTTATACAAATAGCATCCGTCTAAATTACAATTTGTGCTCATAGCGAGGCTCATGCAGTGTTATACAATTATGGGGGTTGTCGTTTCGTAAAAGAATCGCAACGAATTATACTATGAAGAGGGTCCAAATATCTCATGGTTAAGGCATTAAGTTAGTAAGATCTTTATGATTTCATAAACCCCTACATAATAAACACGCAAGACTAGCTAAATTCAATTTACCAAATCCTCATGTAGTCGAGGCACCGACGAACCTCCTTTTAATTAACATTTATCAATGTACGAACTTGGTGACCCCCGTATATAATAATAATCAATCAGTTTCATATGTGACGAAAAACTAATTCGGAGACTGTCGATTGCTGCGTCTCATTCAATCTGCTCGCTGTGCCTGATAATCATTTTGTGAACTTCCGTAGCTGCGTACATCTGATGGAGTAACTTGAGCAAAATTATTGAACCCTTAGATTATTTATCTCAAATTGTTGAGTAGTGGACCTTAAAATTATAGCTCTGACGTACGAAAAGGTTTGCATGCTTTTTGTCACCATTATTTTCACAAGATAAACGAGCCAGATTCCAGCAGCATACATGGACACAGAATTATGCGACGTACGAATCGATCCAGCTGGATGATAAGCATGCAACTAGGTCTTCGTCGTGGCCTCCGTCGAGCGGCAATGCGCACGCTCATGTCAGTTTCTGAATTCTGGTCGTGCTCCTCCGGTCGTCGTCGTGGCCTGGAGCTGGGTGCATGCATGCAGTCACCTCGGCTGTGTCCTTGGTAGCATGAACAATTTGGAGTCGACGATAAATTTCTTTCAAAGTTAATGCACATTCTCTAGTCAGCGTCATCCAGAAAAATAAATCCTAAAGAAACAAGGTTCAGATCAAACACTACATGAAAACTAAAGACTTTCGTCGATTTAATTATTTTTTGTCAGTTTTTTATAAAACCGACGAAAGAAAAATTATTTTCGACGGCTAGCTTTAGCCGACGAAAGAAATCTTTAACTTCCGTCGGCTAGAAGGGGGCCGACGAAACAAATCCTTAACTTCCGTCGGCCCACCCCCAGCCGACGGAAGTTAAGGATTTCGGCCCTAGCTATCCCCGCGCGCGCCCTAGTTTTTATCCCAAATCCACTGCCGCGCGCCCTAGCTATTCACAGCCACCGCCACCTCTGCGCCTCCCCGCCGTCACCTCCGCCCCTCCACGCCACAGTCGTTGCCCCTGTCCACCTCCGCGCCTCCGCTCGCCTCCGTCGCTGCCCTCCAACCACAGCCGTTGCCCCTGCCGCCGCCGCTGCCTCAGCTGAGGGGGACGCCGGCGAGCGTGAGATGTGGGATCTGGAGGACCTCCTCTCCAAGCTCAACCCTATGGCGGAGGAGTTCGTCCCGCCATCCCTCGCCGCCGCGCCCGCCCCGGGCCCCGCGTACGGATACTACGCCACCAACGGAGGGGGCTTCACGCCGGTCGCCTCGCCGACGGGGCACAACGGCGTCGTCGGGCTTCCCTGCCGTCGATGGCCTCGGAGGACACGGCAGGGTAAGGACCACACAGGCTTTGTTTGACCTTGTCGATTGCCGGGTTATGGTGTTTCTGATGCCACCGTCTCCTCGTCCGTCTCCGCAGAAGAAGGTGGGAGGAGGGTTCGGCGGCCAAGGACACGCCGGCAAGCGCCGGATGAACAGCCGCACCAACATGGCGCAGCGCGACGAGGTCATCCGCCGGACGGTCTATGTCTCTGACATCGATCACCAGGTCAGGCCACGGATCTGTAACAGCACCCTCTCTACTTCTGTCGATCCATTTCTGCACTTGTATTGGCAACATGTCCCCTGGGTTACTTCCGTGTATGCCTCTGTTGCTCTACACATGCAGAAGAATATAATCTGCAACAATATCACTTGTACTGAAACATTGCAATTTCTTGTTTACTCCTGTGACTTCATGCCATATTTCAATTTTTAGTACTCAAGATATAGTATGTTGATATTTTCCAGTTTCGTTGACAAGACAGAGAAGCGGTACAATCCAAGCATGTCCCCTGCTATCCCAAAGGATAAATGGAGGAAAGGATCCCAGGTTCCTGTAGTTTCTTGGCATTTTTGTTCTTACAATTATTTCATTTTCATTCATAATTTTACCCTGAGCCATCTATCCTCTCATTTCAGTGGGTAACGTTAATCAGAAAACATGCTGAAGTGGTTGTTGGCGACAAACATGCCTTGCAAGTATTTAGAAGGCACTGTAAGGTATATTGTTTTTTCATTCATGTCGATGTTGGAATACTTTCTTAGCTTGATTTGACCCTTTCTAACCCTCATCATTTTAAGAGAACTAATTTGTAAGCAAGCTTTTCCAGGTTCCCTCAATTTCTCTATTAAGTGCTAAAGGCTTTCAAGAACTACAACTAGTTTAGCAAACATGTTTGTACAGGTGTGCCTTTGTGGAATATGATGGCAATGCAAGCTTAATTTTCTATTCCCTCATTTGGAGACATTTGATGACTATCACTGGGAGAATTAAATCAATTAATCAAATGATTCTATCTAATCAATTAAGTATGATAGTATCATAGTGCCCTGCTGCCTCCAAGGCAATAATGTGCTTGTACTATTTTTGTTGGATAAATGCCAAGGAAGTTGCAGCATAACTGTCTGAAAACAACTTCATCATATTTATATCTATTCAGACAGTCTCGTATTACACATTTACATTTTATGATTTTATCAGCAATATTCTTTTCTCTGTAGTCTATACCATCCAGTTACATAATTACTCCGTGATAAGTGTGTACTTATCTTAGCCCATTGTTCTTGGTTCCTTGTAGAACTATTCTTATGCACGGTGTGAATTTATTATGTTCTAACTAGATTAACAGACTCCCATTAGTCGTGGATAGCTGAAAATATATGAATGGAGTTAAATTGTTCTTGTGCTGAATTAAGGCAATTGTTCTTATTATTGAATTTTAACTGATAGATTGAATTTTAAGTCCAATATCACTTGTACTGATTGTTTCAATGTGATAGAAAAAAGAAAAAAAAAGAAAAAACTTAACTTCCGTCGGCTATGGTCAGCCGACGGAAATTATTGACGCGAGCTGAGAACTTCCGTCGGCCTAATCTAGCCGACGGAAGATATTTATCTTTTGTCGGTGGCCGATGGAAGATAACGATCTTTCGTCTACTAACTTCCGTCGGCTAAAAACCGACGGAAGTTAGCGTTTTGCCGACGGAAGAGGCTAACTTCCGTTAGTTTTAGCCTAACTTCCGTCGGTTTTGGAAAACCGACGGAAGTTTCCTGTTTTCCTGTAGTGAAACGTGTGGTGACTGGTGACTGACCTTCACGGTGATCACTTGGTTTTGGGGGAGAGCACTCCAAGTCCACCCATGAAAGGCCTTAGCGGCTCAGGGATCACCACCGACCCATCCTCCTCCTGAAAATTCTCCAGGATGCATATGATCAGGCGAGGAACAGCAACTGCGGTGGCGTTGAGCGTGTGGACGAACTGCGTTGGGCCTGAGCTGCCTTTCGCTTTCTTGGTGTTAGTCGGCGGAGGATCTGCAGGTGATGGACGGAATCTGATGCCCAGCCGTCTGCTCTGATAGTCCGTGCAGTTTGACACGCTAGAGATCTGTTCGTTTCGATCAGGAAACATCAGTATGGTTGCTCAAATCTGATAGAAGTTCAAGAGGGGGCTTGAAATGATTGGTTCTTACCTCGCCGTACCTATCTAGGCCTGGCATCCATGCCTCGATGTCAAACTTTCTGTAGGCTGGTGCTCCCAGATCACCAGTTGCCATATCCAAAGTTCTGCAAGGGAGGAGAATGTTGGTATTGGTTTATTGCCACTGCATTTATTATGAGATGGAAATTAAGAACAGGACATACTTGAAATGAAGTCCTAGTGATGCATATAGATCCTCTTCGATAGTAATAAGTTCTTCATGGCACTTGTCGCTCTCCTCAGGCCGGCAAAATACAAACATTTCAACCTTGCTAAACTGATGTACGCGATAGAGGCCCCTATCCAGGATATGGTGACCAAAACTTAGCAAAAATTCATACAAGAATTGCAAACTATCTCCTTGATGATTTGAATAACCAAAGAACAAATCTTGATTCATCAATATGAACTAACTACGATGAAACTTCATGAATCAGTGGGGACAACAATTCTCAATACATAATCATCAGCAGAAGAAGAGAGCATACATACCTAGTGGCAGCACCTGCAGCACCAGCTTCTGTGCGAAAACAGTGTGAATAGGCTACATATTTCCGAGGTAAATCAGAATCGGGGAGTATAGAGTCCATATGGATCCCTCCAACAGGAATTTCTGCCGTGCCTATGAGACACTGGTCACTGTTATCAATTGAATAAACCTACAGAAGCATAATAGAATGAATTAACTATGAAATAAATGTCTACTTTTACATAATGAAAGATTGATTTTATAATCATGTAATGAACATAAAGATGTCAAAATACTTGATCTGACTCTGTATAGTTGATATCAATAGTACATTAGGAGAGTAGTACAACTGTAGCATGCCATATCATACAACATGAAAACATATACTGGCGAAAATTTGCATGAATCGAGTGAGTATTAATTGCCGGGCTATATGAGCTCCGCCCCGTTGACAATTCTGATCGATCTAGGAGCATTTGGTTAATAACTAATGTTTCAATGTTTTTCAGCTCTGAAGCACCCAAACAATTAATCTACTATACCGGGACGTCGTTATTAAGCTGCACACACCAATCATTTCACCAAAAGTCAAAATTATGAATAAAGATGGATATCTATAACATATGCTCTAAGAGAAATTTTACGGTCCTCAAGGAGGTATCAGAAATTTCAGCGTTAATTTTAGTATCTCCTGGTACCGAGAGGTACTAAAATTAACACTGAAAATTCTAAAAATTCTAGTACCTCCTCAAGAACTATAAAATCACTCCTCCTCAAGAACTATAAAATCACTCATGCTCTAATAATCCTCTCATATCTAATTAAACTCTCTCTGGCAAACACCGGGATATAAGTAAGCTGTAATTTTTATTCCTCGTGCAAGCTTCAGCACCAGCCGCGCGCTGCAAGGTTGCAGCCTCCTCCTCGAAGAAAAATCAGAAACTTTTAGAGAAAAATTCCTCGATCGATCGAGCTGAGTTAAATTGATGAAATTTTTTTGCACGTGTTTCGATCTTATTACCTCCTTCAAAAACATCCAGACACGGTGATCAGATGACATGAGCTGTGCCTGTGATACTCGGCCGGAATGGATGTCCTGTGCACAAGCTTGCGATTTCGAATACGATGAGATACTATCTCCATCATAAAGTATATATATTATTTTTAAAGTTCAAAATTTATCTCAAATGTAATAATCTCATAAGATCTTCACCTGGTTGTTGATTAAAGGGAGGATTTAAGTGGGGGAGGAGTTGAAAAGGATGAAGTGGAAGGGTAACCCAGAATGCAAACTTTGTGGACAGATTAAATCTGTAGACCATTTGATTTTCCGCTGTCCCCTGTCTCAATTTCTTTGGGCGTTTATACAAGACGCATTAAGTTAGGAGTTTACTCCTTTACATAGAGATGGTTTTCTGGATATGGTTTGGGGCTTCAAGGATACGAAAAAAAATTAAAAGTGCATACCAATTTTTGGGTGCAAGGGCATGGGCGATTTGGTTGTTGAGAAATGATTTTGTTTTCCAAAACAAACTATATTCTAACGCTTTTTAGGTCATTCGCAAACTAATTATCATCCTCACTCGGTGGCTTCAACTCGTCCCAGCTCATCTAAAGGAAGAATCTTTAAGGTGCCTTGGATTGCTCCGTGCGAGGCTGCATTAGCTGATCGGGCTGGCAGACGTTCCAAACTCAATCCAGCAGACATGAAGCTCCCTGAGCTGACAAGTAAAAGTTGAAATCTTCAGCTAGTGCATGTGTGATATCACTTTCTGTGGAAGTCGTTGTCTTTTGGTGGCGTCTGGTAGTGGTTAGTTCTTAGTTTCAGTAAGGCTGGTTTCATCCGCTGGTTGGTCTTTGTGATTTTCAAACTATGATTGGATGGCGTTGGTTTGCTCAGCTTGGAGGCGTGAAAACAAGGCTTTGTGATGGTTGTAGCCTAATTTAGTGTAAGTCGGTAACCCGACAAAACAATGTTACTGTTATCTGCTTTCAAAGTAAAAGTAGAGCTCCTCCGTGAGTCTTTCTTCCAAAAAATATATTTTAATTAGCCTGTAAAAATATTATAATGCATATAAATTACTTTGGAAACACATTGTGATGTTCTAAGCCTAAAAACCACTCTATTTTGATTTTGAAATAGAGAGGGTAACTCTTTTCATTTACAAGCTTGTCTTCTACCACTACCGGAAACAACGCTTTTGCCGAGTGTATTTTCTCGAGCACTCGGCAAAGATGTTCCTTTGCTGAGGGCCAAAGGAATACACTTGGTGAACTTCTAGCATTTGGCAAAAAAAGTTAAAATACACTCGGTGAAAAAATGCACTCGGTAAAATATCGACAAAGACACTTAGCGAAGATTAACACTCGGTAAAGAATCGACAAAAAATTGATAGAAACAGAGGCCGACGATAGGAAGACGTTTTGCCAAGCGCCACTAACAAACACTCAAAAAACCCTTTGCCGAGTTCCCTAGTTTGGCACTCGGCAAACGGCGGGGTGCCCGGGGGCTTGCTACGTGTCCCACGCTTGGTCGGACATATGACAAGCTCCGAGGCGCCGCATAGTGCAGGATTTGCTGAGTGCCTTAGTTTGGCACTCGGCAAACACGCCGTCACGGTGTTACGTCGCTGGAGTCGTTAGGTCCTTTTGTTTGTCGAGTGTCATGTCTGACACTCGGTAAAAAATTCATCGAGTGCTCAACAAAAGACCCTCGATAAACCCTTATCTATCAACAACGGATTCGTTAAGTATTTTTGTCAAGAACAACGCTCGTGAATCATTCGTCGAGTGTTTATGAGAGATCATCTTATGCCAACGGTACACGACGAAGCAGCGAATTCTGGGACACAGCCGTCCTCATCACGATTACTCCTTGTCGCTGTTGTGCAGGTAGAGTTTTGCGTAGAACTGACACAGGCACACAGCAAGCCCCAGATGAAGTGGAGTTGGTGGATGCATTAGCTTTGTCCAGGCACGGCATTCAAAGTTGTTGCTAATTTCTGGATCGTCGTACGCAATCAGAGTCTAGATGGACGATGAACTCAGTTCAGTCCTCGACGTCGTAGCAGTATGTAGCCACAGTAACTGCCGGCCGTCCGACTCTATCGGTTTAGAAAATCTTGCATCCAACATCTCCGATTATTATTTTTTGCCATAAATTGGTTTTTTTATTTGTCTGAACTAATCAAATTTTGGTTTTTTGACTTTCTTTTTTCTCCTTGCATTTCATGTTACTGTGGATGTCAATTTTGCATGTGATATGGTTGCTCCCAGCACCTGACCAGATGGATATAGGTTTTGGTTTAAATTAGTGTACACAATTTCATCTTATCCGCGTGAGAATCATCTTAGTGAGATTATCTTATCATCGATGACTAACATATGCCGTTTAAAATTTTTAATAATAGAATATTTAGAATGAATTTTAAACTCTAAAAATAATATTTTACTAATACTAGTTGCTATATTTAGAATAAATTTTAAACTTTAAAACACCATATTTTTGCAATGGAGAAGTACTGTGTTTTTCCTAACTTATCTTTCACCAATTTTGATAAACCGATAACCTAGACGGCTAACACCGGTAACCGGTCAGCATTAATGCCACACCGGCCAACCTCCTCCACATTTATTTAATGACTGCCTGGTCCCACAACACATCGGGCCCACTCGTAAGTCTTACCCCTTCCCGGGAGGTAGCACGTCCGTTTGTTACCCATTAATTTCGTACCCTCGGCACTGTGATGCGGGCCCCACGGGAGTCGGGTAGCCACGGGGGTAGTTTCTCCGGTGAACGTAGGCACCGCCCGCCGCGACCGCCCAGCCACCTTCGTTGACCAAGTACTCTTGGAGACTCGGAGTCTTGGTTCAACAATTTTCAGATAAGTCCTCGGATTCTTACAAAAACTTCAACATGGTCCCTGCATTGCACCGACAGCCGACAGAACGATTCTGTTGAAGATGTGTATATCCACACACAAAAAATGTGTACTTGGAAGGTTTTTTTTGTGCAAAGTTTGCTAGATTTAAGATGGCAACGACCGCCCGATCGAAAATTAGATTTAAAGCCATTTCAAGGTTTCTATTCATAACAGTTTTAAAGCCAAATTGAAAAAACGCTATAATCTGTTATTTGAATTTAGATTTTAGAATTTAGATTTAGATGTAG
>KE372868.1:431603-442379 GCA_000418225.1 Zizania latifolia | reverse complement strand
AAGGTTTCGATTCATAACAGTTTTAAAGCCAAATTGAAAAAACTATAATCTATTATTCAAAATTAGATTTTAAAATTTAAATTTAAATGTAGATTTTTAAGGGAGGGAAATAAGTTGATTGACTCAATCTCAGATACGGAGTGAACATTTCAGAAATTTTGGGGGTAAACCAACGGGAATGAATATTAGATAAATAGCCAAATTGGTCAGAAATACAATCAGAAATCTGATCTATCCTTCTAGATTGTTATGGTTAGTTTGGGATGCTTAAAATTTCGAGCGGGTAGAAATAAACCGAAAATCAAATCGAACCGTATCGAGCTGGACTTCAAGCATATTTTGGTTTTTATTTTAAGTAAAATTGGTTTTCGGTTCGGTTTTCGAACATAACAAATCGGATAAGAAGAAGTCGAGAATTTCTAGTGTTTATGTCTTGGTATATTGAATTATGATGTGATTTAGATTTAATCTAGTTTATTAAATGATGATTTAAAAGAGTTGGCAAACACTTTAAACTTTAGATTCTAAACCAAAGGAATAGCTTGACGACCGGGACCGTTTTGTTACGGACACACGTTCAAATGGTGTACTTTTAAAAAAATCTATGTAAAATTTTTAATAGATTATTTTAAAGCTGCTTATCGATATTTTTATATTAATTCATATCATAAACCTTAGTCTCATTTTTAGCGTACCCTTGATGCTCCTCTTGCCATTCATACTCCTTTTTACTTTTTAGCCCTATACAAAATCCATTATAATGCAATTGGTACCTTTTTTGTTTATTAAAAAAACCCTTTTTAGTTTTTACAGGTCAACTTCCACACACGTCGCACAAATTCCTCGTGGCTGCTAGCTGCTTTACGAGCTTCCCCTTGAGCTGCGAGCACCACACACCGCTGCTCGCACGCGTCAAAGAACCCGCGGCCATGCCACCGCCGGAGCTGGAGGAGGTGCGGCCGAAGCCGAAGTCCCCGAAGCACAAGCCCAAGCCACACAAGCCGGAGCCGAATCTGCGGATGGGGTCGGAGCAGGAGAAGGAGCAGACGGCACCCGACGGCGTCCCGCCCCATCCCGACCCTTTTTCCTGCGTAGCCGACTGCTCCGCCTCGTGTGCCTTCTACCGCCTCTGCTCTCAGCCTTCGCCGCCGCCGCCTCCGTCGTCCGGAGACGCTGCCACCGTGCATCTGCGCTCGTCCCGCCTTCCGACCCCGCTCATCGCGCTGTCGACGTCGCTGCTGCTCGTCTCTGTGGTTCTCCTCATCGCGCTGCTCGTGTGCAGCCTTGTGCGGCGGCGGAGGATGAGGAGGAGGCGGCGGCAGACCGCGCCGCAGGAGGCGCCGCTGACGCAGCAGGACGACGAGGGGGCGCCGGTGCAGGCCGTGGTGGCGGAGGAGGGCGAGGACGGCGGGGTTCATCACGTGTGGTATATAAAGACAGTGGGGCTCGAGGAGCGCGCCATCGCGGCCATCACCGCGCTGGTGTACGACGCCAAGAAGTGCGGCAGCGGCGGAGTTGGAGGGGACGGCGGCAGCTGCGCGGTGTGCCTCGCGGAGTTCCGCGACGGCGAGACGCTGCGCCTGCTGCCGCGGTGCCACCACGCGTTCCACCGCGGGTGCATCGACACCTGGCTCCGCGCCCACGTCAACTGCCCGCTCTGCCGAGCGCCCGTCCTGGTCGCCGACAAGGCCTCCGCTGCCGCCGGCGCCAACGCCGCGCCGCGTGCCGCCACGGCCGCTGCCGCCGGCCAGCCTGAAGCAAATCCGCGCCCCACAGGCGCCCCTGGAATCGACAGAGCAGAAGCCCAAGGCTTGCCGGAGCGCGGTGTCAGGCGGGCCGCGTCCATGATGGCGCTGCCGAGGCGGGCATGGCCGGAGGTCTCGTTCCGAGAGCCGGCGTCGAACAGTGGCCGCGTGGGGGAGATGGGCCTAGCAAAGATCTCTAGATTGATGAAACTCTCAGAAGTATTGGAGATGGCCGGCATCGGAGCAGGAAGGTCACTGTCCTTCGGCTCGGCGAACTGCCTCCGTTTGCCGGGCAGGTCTGGTCCCTCGGCCGCCGCCGGCACCAACTCCGACGATATTTCACGGTGAATTTCTGGATGCTGCTGCTTCTGGGAAGGGATAAATCGCGAAAAGTTGCAGTTTTTTCAAGATGTCGAGGTGTTTTGTTTAGAGTTTTGCCACAATGGAAAGGTAAAAATGTTATCTTTCCTAGGTTATGTATGATTAACAAAGTAAATAACATGAGCTTGTGCATACACTGCTGAATTGTCAGAAATTGTAAATAGGAATTCCTGACAAAAGAGATGATGTTTTTGTATGCGAGGTTGTAAGCTATAAGAGATCACTACTGCCTGTTCATTTAGGTCCATGAAATTATATGAGCTAAGAACTTGTGTTGCTTCACCTCTCGTCTTTACTTCAAATCTTGCAAGTTGCAATTCACCAAGATGATGGTTGCTGCAGGAAAGGACTTGTGCTTGCTTCTTTAATCTTTCATGAGTCCGTGATTGTTATGAACTTATGGGTAAGAGTCTTTTTCTGAGAGCTAAATTTCTGTGGTCATTTTTTATCAACCACTCCTGGAGGAATTAGACCATCAATTTTGATTCAGTGAGCAAATAACCTTTTGAAACATGATGTTCTGCAAGCTCATAAGGTTCCAGGTAGTTGCATACCAGTAAGGCAAGTGATTTTTAGATAATAGAAATGTTTAGATTCTATCTTGTAATTCTGTAGGTACTACACCATCCACCATCCAAAGTGGAATAAAGGGTACTCTCCTACCAATACTTTTGAATCTAGTTTAAACATTTTGATGCCTGATTTGGGCAAGAACAGCGAAGGTGATGCAACTTGTGAATGTTGGTGGGGAATTGGTTCTGCCCCAATTCATCCAGAATGAATTGGATCCTGTTCCAATCCTGTCCACTGGAAAGAAAAGCATTGAGAATTGCATCTGGAGCCTCCTGATTTGCTCACCAATGGAGTGCAATCCCTGCCTTAGGATTCTCAAGGAGGTTGCAACTTGCAAAGACAGGTCACCTACCTTTCCATGTCACCATTATCATGCTACTGACACTGCATTAAAAATGATGCTGCCATCTGGAATGCTAAATAGTGTGGCAAAGCAGGAGGCAAGGTACGCAGCTAACCCTCAGTCATCTCAGCATCAATTATTTCGACCTACCATTAGTTGCAGGTCCTTGTTTGTCCTCATCAATAATCAAGATGGGTAAGTTGCATTGTGTTATTGGCTGGGATGAAGTGCCTTGAGTAATGTAGTAAAAAGCACTTTAAAGGACATGGAATGGAGAGGAGGAAAAACTGAAAAAGTGTGGCTAGGTTTGGTGCACCTAGGAACCAAAAAAGTAGATACAAAATCAGAGCTCTGTCCATTCCGAGAAATAACGGAAACGAATAGAGTTACATGAAAACAAAAATATTTTTTTTATTCGGAAATGGAAGTGAAAACGGTATGATGATTTTCGGTGGAAACGGGTGCAGAGATAAATATTCCATGTCATAAATACGGAAAGTTTCGTTTCCACTGTTTTTTCTTGCTGCACCATATAAATTATTGCCTTTTGTTTGCGCTTTATATGGAATTTTAAATTATTGTATATTCATAAAATATTGAAACTTGTGAATTAACTGTGATGTGATTGCTTACTGAAAATTGAAAAACTATGTGTTCATTGCAAATGTAAACCCTATTTTTTGTTTTAAGATGTATGTTTATCATTTATTACATCATGCAAATTGAATATCTATTGGATTTCCTTGTTTATTTTCACAGATAAGAGTTTTTTATTCCAATAGATATTCCGTTTTGTATTTATGTCGGTTCTTTGTTACATATTCGTTGGTGGCATTATTCGTTTTCGTATTTATTTCTTTTCTAGGATATCAATTTTCATTTCTGTTTTTGCCAAAAAAAAATACAGAAAAAGATATGATAGCTCTTATTTTTCTCTGTTTCTATTCCGTTTCCATCGCTAGCCTAATTTTTACAAGATATTTTCTTAAGATCAGTGATAAGGTCATGTGTCATTGGACAATTTTGTTTATTCTTGTAACCTTTAGAAGATTTTTTTTTTTTTTTGCTTTAAGGCTATGTTATCTCACTTTTACTCACGAGTCAGAAAATGACTTTTGTAGGGAATCCAAGCACATAAGGCAGTTGCTTTACTCCCACTGTACTGCTGTCGTCGCATGTTAATCCACACTTGCCACTCCATCAAAACATAGAAAACAAGATAAATAGACTTGGAAGCCAGTCTTTGCCTTTGTAGAATGAAATTTTCTTTTGCATCATCACAATGGAAATCCAAATCTTATTAACAAGATGACATCACATAACATGTGAAACGCCTGTGTGCAAATAGATGCATCTGTCAACGACTTGACAAACATTCAGTCGTATACTCGTATCACATAACAACATAACAGAGGGGCACACAGGAATAGAGCTAGAAAAAAATAGAACGATACTATCTCCGTTGATTTGTAGTATTTTCTAGTATTTTCTAGATTCATCTGTAGATAAATCTAGAAAATATCGTAAACTGGTTTTTGGACTAAGAGATGCAAGTATTAATCTTAAGGATGCGAATACAGTGAATTTGAGATACTAAACATTAATTGGTCTTCGTTTTTTAAAAGGGTAACATGGCTCCGCTCCTGGGGCAGACTGCAGACATATACCAGAGTCCACAGGGCACAAACACTAAATCTCATTCCATCGTTATTTCTCACACCGTTTAGACCAAGATACATTAAAATCGTCTCATATTATCTACATTATACTCGAGACATTTTCCTCATGGGGGCAACCAGAGGGGCAATTATAACTCGGGAGGCCATCAATTTTACAGAAGTGTGACAACATGGCCATATTTATACAAGCGTGACGAGGAAAAGGTCTGGAGCTTTCGCTGTTCACAAGACCTAGCAAAAAATTGGACTTCTACTTTTGACCAAAATGATACCACAAATATCTCCAGAAGATCAGATAATGAAGGTAAGTGATGAAATATCAGTGCAGCCTGCCCAAGTTTGTGTGTGGTAACCTTGCTAAGAGTTCTTCTTTATGCTGCATACAGTAGTATACAAAAATTGCAAGAATAATAACCAGTATCATGGACCATACACTTATACCTGCCAGAACAAAGCAAACATATTTAAGAGGATATTCGCAATGGGCAAGTATAAAAAAACAAATAAATATGTTGCATACCACGACTTTTTGTTGATCCAATTGATGTCACCCTTGCAGTAGAGTCAAAGGAAGTTGATAGCAAGGTCCTTGCATAATAAATAATAACATTGAGAAATCACATGTGTAAGCAGGTTGAGAGTCTAGGACACATACACCAACCTTGAATCTTGAGAGAAGGCCAATGCAGTAATAATGCCAAGATGTGCCTTTTTAACTGTTACAAGCACCCGCATATTTTTTGAACTTAGTACAATAATGCTCCCTTCAATAGTTCCACTGGATATGGAAATGTGAACAAATTAGGCTTCCAGGAGATGCATCTATAATAATCTCAATAAGCTTCATCGTAAAATACAATAAGTTTTCAACTGAATTTGCTCACATTGCAAGAAGTGTATCATCAGGCGAGACAGCAAATGCTGAAATTGCCTCACGGGTTATTTTATTTGACCCAATTCTCGTCCATGAGGTAGTATTCCAAGATATTATTTTCCCATAATCACCTAAGAAGCAAAGTTTATGTTACTGTCAGCACTCAATCTTAACAGATAATATTTCATCCAAACATGGTTAACTCAAATCTAGTGTTACCTTGCATCGCTGTAACAAAGAGGATCTGACTGTTGTCAGCCTGATTAGAGAATCTGCAGAAGCCAAATATTTCTCCCTGGAATATAAAAGCCAGAACCTCACTTAAAACAAATCCAATGCACCAACATTTGTATTCAAAACACACTCTGGAATGCCAGCACACACTCACACGCACTCACTGCTTCTCTTGGCAGATTAGCTACAGTTTCAGATGACTTTAAGTCCCACACTCTACATGGGCCACTGTTTCTGTTCACAGCAAGAAAGTGTTCATCGGAACTAGAAACATAACCCAAAACAAAGGGAGCCCATCAGTATCACGCAATCAATGCCCAACTTATAAGAGAATGGAAGAGATACTTTTTGACCTGAAGTTTAAATCTTTCACCGATGTTTTTGTATCAAGTTCTTCAAGAACAGAATCCATGGAAGGCCATTTGAAGACCCTTAAATGTCCATCCTACAGAGTTGATAGAAAATTGATTTGGCACCCTAAGTAGAAATCATAATCGAATTCTCAAGGCATGATTATTGAACAGTAAATCAGATTTATTTGATGAAAGCACAGTAGGTGAAAATGTTAATTTTTGTAAAAGAATGTTTTGCCTTGAGTAAGTGACCACCAGAAAATATTACAGCTATAGGCACAACTTGTAGAAGCTCATGGTCATCCATGTTTGCTTTTAACTAAAATAAAGGTGAGGACACTACACATAAAAAAGCATAACAAACAACCAAACAAGTATACCATGGAAACAAATAAAACATTTATTTGGTTTCTCCATTTGTTTATGCATTCCTATTTTGTTGACTTGCAAAACAAACTAGCATTACGTTGTTGCAAGCTAACAAGCTGATTATAAGTCAAGAAGTGCCCTTTGGCCAACACAAATTCTACAAAGTTACTACTTGAAATCTGACATTTGTGTTGGATTTCTACTCAGACTCCAGTGTCTGATTTGGCAAAAAAGTTTTGGACACGGGCGTCCAGGTAACATTCAACCTATAATATGTATCACTATAATTCTATAAATATAAAATACATTAGTCGATACTGCTAACTGCGCTGTGAAGTTGTCATGTGAATTTTATCATCCTGTACACAAAGTTGCTGCTCATATACACCATATCACATAATTTCCAAGCCAAATTGTTTGCTGCAAGGAGCCCTGAAACATATGATTATGGGTTTATACATGTTTAAACATCTAGGCATTTAGCGTTACCAGATCAACTAAAGATACTCTAACATTCATGGCAGTCAGATTCAGAAAGTTGTATACCTAAGAAACAACCGGCAAAACCTGAAATGAAAGCAACTTAACAAATGAATAGAAGGCAACAAATAGGTCATCTTCCAAACTAGAGAATAGAGACTAGAGTACCCTATAGGGTTTCCTGCTGGATGAGGAAGGGAATATAAGAAAATAAATTAATGCATAAAGAAAGGATTAATCTGTAACAGAAAGCAAGTTATATTCACTTACCTCACCACCAGTTGCAAGTATTGAACCTTCTCCACTGAACGACACAGACAACTGTAGACCAACATCACCCAGCTCTGTTAGTGCCTCCAGGTCAGCTCTCAATGCTAGATTATGAGGATTCTCTCCTTCCGGTGATTCCCATCGAAACAACCTATATGATTGCTGCATGGTTAGAGTTCACAAATCCAAAATAACCAGGCAAAATTTACAACCAAATTTGAACCTTCTCTCTTAAAAAGGAGACACCCACCTATCTTTAGCTGATGGTATGTGTTGCCTTTGATATTAAGCAACCACCTCACAATGTTTCTGAAATGTTTGGAGTTTGGACAGTGGTTAACCGTTAACTTCTTTTGCTAACCAAAAGAAGTTAGTGATTGTTTGCTATTCAGTGATTTGTTGGGTACTTTAGCAAAATAAGTTAGTGATTATTTGTTGTTCAGTGATTTGTTGGGTACTTTGGAAGTGTCGCAATGCAATTGTCTTTCGAAACCTGACTCTCTAACCCTATTACACTAATTCTCCAAGTTTGTCATTGGCTTTCTTTTTGGGCTCTTTTGCAGGTAAAAGTGGATCTATGTGATCTACTAGAGGCTGCAGTAGATAGACTAAGGAATGTGGTGCTGAGAATGATGGCTACTATCAAAGTCTGGAATGTAGTAGTTAGGTTTTTACAGTGTTAGTTTTTTGTGGGACTTTCTTTGGGCTAGGTGCATCTATGAATGTTTTGCTTTCCTACTGTCCTTACTCCTTAGCATTTAGCAGATAGTTGCTTGAAGTATTAGAGGTGTTTTAGCTAGGCTTTTGGTGGATGTTGGTAACTTATTCACCCTGGAAAGCTAGATTTCTTAAAAACCTTCGTTTGTATGCTAGTTTGATTCATCGGTAATTGATGATGGGGCCTGCCCCTGTTCCCCCCCACCCACACACACACACACACAAAAAGAAGACACCGTACCATCATAGCATAAAAGATACATTTTGCAGCCAATACTAACCAACGATCCAGCAATTCATCTACAGTAAGCAAATAACAAAAAACAAGACCAAAATATGCCTCCTGATAAGGCCAACAACTCAACAAGTCAATGACCAGACAATAACTACTTACAAAAGCAGGAACTAATCTACATGCCCAAATTTACAGTTTCATCTTAAAGCATGGTCCATAATTAGGAAAAGAACACTAAGAGGAAAAAATTGCCCAGCAGTTGTCGATAATATTGAATGATTGCCCACCTTATCATATTATAATATTGGTTTCCACAAGCCTCTCAGACCATACATATCCAAGTTAGTGTTTATAATTACATGACTGAATCTAACAGTGGAAAAGGTGTACTTTATACCCTCAGTTCTTCCCAAAGTTATGTTTTCACCCCTCAAATCTTAAACCAGATAAAAACGATCCCTCAACTTTCCATATGGGATAGATTACCCCTGAGACCAAAACAAGGTGATTTTGTGCCATGTCTGCTGCTACAATGGCACCAACGCAACATTGTGCAAAAGATTGGTGACCTGTAAGTACATTTATCTCTCCCTCTCCATTTTGTTTCCCTATTCTTCTCTCCCCAAATCCTTAACCACATAGAAGAGGTGGCATGGCAGATGATCTCCTGCACTAATGTGGCGTCTGTGCCACCTTTGGTGACTGACATCACGGTTCAATCCCAAAATGCAGTGTTCTACTCTGGTTCTGGGGAATATCATGTGTCAATTTATTCACAACGCAGGTAATGTCTAAAATCATCACAGTTTGAACACTTGAGCCAATCACAATTCACAACCAACCAATACCATCAGCTGGCAACGGCAGCAGCAGAAACACAGGTAGGTACGTGTACGCAGGACACAAAATTGATTTGAGAGAAGAGTACCTGCAGCCATTGGGGAAGGCGCAGAGGACGCCGTCGCCGCGTGGGTGGACGGCCATCCTGTACGGCACCTGCTCCTCCGTTCCCAGCCTCAACACCTGCACCCCACCACCACCAACAGCAACGTCAAACCAGCGAGTCACCCTCGCGCGAGATCCGCCTGGAATCTGAGGGATCAAAGGAGGGATGGCCACGGATCGCTCACTCACCGGGTCGGAGGAGAGCGCCTCGGAAGCAGGGTCGAGCGCCGTGACTACGAGCGCGTTGGGCACGCCGCTCCTTCCCTCTCCGCCACCGCCCCCGAGCGCCGCCATGGGGGGCGGATCCGCATCGGCGGCGGCCGCGTCGTCCTCGGAGGAGGAGGAGGGCTTGAGGATGTGGGCGAGGGGCAGCCACGACGCGCAGTAGATGGGGAATCCGTACGTCTTCCCGCCGCCACGGCGCGCCATCGCCGGAGACGGAGGTGTAGAACGCGGGTGGAAGTTGGAACGGGAGATGACGGCCCAAAAGGCGTTGCTAGTTTGCGTTTTGCTGCGGTTTGACTTTTTACCGCTTTTATACTCTTCCATGTATGAGTAAAGCTTTTACTTTCGTCGTCTTATTTCAAACTAATATTGTATCCGTGCCACGCACCGATAAAAATAAAAAAACAATTAAAGTCAGGAGTTGAATTCTTTGCAACTTTAATTTAGTAGTTAGAAATATTATAGCAGCATCAAAGAATAATTACAGGTGCAAATCAAACTGTCATATCCTCAAATAATCAAATAAAAGCACAAGAAAAATATTTGCTTACAGTCCAAGCCATCAGGATAGTTTTGGGAGTTGGACTGCTCTTGGACAGCCCTTTAAAGTTCCTCCAGCGAAACTAATGATTAGGATAGCTTTGGGAGTAGGACTGTTAGGAAGATTGTGTGTGTTCCGCTTGAGTAGGGTCTCCCCTTTTATAGAGTACGCTGTGAAAATCGAGAACTCATCCATATAGAAAGAAAGCATTTTTCGATCATGACGCTCACATTAAATGGAAACAGATCAAACCAAAAAGGAAAGATCTCAGTATGAGGAAAGTCATTAGAGAAAAATATATCAGCTTACTAAAAAAGTTCTTTACATGGAAAATCTTTAATCGGAAAGACATCCATCCAATAAGGAAAATCCTTTAAATAGAAGGTTATTATACAGAAAGATATACATCAACTAAGAAAGTCCTTTAAATGTAAAGTTATTATACGAAAAGATATATATCTTATAAAAGGAATGATCTAGATAATCTGGAAAGTCTTGACTGGTCATTATGAAAATATGTGAGAGGAAAGAGATCGATCTAATCTCCTATAATTTTGCGCTGAAAGGAAATGCTGAGATTTAATATTTTTATTTTTAATAGAGTAAAGATAAAGGGCTGAGATTTTTCAGATGGTAGATGAAGCGCTGAGATTTACCAGATGGGTGATGTGTCCACTCTCTCAACTCGTCAATTATATAGTAGGGTAGATATGTACTTTCATCTCAAAATATAATTTTTTGAGTTCAAAATTTATTTCAAATATAGTACATCTGGAAATTAAAATATTTTCACATATAAGCCATGTAGTAAA
>KE372868.1:408578-430153 GCA_000418225.1 Zizania latifolia | reverse complement strand
AATTATATAGTAGGGTAGATAAATTACTAAATCTCTCGTCTAGCAATCCTATCTGATTGTCAACTAAATAGCATGGACTTCGCCATTAAACCATGGTAATCGAAACTGCCCTAGCTCTCTCAATCCAACTGAGTGTGATCACTAGACTTGACACTTTGCATCTCAAAACATGATCCACATTTCAACCATCGCATGCACATACTAACATAATAAATCCACCATTATTCATTGCACACAACGATCACGTACGTAATCTTAAAAATTTAGAGCTGTCAACATCGCAGAGTAGTTTAATTATTACAAGCATAAATCATAGACAACTTGACTGTTTATAAGCATAAACCAAATGCGGGCCGAGGAAACGACGCATCTGCTGCTGCTACGCTTGGAGGCCGAGGAAACGCAACATACACAATCGGTAGCTTAACCTCGCCCATCAAATTTTCTGAGCGTTGCTCAGCGATGTGAATGCGATCAAGTGAGGCGATGTCGACCTCGTCGCCGTCGCCGTCGCCGTCGTCCTCCCTCACCCGAGTGCTCCGAACGACGAACACGTCGTTGCACTGCATGCTCGGCAGTGGCTTCTCATGCAGCTTCATCGTTACAATGACGTAGCACTTGGACCATGCTGCCATGACGCCCTTGTCCGGCTGCGTGCTGTACTTCTTCTGGTTCGTCTTAGCATGGAACTCGACCAAGTCGTCTGAATTGTTTGTCAGTTGAAGAACGCACGATATCTCCTTGTTCATCTCGAATGGGAACCTCAGCTCATGGGGGTCGACCCCAAGAAACTCCTTACATTCAGTCCTCCGCAACTGCAATGAAGATCTCGATCGATCGATCGATCGATAGATAATTAGTAATTAATGTGATGATAGCACTGTAAAATAAGTTTACAGGCGCCCTAGCTAGCTACTCAACCCGACCAAAATTTTGGCAAGCATCATCAATTACCAAAATTTTAGCAACAAAATGAACACAACAATTAATCCTTTTGCCTATTAGGGCTTTACGGTACAACCCTTACCTTTTATCAACTTTAAATAATTTATTAACCGGCTATTGCAGTTTACATGTTTGATGTGTTTTTCCTTTTCTTGATTGATCTTTTTGTTTAATTCGGTAGGAACAAAATCCAGCTACTAAACATTTCAAAACAAAGCAACTGATTAATATATATTAATAATCCACTTTCCCAAAAACATAAAAAATAATAATAATTACTTCCTAGAAGATATGGACACTCGATCGACACTTATTTATGTACCTTAAAATTTGTCGATTAAAGTTTAGCCAAACAAGCTCTATTTTTAAGTGCTATTGTCACCAATCCATTGAGTCTTTCTATTATAATAGTAGAATAAAATAGGACTTGAACAACTTAGTTGACAAAAAAAATATCTTTTTGATAGATGCGACAGTCACATAAATGGTTAAGAAAATTTTGTATGAAATAACAATATTAGTAAAACAATGTTTCAAATACTTCATAATATTGAGAGTACACATAAATTCCTTAATAAAATTACGGAGGCCAGGAGAAGCAATCACTTAAATTATTACCAAGAAGAGGCTTCTCATGCTACTGATTTGTTTAACTGTATTTTGGGAAGTGACCAATCACTTATCCTTACCAATCAACTTATCTAGGCCGTCCAAATCAGACTTTGAAGGGATAGTCAAGAAAGTGGAAAAGAGAATGGCCTCATGGAAGGCAGGCCATTTGTCATATGGGGAGCGCATGATACTAATTGATGCTTGTTTGAGTAGCATCTCTATGTATACAATAGAGGTGTTTATTCTTCCTGAACAAACACATCACAAAATAGATAGCCTGTGGAGTAATTTCTTTTGAGAAGGCTTAGACAAGAAGAAGAGGTACCACATGATGAGGTGGGATGCTATGTGTGCTCCAAGAGATTATGGTGGAATGGGGTTCCTAGACACTAGAGCCTTCAATATAGCACTGTTAAGTAAGTGGGTGTACAAACTCGAATCTGGCCAGACAAGACTGTGCTTTGATCTTTTAAAGAAAAAGTACCACTTGAATAGAGGATTTCAGCAATCTTCTCCCGGGGGGGTCATTTTTCTGGAAGTGTCTCCATAAAGCTAAGTTTTGGGCTTACAAAGGTGGATGATTTAAGTTGGGGTCAGGAGACCGGTGTGGTACCAAAGCGTTCCTCTGAGTATTCAATTCAACAAGTTTTATGTGATTTGTCGCAACCCTCATGCTTTAGTGGTAGATGTGGTTTCAGATTTAGATAAGGGAGATTTATTCAGACGCTCATTGGGGGAGACAAAATTTGCAATGGATGAGGCCGAGAGAAGTGTTGAGTGAGGTGATGCTAACTACTGAACCAGATGAGAAGCAGTGGCTGATTGATAGCAAATGGTTGACAACCAGATCTTTATATCGGTTGATTACAAATAGATGGTGCATTGATACTGAAAATGGCCACATTTGGAAGAGTCATATACCTTTGAAGGTAAAATTTTTTCTTTGGTTGATGTTTAAAGGGAGAATTGAGGTGAGAGATCAGTTGAGGAAAATGAATTGGAGGGGGAGTCCAATGTGTAAGCTCTGCCTTCAGTTAGAGACTACAAACCACTTGATTTTTTAGTGTCCTCCGGGCTCCGGCTAAATTTCTGTGGTGCTTCATTCGTGATGCTCTGGGGTGGTCACATGTTCCAATCTGCAAGTGTGATCTTTCTGATGTCCTGGGGGTGCAAAAGAGTTCTAAACATAGGAGAGTTGTCCTGGGTGTTGTGGGGGCGAGTGCATAGGCACTATGGCTGTTAAGAAATGATTATATTTTCGCAACTCGATTTACACTAACTGTTTTCAGGTTATTCACAAGATGCTCATCTTTCTCACCCAGTGGCTGCTGCTGGTGCCAGTGCGCATAAAAAGAGAAGCTTCCCGCTGCTTGAACGACTTAGACTTGCTCCGTGCAAAGCTCCAACAGCTGATCCAGGTCACAAGCACGTCAAGCGGCCCTTCTCACTGTCGAAATAAACCAAAAAATCTCAAAGTTCCACTGACCGGTCCTTGGGTGCTAGACAACCTGTGAAGTGCTAGAATTTTGGGTTACACCCATATAAATATTTTAGAAATTTCTAAAGAAATCTCAAAGACCCATACCGAGCTCGGGACTCAGGACTCGGGGGTCGGCCTGCAGGAGTCGGGACTCGGCACTCGGGAGTCAGGGGTCCGCCAGTCGGGGGTCAGGACTCGGCACTCGGGAGTCAGGGGTCAACAGTCAGGACTCTAGCGGTCAGCAGTCAGGACTCGAGGGTCAGCCAGCCGAGCCCGACCCCATGTCCATCGAAAACCAACTCCTCGCATTGCGGGGACGCAGTCCCCTTTGGCCGTTCCGATCTTTTGGGAACTTGGCAGATTATTCGGGATATAAAAACCGACTCGATTTAGATCGTGATCGCGACACAAAATTGTGTTGCTCTCATATAAATACCTGTCTATCTAGCCGGTTCCATAGATGAGACACAATAGATTAGATCAAAATAGATCGATTTGCCTCTCCTCTCTGTTGCGCCGCCGCCGTAGTCTACTTCATCCCGTCCATCGGTGTGCACCGACGACAGGGAGAGCAGGTCTCCGGAACCTCTCGCTCTTGTAATCCTGTACCGGGAGAGGGCGAATAAGGTTTTTGGGAAGCGCTCCGCGCGACTGCTCATGTTCATCATCACGACACGTCTTCCGTCCACGTCTACCGTCAGTCGCCGTCAGGTACTACGACCCGACACTAATAGGAGCAACTCTGCACCGACCATGGCTTCATCTTCGACTACCGTACAATATGTACGCTACTTTACTATTCGGTTATTAATCATGTTTTGCGAAATCATAATTATTATATTCAAGTTTACTAGTGTGTTAAATGTGTACATGCTAATTCTTGCGGATGTCATGATTTATCTATTTCGGAAATTAATCTCGCAATTGCCTAATATTCCAACAATCCAAAAACCTTATTATAGGCAATCTGCAATTTATTCAATGGCTGGTTTTATAGATGCACTAAGGCCGAAAAATTTTTCTAGTGTGCATTTTAAGAGATGGCAAGCAAAGGTCCGTCTCTGGCTTACTGCTATGAATATATGGGTAGCGAGACTTGCAAACCTGAGGGCGAAATTTCTGCTGATGAGCAAAAGAAATTCGCCGAGGCCAATAATCTCTTCGTGGGATGCATTCTAGGCGTGCTCTCTGACCGTCTATATGATGTTTACATCACTGTGACAGATGCGAAAGAGTTGTGGGATGCTCTAATAGCAAAATATGATGCATCAGACACAGGTAGTGAACTATATCTTATGGAGAGTTTTCATGACTATAGGAAGGTGAATAACCGTTCTGTGGTAGAACAAGCTCATGAGGTTGTGTGCATTGTCAAGGAACTTGACCTCGTCAAGTGTCCTCTACCTAATAAGTTTGTGGCTGGTTGCATAATCGTAAAGTTGTCTTCTTCATGGAGGAACTTTGCCACTACTCTAAAACATCAGAGACAAGAGATATCAGTTGAAAACTTAATAGCGTCTCTTGATGTTGAAGAGAAAGCTTAGACAAAGAACGCTTCTGAGAAAGGAGGCGAGGACCAGTCTAGCGCAAAGTAGGTCCATGGGGTGGTCATGGCCCTAAGGGTGTGAGAAACCATTTGGTGAGTATGAATGTTCAATCTTTTTTACTTCTCGCAAATTGGTAATGTTGTAGCATACTAAAATTATTAACCAATGAAAATAATAACAAACACTTGTAAGATCGTCAAACATCTGAGAAATAAAGAAATCGACTTTCTCATACATATTGTGTTTGTTGTGTTTTAATAAAATATTTTTGTGTGTGTTTGTTTATCACGGAACTTTCGACTTCACTCAATAACAGTAGTTTTCCAACTGATATAAATCTAATGTTCTAACTAATTCTCTTTAATTTGCAGATTCAGCTTGACCAATCAGAGTATTTCATGGAGATTCATGGAACAAACGGTGGATTTACCACGGAACGTTTCGGTATTATAACATCGCTTACTTTAGTCACTAATGCCCGTAGCTATGGACCTTTTGGTGAGGAAATAGGAACCCCTTTCCATGTTCCTACTCAGGACGAAGGCAGCATTGTTGGCTTCTTCAGTTGCGTAGGTTCATATGTACACGCATTAGGCATCTACATGAACCCTAAGCAGAATGGAACGAAAAAAAGATGAGGTATTATATATCTCTCCCTGTTGATCAGTCTCTCTATCTCTTTCTTTCTGGCACAAAATATTAAGGGAAATTTTAAGGATTATCAAGAGGTTCCACAATTTTAGTGTAAATTTTGAGAGTGATTTTACAGTCCTTAAGAGATATCATAATTTTTAATGTTAATTTTGGTACTATCTCAGATAATAAGATGTATCAAAATTAACACTAAAAATTATAGTATCTTTAAGGACAGTAAAATTTCCTAGATTTTAGTATTTATCGGTGTCTCAGGTACTAAGAGTTACCAAAATTAATACTAAAATTGCTGATACCTCTTAATACTTCGACGGTAAGTTCACTCAAATATTAAATTGGCATCGGTTGGTAATCACCCATCGGTGCTGTTATGGTATCTCGGCAGCAGGGTTAAAATGGCACCGATAGGATGCTGTTCTTATAACTGATATAAAAAAGGTCTAATTGTGTCGATCGGTTCTATAACTAGTCCATAAAATATCTCCAACCGATAAATAATATATATTATGTGTGCTAGCTCTCTCTAATCTTTTTCGACCTTTTCTTTGCGTCATCTTGTACGCATTTGTGAGGCTGGGATTGTCAAGATTGGGCCATGGGGTGGAAATGAAGGGAAGGCACACGAAATGGAGGTTCCACCTCGCCGTCTTCAAAGTGTGACAGTACGCAGTAGCGTCATTGTCGATTCACTCGAGTTTTCATATAGTGATTGGAGTGGACATAAGCACACTATTGGTCCATGGGGCGGTCCTGGTGGCAATGCACATAAGGTAAGTGACTGATTAGTTTTTCAAGTCAAGCTAGGATCCATATATCATCCATTTATTTTAGAGAAATTTTTTAGAGTAATTTTACAGTCCTTGAGAAGATACCAAGAGGTACCATAATCTCCTGGTACCTCCTTAGAGACTGTAAAATCACTCTTTATTTTATTTTTAAAAAAGAGAGTACACCACAACAAACTTGTTAGGTTGAAGCTCAATCTTGATGGATCAAAACAATTAATTAAGGATGAAATGATGAGTGATATGCAACATAGTAGAAATACTATGATAGTGACAATCAGGGTCATTCGGCTAAGGAAATAACGGGCCTGTGCCAAACTCTAAACATAAATATAGGTTAGACGAGATTTGAGATGATATCTTACAACCATAGTGTATAGTAGTTTTGGTCATGACAATCAAAAAACGGGACGTCAAATAGATTGGATATTTTTGTGTGACTGAACCACTCAACTTAGGTTATAAACATAAAGCAGATCGACGCATATATAGAATGTATACCCAATGTTTTTAGCCTAATTCCGGGAAAATGCTTGCACACAATATAGTTTGAAATCTTAATTTGGAGATCAGCAGTTAATTGCATGATAGCTAGAGTAATATGCAATTATATATATTCTAGTTGGTATATCCATCACCATTGGTTGTCTCATTTACAACAAGTAGGTGGTTTAATTTCCCTCTGTTGCAGGTTCAGCTTGGCCCTTCAGAGCTTTTAGTTGGGTTTTCTGGAACAACTGGTCCATCTACAATTGCAAATAATGCCGACGTCATAAGCTCGCTTACTTTGATTTCTAATGTCCGTAGCTACGGACCATTTGGTAAAGTCGGAGGAACTCATTTCAAGGTTCCAATGCAGAACAATGGCAGCATCGTTGGATTCTTTGTTCGAGCAGGTCTACATGTTAATGCGATCGGTGTCTATGCCAATCCTGAACAGGAAAATATCGAACAAGAGGTACAATACTGAAATCTCTGTCTTTCTGATCCCTAGAGCTTTTAGTGTGGTCTCTACTCTCTACTGAGACCAGTGTTATTTATAGAGCACTATTAATTATACTGATACTATAATAGCATATTACGGTACAATATTTATCTTTTTAAGAGTAATAGTTTATATTAATCTATACCCTTGATTTTATTTGGGATTAAAAATAAGTTGAAATAAGAGAAAAATCAGAAAGGTTGGAGAAAAGGAAAGAGGCGCCATGCATGCAGCAGAGAAAAATCAGGCGGCAGCAGAAATAACTCGAAGATTGCTGAAAAAGAGACACCATGCACCGGAAAATTTTGAATATTGGAAAAATTAAGGAGACCTCTACCGCATCAGACAAAAATATATAAATATAAAAGACAAATTTTAAGATACATTGAATTAATATGAAAAATAGATCTAACGGTCACGATTAAAAGAAGTTGATGGCTTACCTCCAAGAAGGTAATAGATCATCCTGATCTAATGAACGTAATTAAAAGAAGTCGATGTCTTACCTCCTAAGAGGTAATATAGGTTACCTTATTTTTTTAATCAATGATTAAGATTAATTTTATCTCTTATCTCTTTAAAAGATAACATATATACCGTAAAAGAGCCCTTATAAAAAAATAAGGTTGATCAATTACCTCCTATGAGATAATAGGTCACCATCTTTAATCCTAAATATTAGATAAAAAATGAACGATTTATAATATTTCAGATGTACCGTAAAATTTTCCTATTATAATTAAACCTTAAATTATAAACCCTAAACCGACTGATAGTATTATACTATCAGTATAATCGATCTTAGCCATCGATTTTGAAAAGTAATTTAGTATTTTAGTTGATCATATTTTAAATATGATCGTCATTAGGGATATCTTTTTCGTTGTCCGGTTGTCATCTACGCATCACTTATTTTTTAGACGTTTTTACCATTTCTAAATTTTACTGTCAATGATCAAGATAATATTAAAAATCAATTTTTTAACCATCAAATGAAAAGAAATGACATATTAAGATTCAATGTACATCTGTACTACCGGTAGAACGTGGAGTACGTAAAAATGTTCGATCTATCAGTATGTTCTTATTATGTTTTTGTTTGGCATCGTAAGGCTGGGGTTGCGAAGATGGGGCCGTGGGGTGGAAACGGAGGGGGTGCTCGTGACATCGACACCACCGTGCCGCCCCGTCGTCTGGAAAGCATCACACTTCGCAGCGGCGTCATCGTCGACTCACTGGCGTTCACGTACACCGATCACAATGGACAGCGTCGCGCTGCAGGTCCGTGGGGCGGCAATGGCGGCATATCTAATGAGGTTGAGAAGCATTTATCTTTGTCAAGTGCACCCGTTTATTCAACCATTATATTCCTTCTTCAGCCAGCCATTAATTCCTCGTCGTCGTCGTCGTCGCATATATGCAGATTGAGCTCGGCCCTTCCGAATACGTGGCTGAAGTCGACGGCACAATCGGTCCATTTCGTAGCTGCGCCAGTGTTGTCACGTCACTCCGCTTTGTCACCAATGCCGGGAGCTACGGGCCATTTGGACAGGGAAGGGGGGCTAGTTTCCAGGTTCCATTGCACGGCGATGGCAGAATCGTCGGCTTCTTCGGCCGTTCCGGTCGTTTCGTCGATTCGCTTGGTTTCTATTTTGTTCCTGATGTTTGACTTCGAGTGTTGTTCATCCATCCATGCATCATGCGTGCGTGCGTATCTTAACTGTACCATCTGTTCTTGCCATTTCGTCATTACTGATGTCTTTGCGCGCGCATATTCAAGTATTGACGCTACGGACTACGGTTGATTATTCATCTGGGAAGATCTCGAATGAATCTAGTTTAATTTTTTACTGCCTCTTTCACCAGGAGATATTGCATCATGATCTGTATTTTCAACATGTTTTACATTATATATATGAACTACGTACGTCGAGAGCTAATTATCACTGACGATCAATTTTCTTAATTTGGCCCCCCTTCTATAGACAGCTTATATCTAACTTATACTTAAAAAAAGTCATAAGTTTTATAAGACAAAATTTATTATTCAAATAAGCCATAAGCTTGTATTAAATCCTATTGGTAAAAAACCCCATATTTTAAGGCATTCTGAGCTTATTTAGATCTCCACTTCATTCAACGTTAAAAAACTTGTTTAAAATAATGATATTATCAATTAAATACCGAATAAATAAGTCTAGAGATAATACAATATTTTCACATACCACACAGATAATAACTCAGATTTTAAAAGCCGTTTAGAACAGTACAATGAGTTATTTAGACTGTTAATAGAAGGAGGTCTTAGTCTTGTTGTGGGGACATGAGTTGATGAGGGGTTAGTGATTTCAGTAAATGTTGAGTTCCAACTGGCTAAATCGTTGTTGCTTCCAGCAGCTTGAGCTTGCCCTGATTCGAGCCTGAAAACGCGCTTGTTTCTGATGTCAGCTCGTTCAGAGTTCTACATGAGATAGATGCGACCTCCGTATCTGTTGTTACGTCACAATCAAATTACATCTTGCTTCCAAGATTGTCCAAACAATTTCACCTGTGCTTTCGAGTCTGCTTCGAATAATCTACTTGTGCATCTACCGGTTCCACTGGGCGATGTTGCATGATGACCTGCGCATGATGTTCTGCATGCATGCAGTATCTATCACAGATGTTCACAGGAGCACAACATGTCTACCTGTTCCACTGGATGTCGTTGCATGATGTTCAACACTATCGAATAAAAGGTATTCTAGATGTGCCATGGACTATACTAAATTTTAACCTAGAAGATCCCTTAAATCGACACACTTAAACTCTCTACTTTCCGGACCGTTAGGTCATAGAGAATGATAGACTCGTCGGACAGACTCGTCGCGCCTGACACCTCCTCCACCCCTGCCTGAGTAGGGTTAAAAATTTTTAAATGTTGAATAGAAACACCTAACAAAAAAATTTCTAGAATCCACACTGCAATTATTTGAGAAGAACAGCAACAGGATATCGCCGTCAGATTGTCACCCATGTCTGAACTCATGCCTGGAAAACTTCTAACGAGATTTGGAAGGCTCTGAGATTTTTCCAGATCTTATTCTTGTCTGGATGTCTCTGTATATGTGGACCCCAACATGAGAAATTTTTCAAGCCATGAAAATTGTAAGTCTAGTGCTATATGCTTGACTACTGTTGCTTGACCAATAATTGCCAGTCTTTTACTTCAATCTAATCTATGATTTCTTGAGATCAATGAGTAATTGAGTACACTACATAAGAAAATTGTATGCCTATGCTAGTGTGATACTCATATTAAGGAAGTGGAAGTGGATTAGTGGTGGGTCCAACCAATTGGGAATTATGCCTCTTGCATGTGTGTGTGTGTCAAGTTGCCACTAGGCCCCTTTGTTTCCACAAAATTACAAGTTTGTGCAATATGCATGTATTTGGTATTTATACATGCAAAAGAAAAAGGTGAAACTTGTATTGCATGCCCATCTACGTTGGGCAGCAACAATCAAATTCGTAGATAAGTCTGTAATTTTGTGTGTGTTCAAAATATCTCTGTTTGTTTGTAAGGTGGAGGCTTGTCTAGCTGTATGCTTCTTATCTACTTCCATCGATTGTGAGTGTGACCATTGACTACTGGGTAGACTTCAGAGAAGAAACATGTGAGTGTGGTGTGTGCGTGTCTTCTATGTAATCAAAAAACAAGAAGAAAAGGTTCGAGTGCACCATTATCAATTTGACCAAAATAAGTTGCATGTTAGTCTCCAGCTTTCATTTATGCTCTGCCATAATTTATAAGCACTCTACTCGTGAAGAAGGGTCAAATTAGGTTTTCAAAAGTCATCACTCTTTGTGCTGGGCTCACACACACACACACACAATTTCACAATCCACTCCACAAGTCCACGGTGTAGCATGAACACTTGAAGGTGAGCAGTGAGCTAGCTATGTGCTGCTCATGGAATCCACGTTCTTTCACGCAATTTCAGATCTAAGATTTTTTTTGAGCTGATTAAATCTAGCTCTAAAAATTCTTGAATCCGGAGATGTGGATGGATTAAGGGTATTTAATCAAGTCATATGATTTTTAATTTAGACTAAAAAAGTTTAACACACTCTATTTTATTATACAAATTGCATATCCAACATGAATATTACAATTAGAATTGTACCAAATATGACCTTAGTCCATGTCCTATGGATCAACTGCCTTTCAATTTCTAGCCCTATTTGATCTTGTTCCTGCATCAGGGCATGCTCATTTCTTGCCCCAGAAAGCTGGGAATAGATCAAATCCATGGAATCCAGACTGTTTTTAGGAGGACAGGGGGATGAATGAGGATGGAGTTGGAACAATGCCAGGCATCACTAAGTGGGAGCAGAATAAATACTTGCCACGCTCACAGGATTCCATAATTAAGCTTTTTGCAAAGATTTTTCTGGTCATTTTTAGTTGGGGTGGTGATCATGTGGCTAAGATAGAATCTTAGTTGTGTGGCACACATTTTGAGCTTCACTGATGAGAAGGTCAATCTTACTGATTTTTTAAAAGAAGCTCAGCTCTAGCTAGGCTCTAAATTTTAGGAGGTAAGAATTGTAATAAATATGACATATTAATAAATAATGTATTATATGCTTCACGCAACTTTCCTTTTCCTGGTGGATCTCTTTTCTTAAATCGGTAAAATCAAAATCTGACTACCAAATATTTGAAAAAACAACAACTAATTAATATACATTAATATTTTATTTTTCAAAAAATATAAAGATAAATATAATAATTATTTGTGACCTATTACCTCCTAAGAGGTAATATGTTGTCTTCTTTAATTATGGTCATTCGATTGATTAAGGTGAATAGTCAACACTTTTTTAGTATACCATAAAATTTGCCAAAAAGAATATATTGACACTTGACAGGCACAAGTGGATGCCAATCTTGTGCTTGTAGACTTCCATGGTGAAGAGTTTTTAAATATTTTTTTGGTGAATACTCTTCTTTTCACAGATAATAACAAGTTCTTATCCACCAAAATGGGATGAGGTGATCCTCTTTTATTCTTATTTCTGAAGTAGAATAATGGCTGCGTTTCCCTGATCAATCTGAGGAATAAATACCATGAAAAAGAGACTGACTGAAGAACTATAGGCCACAGTTTTGCATTACAACTAGGAAAGCTTCCAATTTTTGATACCCCATTTTTTATGCTGAACTTTGGCAATCTCCAGTCTCCAACTGTATAACAAATGTACTTAGAAACATCCGTATGTACTCCGTTTCATAGTATTATAACTTAGGACCGGATTTGATATTTCATAGTACAATAAATTTAGACACTATCTAGATTCAACGTTATAATATGAAATATCATATCCGGTCCTATATTATAATATTATAGAATAGATGATCTACTTTGTATCATAATGCAGCCAGCTTGTTATATGTGTTTTTCCTTTTGTTTTTAGAAAACGCGGAAAACTTCTAAAAAGCTCAGAAAAATGTCAACGGTCAAAAGGGCATCTTGCTTACATTATACCACATCCGTTCTAAAAAAAGATGGCGTTTTGAAAATCAACAGGGTTTATAATGTATGTGTTTTTGCTATTTTTTCTATTTATATATTTATAAACATTATTAAAAATATAACTACATTAAATTATTTTTATGACAATCTACTAATATTAATTTTTACATATCTAATCCTAATTTTTTTAATCTAATAATATTTAAGATTTCGAGGCCTAACTGCATGCATTCTAGAATACTATTTATTTAAGATAAGATTGAATGAATGTATACCACATCATGGAACCTTGCAACCATAGGCACAAGAAAAGATGACACCATGTAATACTTAATTTGGTTTAGTATATCATCAATTTGTAGCAGGGGAATATAGATAGTTAGTGTTGGTGGGCAACTGTAATTATTACAGCAATGATTCCACAAATATTTTAATCTACTCTGGTTACTTTCAGGTAGCAACATCCAACAAATATATAAAATATATAGCAACTTGCAACTAATAATATTAATCAAGTGGCAATAAAGAACAACATATAATCTCAGCACTGTATGACTGTGGTGCCCTAGTCCACTAAGGAAAACATGATGATTTGTCACTCCGAAGATAAACCTCTTAATTATATTGTCATCCCGTAATAATAATATATGAGACTATATAAGTCAATAACATATGTGTTATTATAGAAAAAAATCAAAATTATTTCTTGATGATAATAAATAATCAAATCTCTCAGTTTAAAGACAAAGAGCAAAGCGGGACAGCGCTACTTCTAATTTGTCTACCTTAGATTGTCGTTTTAGATCATACATGACACTCCATGATTCGTAGACCAACATCAGTATCAAAATCGAAGCAAAAATCTAACTTATTCAAGAAATTATGTCCTAGATATCCCAATACACCTTCTGGAACCATTTGTATAAACCTTTTTTTTGCATGATTGAATCCACGTAGATATGGTCCAAAATCCTATATCATAAATTGAGTGGGACCAGATTCAGAATGTTGCTCAGAAATGTGAACAATGCGGGGTCATTTGAGTAATTACCCTACTGACAAATTACGACGGGTCAATGGGGGCAAGGAAGCAGAGTCTCCTCAATAATTTCAAGGCACAAACTCCTGTCCTTTTAGTTCAACATTCCCTATGCCTGATACTCAAACAAAATCTCATGCTCACACAGGAGGGCCTATATATATGTTAGGAGTTTTAGGGTCTCTTTCAAGACAAATTTAGTTTATTTATAAATCAATTTAACCTTAATAGTCTAAATAAATTATTGTTCAAAAAAGCTCTAAGAAGCTCATTGTATTGTTCTAACGGTTTCTAAAATATAGACTTATTATCTACATACTATACTAAAAAATAATTTATTACCTTTTGTCGGGAATATGATCCCGGGCTACCTCCCGAGCGGTTTTAAGCCGACCAGTCAAGGGTCAAAGCCCGCTATGAGGATAGTGACGGAGAGCTGAAGGCGTCCGAGTCCAGCACTCGGGCGAGAAGCCCTCCTGACCACCTGAATTCGGACAGTCCCCATTAAGATTTAGGCCGTCATTAATCTCCATAATCCCGCAGTTATTAGTGCGGTTATCCTCTGTGTTATTACCTACAATATGACCGTTTATGTCATTAATACGTCATTAGTGGAAATTTATTCATCATTTGTAACCCCCGATCTCTTCCATATAAAGAGATCGGAGGGAGCCTGAAAAGGCAAGTTTGGACGCAAGCAGACACACATCCAGAAGGTAAATTCAGACTCATACAACCTGAAGCACCTATACGCTAAAGGCTATTCAAGTCCGAAGCACATTCCATACACAGGATTAGGGTTATTATCCTTCGGAAGGCCCGAACCTGTCTAAAATCCCATGTCTCTGTCTCTTTGATCGAGATAACCATTAGATCATAGCACCGCACCCCCTTTTAGCCTGACCAAAAAACCTCCCTACGGGCACCCCTGTAGGGTACTGTTGTCTTACACAACGATAGTTAGCGCGCCAGGTGGGGACGGGTGCGTTTGTGTTTTTCAAACTGATCAAATGGCTGTTGTTTGCAAAGTTAGCACCCAGGTTCCCGTTGGAGCGGTGCTCACTTTCGGAAGTTTAACTTTCGTGGGTGATTGCATGCACCAACTGGTGCAGACTACTGCCACCTCGATGAGGGCGAAATCTTCACGCACTGCGATAGTGCGTTCTCCGGTCCCCAAGGCGTCTGAGCGCTCAGGTCTGCCCAGGGCACCTGTTACGAACATTCAGGAGTCCAAGCGTTCAGCTCCGTCTAGGGTTCGTCCGCTTCACGCCGCCGACTCGCCCGTCGACTTCGTCATCTTCGCTGGACCAGAAGGGCGAACGGTCTAGCGGCATCAATTCACCAAGGTCGTTTCCAAGCGACCTCACCACCAGGCCGCATCGTTAAACCGATGCCCTCTCCAAACGTCGTTATGACGATCACGGGGGCTGTCTCCGACGACGAGCCTTCCAATTCCGCTGAGTCTAGCACTCACCAACACCAGCGCCGTGAGCGCAATGTTGCTCGCTTAGCACGTCGCGCGAGGGTCCGTGCTACAGCCGGTACCTCTCGCCAAGGCGCCTCAGATGCCTTCGCCATGGACTTCGAAGGTCATGCCGTGTACCGCACGTCGACCGTGAACCTCCTCGCCATCGAGAGGGCGCTAGCCGCCCTCCCCGACTCACCTGAGCTTCAAAGGGCTTGGGCAATGACCTAGGCTGCTGCTGCCCAGATTACCGAAGTGGCACTACCCGCACGGTCAAGATCGCCAAGGCCGTCCACACGACCAAGGTGTTTGCCGGCCAGACTCCGATCCTCCAACCGGAGGTCGATGTCCTGATCGCCTCGGCGGTCGGAACGTTCGTCGGCAAGATCCCAGTCTTCGAACCGGAGGACGGCGTCCCGATCGCTTCTGCCATCAACACGTTCGCGTCCGCGCGAGCATCTTGGGAGCTCCTACTCGGGGGATGCCCGAGAATACATCAACCAAGCGCGGGATGCGCGTAACACCATTTCTCGCCGCCGCAGTGAATGCGAGCATAGCGAGCTCCATCGTCGAAATCTATTTGACCGGAGTTATGGTGCGCTCGGGGCAAACCGACCTGACACCGACATCTCACGCCACGATGTCTTTCCAGCCTTCTCTGAGAGCCTTCGTCGAGTAGAGTGGCCCCGAAATTTCCGCCCGACGGGAGTTATGCCTTACGACGGCAAAACTGACCCTTCACAGTGGCTGCGGCTGTATTATACGGCCATTTGCGCAGTCGGAGGGGATCAAGACGTCATGGCTAATTATCTCCCCGTGATGTTGACTTCGGCCGCCATCAGCTGGCTAGCCGGACTCCCGGAGAATTCTATAAACTCCTGGGACGAGTTGTGTGATGCTTTCATCTCTAACTACCAAGGTACTTGGCAAAGACCGGCCTCGCGTCACGATCTACGCCAAGTACGCTAAAAAGATGGTGAGTCCTTGAGGGACTATATCTGTCGCTTCTCCGAGCGCCGGAACGTTGTCGCAAGCATCTCCAACACCAACGTGATGTCCATCTTCTAAGATGGTTTGCGGAAGCCCTCAGAGCTGTTTCGCTATCTGGTGATGCACGAGCCGAGCGACCCTGGTGCGATGATCACTATCGCCGAACAATTCGCCAGCGCTGAGGACGCCGAGCGGGAGCAATTGCACCCAAAAGCTCAATAGTCCGACAAGGCGAAGAAGAAGAAAAATGATCGTCGCTAGTCTCCTTCACGCGATGATCAGGACAAGCCCGAATCCTCCTCCCACAATCAGAACAAAAATAGGAAGGGCAATGAGATCATGGTCGCTGACAAGGATTCCCGACCGTCTGGTCGGAACAACTCGGCATTGCAGGAGGTATTAGATAAACCCTGCATAATTCATCCTAACAGCAACCACACCACCCGCCGGTGTTATCAGCTACAGAATCAGCTGGTGAAAGAGGCGGAAGCAAATCCCTAGTAAGACAAGCGTCGCCGGGACGACAAGAAAAAGAAGTCCAAAAAGGACGACGAAGGCGCCGAAGCGTCTCTGGTGACAAACGACTTCTAGGAGCCCGCCCGAACGGTCTCCATGATTTTTGGTGGCGCAATCGCCACCGAAACCAAGCGCCAACAGAAGTTGATGTCCCACCGTGTCAACACCATCAGCACCAAGCCGACTGAGCACCTACGGTGGTCAGAGATCCCGATCTCCTTCAACCGCGAGGATCAGTGGACGGACGTCCCCAAGCCAGGACGCTTTCCACTGGTCGTCGACCTGGTCATCCTCAAGGTCCGCCTCAAGAGAGTGTTGATTGACGGCGGCAGCGGCCTCGACGTTCTATTCAAAGGAACGCTAGCTGCACTCGGCATCGCCGAATCCTCCCTCCAGAAGACGGATACGCCCTTCTATGGGATTGTCCCAGGGAAGGCCTCCATACCACTCGGCACTATCACTCTGCCAGTCACGTTTGGAACTTGGGACAATTATAGGACTGAGCATATCAAGTTTTACATCGCTGACTTTGAGACCGCTTACCACGTCGTGCTTGGGCGGCCGTCCCTCACCAAATTTATGGCGGTACCCCACTACGCATATCTGGTCCTTAAAATTCCTGGACCAGGTGGGGCCTTCTCCGTGAAGGGGGATGTTGCCACCTCGCATGCCTGCGAGCGGGATAGCCTCGCCTTGGGAGAGGCCACGGACATTTCTGTTCGGATGGAGGAAATGGTCCAAGACGCCAAGATGACGTCGACCACCAGCATGGAGCTCCCGATTGCCGCACCATCTACGTCAAGCCTGATGTCCTCGCCTGCTGAGTACAAAAGTATTCAGCTCTTGGACGCTGACCACTCCAAGACGGCGCAGATCGAGACGGCGCTGGATCGTAAATAGGAAAACGCGCTCGTCAGCTTCCTCCGCTCCAACATCGACATTTTTGCTTGGCAGCCATCTTATATGCCTGGCGTACCTCAGGAGCTGATCGAGCATGAACTCCATGTTTTCCTGACCGCCCAGCCGGTCAAGCAGAAGATGCGCAGATTTGCTCAAGATCGCAAAGAAGCCATCAAAGAAGAAGTCGCACGCTTGTTAGCAGCAGGATTTTATAAAAGAGATGTATCATCCCTACTGGGTAGCAAATTCGGTCCTTGTAAAAAAGAAAAATGGGAAATGAAGAATGTGCATTGACTACACCGATCTCAATAAGTGATGCCCTAAAGATCCGTTCCCGCTACCGCGTATTGATCAAGTGGTCGACTCTACTGCCGGCAGTGCCCTTTTATGCTTCTTGGATTGCTACTCGGGCTACCATCAGATCAGCCTGAAGGAGGAAGATCAAGAGAAGACATCATTCATCACCCCATTCGGCGCCTACTGCTACACGTCAATGCCTTTTGGGCTGAAGAATGTGGGGGCTGCGTACCAGAGGGCTATTCAACGTTGTTTGGCTAATCAGATTGGCCGCAACATTGAGGCTTATGTGGATGATATCGTCATCAAGTCCAGAAGACCAGAAGATCTCATCGCCGACCTCCAAGAGACTATAGACAACCTTCGCAAATTTTGATGGCGGCTCAACCCGGAGAAATGTGTCTTCGGGGTGCCGACTGGAAAGCTACTCGGGTTCATAGTCAGCAGTCGGGGAATTAAAGCAAATCCTGAGAAGATCTTCGCAATTTTGAACATGAGCAAGCCTAGCAGCGTCAAGCATATCCAGCGCCTAACAGGCTGCGTGACATCACTTGGTTAGTTTATTTCTCGACTAGGTGAGCACGGAATGCCCTTCTTCAAGTTGCTAAAAAAAGAATGTGATTTTGCATGGACACCGGAGGCTGATCAAGCATTCGCCGACCTCAAGAAGTTTTTATCTTCTCCGCCTGTCTTGGTTGCGTCGACTCCTAGTGAAACACTCCTCCTCTACATCGCCGCCATGACCCATGTGGTCAGCACCGCCATGGTTGCCGAGCGACCGGAGGAAGGACATGCCTATCTAGTTTAAAGGCCGGTATATTTCATATATGAGGTGCTCGGACCATCTAAAGTCCGATACCCCCAGGTCCAAAAGCTGTTGTACACCATCCTCATCACCGCCCGGAAGCTCAAGCATTATTTTCAAGCTCACTCGGTGGAGGTGATCACAGAATTTCCACTCGGTGATATTTTACGGAATCGAGATGCGACTGGTCGGATTGTGAAATGGGCCATTGAGTTAGGAGAATACACTCTTAACTTCAAGCCCCGCACCGCCATCAAGTCCTAAGCCCTCGCTGACTTTGTAGCCAAGTGGACTGAGATCCAACTCTCACCCGCAAGTGATCGCCAAGAGCATTGGGTCATGTATTTTGATGGGTCTCTCAGCATTGACGGAGCAGGAGCTGGAATTCTCCTAATATCCCCTCAAGGTGAAAAGTTAAGATATACTCTCCAGCTATTATTCATGGCGTCTAACAATGCAGCCGAATACGAAGCTCTTCTTAATGGTCTGCGCATCGCTATCTCCCTTGGGGTTCAAAGATTAATGGTATATGTAGATTCTAAATTGGTTATTAGCCAAGTCAACAAAGATTGGTCTTGTACCAGCGAGAAGATGGATGCTTATTGTCAAGAGATCCGCAAGCTAGAGGGAAGTTTAGTGACCTTGAGTTCCAGCATGTTCCCCGGGACGAGAACTCGGCTGCTGACTTCTTGGCCAAGCTAGGCTCGTCCAGAGCCCCTATGCCGAGTGGTGTTTTCCTCCAGGAACTCCCGAAGCCATCAATTCAACTTGATGAAGAACAACCTTCGGAGACTCAGCAAGCCCCATCAGTTTTGGTTATTACCGACACTAAAGACGACTGGCGAAAGCCGATCATCGATTTCATCCTCACTGCCAAAGCTCCTGAAGATAAAAACGCAGCAATTCATCTATCCAGAAGGAGTAAACAATATGTTGTAGTGGGATCAAAGTTATATAAGAGAGCAGCTTTAACCCGAGTACTCATGAAGTGCGTCAGCAAAGCAGAAGGCTTAGAAATTCTCAAAGAAATTCACTCGGGCATATGCGGAAATCACGCCGGCGCTCGGACTCTGGTCGGCAAGGCTTTTTGGTCAGGCTTTTATTGGTCGACTGCTAATGAAGATGCTAAGCTACTAGTTCACAGCTGCCTAGGTTATCAATTTTTCACCAAGCAACATCATCTCCCTGCTCAAGCACTCCAGACCATCCCGGCCTCATGGCCGTTTGCATGTTGGGGGCTCGATATGGTCGAACCATTTCCAAAGGCTGCTCAGGGTTATGATCGTCTGTTTGTAGCCATTAATAAGTTCACCAAGTAGATAGAAGTAATGCCGCTAAGGACAAGCACAGCTAAGAAGGCTGCAGAGTTCATCCAAGCCATAATATATCGTTATGGCATTCCTAATCAGATCATCATAGACCTAGAAACTCAATTTACCGGCAATGACTTTTGGGAATTCTGTCAGGAATGGTGTATTGAAGTCAAATATGCTTCTGTTGCACACCCGAGAGCCAACGGTCAAGTTGAAAGAGCTAATGGCATGATATTACAAGGGTTAAAGGCTAGAATATTTGATTCCCTCACTAAATATGGCAGTCGGTGGATGAAAGAATTGCTAGCTGTTCTTTGGGGTCTTCGAACTCAGCCGAGCCGAGCTACTGGTCGGACTCCGTTCTTTCTTGTGTATGGGTCGGAGGCTATCCTACCAGTAGATATGTTGCATGAGTCCCCCATGATTCAGCATTATGAAGAAGGTGCAGCCGAGCAGACAAGAGAAGAGGACATTGATAGTCTTGAAGAAGCTCGTTTAGCAGCTGCGATACAATCTGATCGGTACCAGCAAGGATTGCGAAGGTACCATGACCGTAATGTTCATGGTTGGTCATTCCAAGTGGGAGATTTAGTCCTTTGCCGAGTACAATCAGCAGTCGGCACCCACAAGCTATCAGCTCCATGGGAAGGACCATACATCATCTCCGAAGTCACCCGACCAGGATCATATCGCTTAATTCGTGAAGACGGTCAAAAAATTACGAATTCATGGAATATTGAACATCTTCGGCGCTTTTATCCTTGATAAAGCAAGCTAAGTTATTGTTTTTCAATAAAGATGTTCGACTTTCATTTGCTATCTTTCATTATTTTTGCCTGACCCCGAGTGTTTAAAGTCTTATCGCTCAACTCGAAACTCATGATCCGCTCTGATCGAGTTAAGTTCTTCTTTTTACCCGCTCAAGGGCTTAGCTTGGCTATTCTGTGATCTACCCGATTGCTTTTCATCATGACGTTTCGACTACATGTGACGCCTATGGTTCAAAACAGCGTGCATGTGGCTCAAGTTTCCCTACGCTATGGACCTAGGATATAACATACAGTTGAACATTCATACTGAGTGGTCGAGCACAGAACAAACTTAATATTAAAAAACGATGGTGTTCCATTACATCAAAATATATAAAATTGCATATTGTCTACAATTTTTCTACTCGGCAGGTGCATCTGGATAAATCTGAATGTCTGAGATTAAGGCATCAGCTGTTTCTTCCACCTCTGAGTAGATGCGTGGTATTTCAGAGTCCTCGATGCTTGCCGGCCACCCCGCTCGGATGTAGTCCAAATAAGCCATTGGATACAACGCTCAGACAATCCCGAGGGTGTGAATTGCCGCCGTTCGAGTAAAGACTCGGGTTTGATCCCGTAGACGCATCTCTGCTCCTTCAATCCGCGCGAAGGACTCCTCCGCCGACCAGACCGTGCTGGATGGCACCTCATCAATCATCTTGATGAGCGTCTCGGCACTCGCCCGGTAGCAGTCTCACTGCCCTTGGGTGCTAGCCAAGCGCTGCTCCAGGTCGGCGAATTGGGCGTCCACTCGCCGCTGAAGTTCTGCAAACAGAATACAATTTCAGGAAATGCTTTAATAAAAGCAGAGTACTAAGAAATCTGAGTTGGTGATCCGTACTTTTGTACTCACCCGACCACTTGTTAGTGGCTGCCTCAGACTTCTTCAGCTCCTCTTCGAGCTTCGCCACCCT
>KE372868.1:397172-407528 GCA_000418225.1 Zizania latifolia | reverse complement strand
TGGTTGTGTCAGACTCGGCGGTGGTGTCGACACGGAGGACGACGACGCAGCAGCACTTCCGATCGCCAGAATCCCCGCAGATGTCTCCGAGTCGACGCCCGCCTCCCCGGTGAAGGATGAGGGGATCTTCGGAGCCCCCTGAGTCGTCGCAGCTTTCGTCACCGCCGTCGCCGTAGCCGCCGACGTCTTCACCCTTTTTGCCCGAGGAGGGCAAATTTCTTTGCCCTTCCTCTTCTTGCCAGTCGGCCCAGCGAGTGGGTCGATATTTTTCTCGCCGACACCTCGAGGTTGCTTAGGTAACGGCGCCAACAAGCAAAAAGCCTCCCGACCCTATACAGTTCAAGGATTAGCACTCGACAGGTGATATTATCAAGATTCAAAAACTTTAAAGAGCAAAAAAGTAACAAGAACTTACTGATGGTCGGGGGTTGCTGAGCTTGAACGGCTGGGGGTCGGCATCAGGATTGAGCCCCAGCCGATTGGCGAAGAGTGACTTCGTCCTCCTCCTCACCTCATCAGAGTTGAGGTACTCGGCCCTCTCTCTGGTCGGGTCATTGAGGCCCGAGTACTCGAACACCGGATGAAGCCGAAGCTTCAGTGGCTGGATCTGGCAGCGCATGAAGCTGAGCGCCACGTGGACGCCCGACAATTGAGCCGCCCGGAGCTGCTGGATCATCTTCACCAGCTCGTCCACTTGACCCTGCTCCTCTCGTTGGTAGCAGTCGGTCTAGGTGAGTGCCAGCACTGGTACCCGATCGACTTCAGAAGACAAGGCCTGCTCGTGGTTGGCGATGTAGAACCAGCCCCAGTGCCAGCCCTTGTTGGAAGAAGGGAGCGGCACTGGGATGTAATCGGCCGCCTTCCCGTCCCGCAGTTGAAGCCCGCAGCCGCCGACCACCTTCTTCTTGTTGTTCGGCCACAGACAGAAATAATGGCGGAACAAATTGAAGTGGGGCTCAATGCCTAGAAAAACTTCACACATATGTATGAAGATTGCAAGGTGGAGGATAGAATTGTGGTTGAGATTACAAAGAGCAATGTCGTAATGGTGGAGAATACCACGAAAAAAGGGATGGGCCGGCAAGCCGAACCCACGAGGAAAGAAGGGCTCAAACACCACAAGCTCTTGGGTGTTCGGGGTCGGGAACGCCTCGCCGTCGGCAGAACGCCACGCCGACAGCGCGGCCGGTGGAATCTCACCGCGCTTCTCCAGCAGTGCCACCACGTGCTTTGTCGCCTTCGACGACTGAAACTCCGTCGACCGATCGACCGCTCCTTGAGGCTTCACCGCCGCCATTGGGATGTCTGAGGGTGGAGCTAAAGGCTTAAAGTTGAATAAGCGTCGCGCTTTGCAGTAGCAGACAATGCAGTTGCAATGTCGCTCGGGGTTGCGAGGTGCCAAAGCTCAAGGAAGAAGATGAAGGCTCAAAAGTGTGCGGAAGGCTCAAAAGTCCTCAAGCAGACTATTTATAGACTTCCCGCACGGCGGTTCGGGTCCCCGAGGCGTCGCGATTGCCTAAAACCGCATCCCAAAGCCATCTTCGCCATTAACTACGCCGATCAATATCTTATTAGGCCTACCATCTAACCGATGATTGCAGATCCAACGGCGGATATTATGCGACAAATCGGCGCTTGCAGTTTATTAATTTAAACTCGCGTCCGAAGTGTCGTCTCAAAAGTTGGAAAGTCCCTCGAACTGTCGATCCTGACAGACGCCAGTCTGTGCGGGCAGACATCTTTCCGTCTGAGGGGGACCCACAAGCGCTCCATGGCGCCGCGTTGCGCCAACTGACAACTTTTCACCAAGAAACACTTGATGGGCCTAAAAACTCTAGGCTCAGGCTAGTTCTGCGGACACCAATATGACGATTGGGCGGAATTGAAGCATTTTTGATACTGGAGCTTATTTTATTCAAAGAAACTCCAGTCTCGGGGGCTGCACTCGGCAGGTGCACCTGAGCGGTGCACTAATCGGGAAAAATTCGTCCAGGTTGAAACTTCAGAGCTCTTTCTGACTGCTCAACTTCATCTGCGCGCCAAAAAGAGCTTGGGGGCTGCTGTCGGGAATATGATCCCGGTCTACCTCCCGAGCGGTTTTAAGCCGACCAGTCAACGGTCAAAGCCCGCTATGAGGATAGTGACGGAGAGCTGAAGGCGTCCGAGTCCAGCACTCGGACGAGAAGCCCTCTCGACCACCTGAATTCGGACAGTCCTCATTAAGATTTAGGCCATCATTAATCTCCATAATCCCGCAGTTATTAGTGCGGTTATCCTCTGTATTATTACCCACAATATGATCGTTTATGTCATTAATACGTCATTAGTGGGAATTTATTCATCATTTGTAACCCCCGATCTCTCCCATATAAAGAGATCGGAGGGAGCTTGAAAAGGCAAGTTTGGACGCACGCAGACACACATCCAGAAGGTAAATTCAGACTCATACGACCTGAAGCACCTATACGCTAAAGGCTATTCAAGCCCGAAGCACATTCCATACGCAGGATTAGGGTTATTATCCTTCGGAAGGCCCGAACCTGTCTAAAATCACATGTCTCTGTCTCTTTGATCGAGATAACCATTAGATCATAGCACCGCATCCCCTTTTAGTCTGACCAAAAAACCTCCTTACGAGCACCCCTGTAGGGTACTGTTATCTTACACAACGACGTCTTTGAACTTATTTTGTTTAGTGTTTAATTGATAATATTATTATATTATTTAGACTATTTTTTATTATTAGATGACGTGCAGATTCAACTAAGCTAAGAAAGTCTTAAAACGAAAGCTTTTTTTCATCAACAAGAATAGAAAACGGCTTATGTATTTTTAACAATAAGTTATAAATTATCTGTAAGCTGTCTAAAAGGAGCCTTAATGTTCTATTGGTCGGCTAAATAAGTACTTAATACATCTCTAACAGTAACCTTTCGGTGCTCCGAAAGGGGAGAAGGTAATTGCAGCCTTGAAATTCCCTCTTTCGACGGCTGAGATCGACTCTTCGGGGGAGAGCTTGAGAATCTCTGAGGGTTGTTTGGCCTGAGCCGTTCGTTGATAATCCAATGAAATGTGCCCAAGCGCTCTCATAAATCTCGCCCACTGAAATTCCAGTCAGCAGCTATGCTCCATTACCTGTCCCTGAGCTCAGCTCAGTGCAGACCTCAGGTCTTCCTCCAAGAGACTACGATACAACCGAAAGGAGAAAGTTTTAGTAAGCTGGGAGTAGCACAGCCATCTCTCCTCTGCCCCCTTTACTTGGTAAGTTCTTGCCACTCTTTAGTAGACATACTGCTGTGATACTGGTACAGCAAGCATGGTTGACTTCTCAATCTCTTTCTCTTCTTCTGAATCTTCTCTATCTGTTTGCTTCAGTCAGTTGCCTGGTTTCCAGTGGGTTGGTTGCTCATCTGGTGGTTTTAACCTCTTTCTTCTCTTGAGTTGAATGGTTCAGAGGGAGCTTTGGGTTGTGAGGAGTTGGGGAGGTTTACATGGGGAGAAGAGGCACCATGGATGGATCATGGATGTATTGTGCCTTTTCTTTTAACTGAAAACAATCTGAGGAAGCTTCCACTTGCAGATTGCAGAGCCCAAATTGCTCTGAAACCGAGTGGAAGTTTACTTTGTGCATCTTGGAGTTCTTTGCAAGCATTCAGAACAGGGGTGTGAACTTTGAGAAGTTGCTACGTAATGGCAAAGAAAAGAGGGCAGCTTGTTTTTTTTTCCTTTCATTTTTTGTTCAATTTGTCCTTCTATATCATTAGGCTTGTTTGAGATTCTAGCTCTTTGGATAATGTCTCCAGTATTTACAAAAACAGTGGTTGTCAGAGAATTAAGGGGGAATTGTTGTTGTATGCTAATTTTGGTATTTAAAGACAACCTTTTAGACCATGTAAGGTCACTGGGACCTCCTATATTTGTGCAGGCAATCTCACTGGGGCCAACTTATAGACTACAGAGAAGTTACAGAAATCCAATCAGGTCCATTGACCACACCAAAACTCATATATAGTCAGGACATACATATCATACTTTCTTTTTGCATACAAGAAAATAAAGTGGTTTGCAACCAAAGCAAAACTTTTATCACTCTAGAAAGAATCTCAAATAGTCTGAAATTAGTTCAAGGAGATTCTTGGATTGTTTTTTTTGGTAAAAAACCTTCCTTTTCCGATTTGTCAGGAATTTGTCAGATCTCAGTTTGCTCTTCAGACCTTGTGATTCTCATGCACTTCATTTTATTCTCCGGTGATGCAGCTATAATCCAGAGTGCTTCTATTTTCCATCAAGCAAGCAAATAGACAGTACATTCAGCAGTGCTTCTGTTTCTGAAATCCAAAGGAATTGATAGCACTTTCAGAAAAGCATGAAGGTACTAGTTTTGGGGTTGTTATTACTGGGGTGCCTACAATCTTTTGCTGCACCTGATCTCCAAGGTAAGGCCTTTACACCTTCATGTGTACCTTTTCAACATCAGATATTCATATGTGGCTGGCATTAGATGAGGCCATAGAATCAAACTGAGAATTTTGACTCTGAATTGCAAGGGACTCTGGAATTATTATTGTACTATTTAGTATTTGAATGGAATATCTCTACTGATAATTCTGTGTTGGGGATATGCCTTCTTGTCCTTGTCATCAGTCATATGTTTGACTTCCAAACTACATCATAGATTCTAGAACATTTGTACTTACTACTTGTCTAGTACTCTAGTAGATACATATCAATACCCTTCGATTACTTCAGTACATCTGAATTTTTTCATTGGAGCATAAATACGCTTCTATAATATTATTCATTATCCTTAACTGAACTAGATAGCTCAAGATTCTTGATAGGCTATTAAGTACTCTGGCGTGCTCTAAATCAGTTTAGCAATCCAGATTGCAAATGAGACGTTGGATGTATGTCAATCAGAAAGAAGGATGACACCATTTCCAGTTCTTTTGTTAAAGACTGAATGCATATCTCAGAACTTGAAAATAAGACAACTCTTTTTTTTCCTTGACAGTCATAGCACTGTATGAGATAAGGATGCAGCTCAATGACAGTCGCGGTGTACTGAATGGCTGGAATGATAATCAAGTTAGCCCCTGCTATTTCATTTCAATCACTTGTCAAGACGGAAAAGTCACTGCAATGTAAGTTAACCCTTCCATTCTTCTCAACTATCTGAAACTCTGAACGCCATTCTCCTCTTGATAAGGCCACTATGCTACTCAAATGCATACATTTATAATATTATAAGTTTGTTTCGTAATAAAAATAGCATTATAAGTTTGTAATTCCATTTGCTTAATTTCTCATTTCTGCAAATTGCAGAATTTTGAGCTCATCAGGATTATCTGGAGTCTTGTCACCCAGCATTGCAAAGCTCCCATATTTACAGCAGCTGTAAGCTCAGAAATCTAATCCTACAAAATATGTAACATTTGAAGATTATTCCTCTTCAAAGGATTTTACTTTCTGCTGTGTTTCATTTTCTGTTCTAGGTTATTGGATGGTAACACCATAACTGGAGGAATTCCTCAAGAGTTAGGGAACCTATCAAACTTAACGACTCTAAAACTTGAAGGAAATCGTTTAAATGGCTCAATACCTAGCTCTCTTGGCAATCTTCCAAAACTCCAAACTCTGTAAGTCAGATTCCGAGTGTTTTTTTTTTTTTGTCTTACAACACAAGTCAGATTATGACTCGTATTACAGCAGTTGATCCATAGTTATTAACCATAAAAATGTGACATCTTGGATAGGGACCTGAGCAAAAATCATTTAACTGGGAACATTCCAGCCTCTTTGTCAAATCTTCCATCATTGAACGATATGTAAGTTGGCCTTTTTGCGCAGATAAAATTGTGAACTTGCCAAATATCACAAAATGGAGTTACAGTTCTATTATATGATGTATCCTAACTCACTGTGATTTGCAGTAATCTAGCGAACAACAATCTTAGTGGTGAAATACCCAAAGAGCTGCTTCAGGTGTCTCACTACAAGTATGGCATATCTTGGATATATTATACAAACAAATTTATGTGTACTTTGCAGTTTTGATAGCAAGTGTAATCTTGTCGTTCCAGCTTTACAAGTAACCATTTGAATTGTGGCCAGCACTTGATTTCTTGTGAAGGAGACATCATGAAAACAGGTAATATAGAAGCAACACTGCAATCTGTATTGCATCCTTCATCTGGATCAGGAAACAGTTATATTCTTTTATCAACAGGTGGAGCAAAGAACTACACACTCAAGGTGGTTCTTGCAAGCATTGCTGGAGCAGTCACTCTCCTTGTTATTGTAGTTCTATTTCTGCTATGGTGGCAAAGAATGCGCCACCGACCTGAAATATACATCGATGTTCCAGGTTAGTTCAACAGCACTACTTCTATGCAATGGATACCATAGAAAATAGATTCAGATACGGAATCAATTTTTGCATGGACTGAAACAGCACAATAAAGACTTGACTTTTTTTACCAAGATGATGAGCATGTTTTGTACAACAATTTTTAGGTCAGCACGATCACAATCTAGAGTTTGGACAGATAAAGCGGTTCTCATGGCGAGAGCTCCAGATTGCAACCAATAATTTCAGTGAGCAAAGTGTTCTTGGCAAGGGCGGTTTTGGTAAGGTGTACAAAGGAGTGCTTCCAGGTCCACATGGTAGAAAGGTCGCAGTCAAAAGACTGTTTGAAGTGGAAAGGCCTGATGGGGAAATGGCTTTCCTGAGAGAAGTTGAATTGATAAGCATTGCTGTGCACAAGAACATATTAAGATTGATAGGATTCTGCACTACTCCAACAGAACGGCTCTTGGTCTACCCTTTCATGGAGAATCTAAGTGTTGCTTCCCGTTTGAGAGGTAATACTAATATTAAGATTCTCTTTAGCATTTTATTAGACTATACATTTCTTTACATGACTGGTCTTCAATTACAGTCAGTTAAAGCATGCAATTGTGGTATATTTGGTAGTATACTGCAAGAAAATAAGAGCAATATGGATTCTGAGTGTTTTTGACAAAAAAGAAAGTATAGGCAGTTAAGTCATCTATTTCTTTACCCATGTTACTGTAAAAAAAATAGTCCTTATATGATACTCTGTCCATCCAAAAATATAAGGCATGCATGGATTTGAAAATGTCAATCTTTTAAATTTTAACTAATAATTAAGTAAAAGTATTTATTTTTTCTGTTATGTATATGATATAGTTGAATTTATATATGAAAATGCTTTTATTTGATATTAATTTTGTAGTTGTTTATGATATATTGTAAAAGAAATTAATGGTCAAAGTTTGACGTTGAAAACCATGCCAAAAACTTGTATGCCTTATAATTTTGGACAAAAGTATCTTTTGCAACACTGCTGCTGACCAAACTTGAGAAAATATGCAGATATAAAACTAAATGAACCAGCATTAGATTGGCCAACAAGAGTGCGCATTGCCCTTGACGCTGCACGTGGTTTGGAATACCTTCATGAGCACTGCAACCCCAAGATCATCCACCGTGATGTCAAGGCTGCCAATGTCCTGCTTGATGGCAACTTTGAGGCAGTTGTAGGAGACTTTGGGTTGGCAAAGATGATGGACGTAGAGAGGAACACAGTTACAACAGGGGTTCGTGGGACAATGGGCCATATAGCTCCTGAATACATTAAGACAGGGAGACCATCAGTGAAGACAGACATATTTGGATATGGTGTCATGTTGTTAGAAATAGTGACAGGAAAGCGTGCAATCTTCCCTGATTTCTTGGAAGGAGCGGGCGAGATCATGCTCATTGATCAAGTAAGGCATCATTACATTAGCCTACTATTGTTTATAGCTTACTCAAGATTCAAGAAAAGTTCAGATTGCACGATGTTAATGATATCTAATGAAACTAGAGAATTGAAGCATGTTGAGACGACATAAGTAAGACTTGCTCACCTTAGCAGTTGGTATGGGTACAAATTAGGTATAATCATGAATGGTGTTTGACTTGTGCTATGAACAATGCAACTTCCTTTAATTTTCTGAAGTAAAAAATGTTAGTGTCTCATATGTTCACATAGATGGCTCTGATGGGATTGAATCATTGGTACATGTGAAGGTGAAAATGTCGATGCAAGAAGGACGATTGGCAGGCGTTGTGGACCGCAATCTGGACAGTGCATACAACCATGAAGAGCTGGAGAAGATTGTCCAGATAGCACTCCTCTGCACTGATATGGACCCTAAGCATCGCCCTGCAATGTCAGAGGTTGTGCAGATGCTGGAAGGCGATGTTGTCCCAGCGGAGCAATGGGAGGAGTGGCAGCTGACTGAGCTTGCCCGTCGGCATCAGCATGAGGTGAGGCAGCAGCAACACCTGTTTAGTTTCAGTGAGGAGTCTCTCCAAGAAGCCATTGAGCTGTCTGATGGCAGATAGCTGCAAGATCATACAAAAGTACCATGAGTTTCACTTATTTCATGCAAAAGGGTGAAATAAAACAACAAGTACATTCTATAGATGTGTATAGAGTCCTGTAGTTTGCATAAGTAACTGTGTCTAACCTGTATGTTGTGAACACAATGGAATGCATCTGCATCTAGTTCAGACATTCATGTGTATGTATAGATCCTACTATTGATTTTACCCTATAGTGTTTTTGTTAATGTATACTTGGTAACCCTGTGAATAAATCTTATACATGAAATTCTCTGATGTGTATGCCCAAACATGAAGTCTTCAAAACTTGCAAAAATTAGCCAAAAAGCACCCTTTTTCAGGGCATGGTTTCTGGAACTGTCTTAATGTTGTTTTTTGGGGCTGGTTAAGGTTTTTAAAATCCTGACCACAACTACGGAAGTTTGAACTGAGTAACAATGACCTTAAGAAAATTTCTGCATAATGTGTTAACTCTCAAGAAGTTAACAGTTTCGGAGTTTCCTTTCTCACAGAAAAAAAAACTGAATTAGAGGTAGATTTTTTCTAAAGTTGTGAGGGTGACAAGAGCAATGAAGCTGACTATTAGCAATATGCAACCAAAAATGAAAACTTAAGATATTAGACAAGGTGTCAACCTGGAGCAGTCCATACAGCAATGTGTGTAGAAACAGACAAGACACAGGAAGATCAAATGAAGGCCACAGATGTTCAATGAGAACCCATATGAGGCCAAGAAAATAAGATAGGCATGCTCAAATAGAACACATAAAATGAGACGAAGAAATAGGACAATCATCTTCAGCATCGTGGAGGCAGGCCACATTGGATAACCAATAAAATCAAGAATTAATCTTGCTAACTGGAAAGTAATTTCATGGAGTTATGAGAATCCACATTTGCTTTGGTCAGTTTTCTGTTGATCAGACAACATACTAACATAGTAGCTAGTCCCCTGTTTTTGCAGGAGATTCGCTTATACCCAAACATCCTGATATTCTGGGTAGTGTAAAAAGCCATGTCCAGAGGGAAACTCCAACAAGTACACAGCTACACAATCCAACTGTTGTCATATCTGGAATAGTCCTATAACGACTAGAGGAGGAAAAGAGTTAGTGCTGCTCAGAGAACAAGAATTAGGTCAGCAGAAAGTAGAACGAAAATAAGCAGGAATTTTGATGTGCAAGGTTTCAAACCTGCAGCACAGTTATGCATGGTCATACTTGCAAATTATATTACAAAGCCTGTTCTACATATTATTTCTAGATTATAATAGGAATCAATCATCAGAAGCATAGTGGGAATCCTACTACCAATGCCTAAGCATGTTCTTTGTCGAAACTCAAAACAGCATGGAGGGGAATTGGATAACCAATGACTATTTCCTATAAGTAATATAGAATGTGAAAAAGGAAAACTATGAACGACAACAATTTACTGCAAGGGAATGTAATCAAGAAGTTAAAAGCTGACAGTTGTGGTCCATGGTGAATGCAATATGACACTGAGTAAATTCCATGGCCTTCCTGCTTATAAAAAAACTTAAAAACATGAATAGTAGGAATAAGAATAAAAATCAAATTGTTGACCATCTACAGATCATAGTTTTCGGATAGAAGAGATAATGCCCTAATTTTGTCTATGAAACAACATGCTTCTTGGAGTGTCGTGAACAAAATTCATGATGCGATAAGCACCGCCAGAAGGATAGCCAGGCAACGTCAGCCGGTCAGCCGGTAGGGATGAGAGGACTTAGATGGGATGATATAAATTGGGAAAAGATTAGATTAATTTTTCATTGCTTAATGAAATAGAGATACATCATATTCTTATATAGACAACATAACTTGAATCTCAAGAAGATAATCACTAAAATCTAGAAAATAGATTACAACTTAATCTAATATTATCTCTAAAATAAGAAGCATAATCTTATCTTTAAA